>JBBPFJ010000080.1:0-348682 GCA_037975025.1 Excoecaria agallocha | reverse complement strand
AGAGGTGCTTAAAAATCATGAAAATTCTAGTTCACTTCAGAAAATTTTTCCAATTTTTCAAAATAAAATTTCATAGAAAATAAAAAATATATTTATTTTAATCAAATTTTTAAAATAAAATATTTAAAAACTGATAAAAAAATATTTTTTAAATTATATATATATATATATATGCGCGCGCATGTTTCAATATGCATACATATATAAATACATAAATGTGTATGTAGTACATGCATATATATATATGTGTGTGTACATGCATACACATACATATACATATACACATGCACATATATATGCATATAAATATACATATATATGTATATGTATGCACATATATATGCATATAAATATACATTTATATGTATGCACATACATATACATATACATATGTACGCGTGCGCGCGCGCGCACACACACACATATATATATATATATGCTCATAAATACATATACATATACATATATACATATGCACATAAATACGCATACATATACATATATACATACATGTATATGTATTTGATTGTATATGCATACATACATATGTATGTGTATGTGCATGCTATTGTATGTACATACACACACACATACATATACATGTACATATGTATGTATATATACATGTGAATGTATGTGCATATATTCACATACATATGCAAATACATATACATATGTATGTATGCGCGCGCTTGCACACACACATATATACACACACACAACACACATATGTATGTATGTACATATGCATACACACATATATGTATGTATGTACATACACATACATACATATACTTGTATATAAGTGTATTTATGTACACATACATGTGTATATATATCCATACATACACATATACATACACATACATACATACATACATACATACATACATACATACATGCATACATATACGTGTGTGTACATATATACATACATACATACATATATATATATATATATATATATATATATATATATATATATATATATATATATATATATATAAAGAGAGAGAGAAAATAAATACTATAGTTTTTTATTTATTGATAAATGAACGCATTTTCTAAATTTTATACGGTAAATAAATATTTTAATTTAAAAAAAATACAAAACGGAAAATAAAAAATTGTTTTCTATAAGTAAATGCACTCTTAAATGTCCATGATTTTTTTTCTTCTCTCTCCTTAAATGCAGGGGCATTATAGTTAATATAAATTATTAGGGCTCACTAATATTTAAAATTCTGCACAAAAAATTTTAATAAAATAAAAAATATGGAGTTAATAATAATAATAATAATAATAATAATAATAATAATAATAATAATAATAATAATAATAATATTCATTAAAAGGTAATAGGGGTGTGCATCGATCGGGTTCGGGTGGACCTGAAATCCAAAATTTACATATTTTTCTCATCCGATCCGACCCTACATAAATATCGGGTTTCTACCCGAACAACCCGATATTTTTGGGCCCGACCCGAACAACCCGATTAACCTGAAATTAATTTTTTTAATTTACATATTTAAATTAAAATCCTAAATTGATACAAATAAATAATATTAAATATTATAAAAATATTTTAAAAATACAGTGTATTAGGTTTATCAAAAGTTAATTAAATGTAATTAAATTTTTTATATATTCATATTTTATTAGCTATTAACCAAAAATTAATATAGTGTATTATAGCTTTGCAAAACAGAATATATTGTATTTAGATTTCATTTTGAAGTGAATATAATGTATTAACTTTTAGGGAATAATGAATACATTATATTTAGTTTGAGCAAGATTGAATACAATTTATTAGGTTTGTCAAAAGTAAAAACAATGTAATTAAATAATGTATTAGGTTTGTCAAAAGTGAATATAATATGTCATGTTTGAGGAAAAATGAATACATTGTATTCATTATAAACAAAAGTTAAGAAACACAAGCAGGTAAGAAAAAAAGGTTTTCTTCAATCACATGGTATGCTATAATGGCAATATTTTCATTTAATTGTGAGGCAAACAACCTCAGCATTGCCTTTAACTGCAGTAGTCACTGCTATGGACCTTGTGATCCATTAGTTACCAGTTCAGACTCTGTACACTTAGCCATGTTTCTTGCAGATCGCCTTGCGACCTTTCTAGCTTCACCACTATCCTTACCGATTTCTTTACTAGCAGCTTTCTTCTGAAATTATCTAGATATCTCTCTTCCCTTCAAATTGCCTTCATGTTGAGGAACTTCATCACATCCCTCCTGACCTTGATCATTTTCAGTTTTACTCTCAGTCATAAAAGAGTTCTTGTCATCAATCTTCGCCCGTGAACGAGTAATCCTTGAAACAGTTTTAGTGTTTCCCCTTCTTCTCTTCTAATCAACTCTATCAGGAGAATTGCTCTCTCCCAAACCTTTCACCAAAGATCTAGTCAAAGTTTTCCTCCTACTCCTCCTAGGTGACTTCTCCTAGCGACAGTTTATTAGGTTTGTCAAAAGTAAAAACAATGTAATTAAATAATGTAATTAGGTTTGTCAAAAGTGAATATAATATGTCATGTTTGAGGAAAAATGAATACATTGTATTCATTATAAACAAAAGTTAAGAAACACAAGCAGGTAAGAAAAAAAGGTTTTCTTCAATCACATGGTATGCTATAATGGCAATATTTTCATTTAATTGTGAGGCAAACAACCTCAGCATTGCCTTTAACTGCAGTAGTCACTGCTATGGACCTTGTGATCCATTAGTTACCAGTTCAGACTCTGTACACTTAGCCATGTTTCTTGCAGATCGCCTTGCGACCTTTCTAGCTTCACCACTATCCTTACCGATTTCTTTACTAGCAGCTTTCTTCTGAAATTATCTAGATATCTCTCTTCCCTTCAAATTGCCTTCATGTTGAGGAACTTCATCACATCCCTCCTGACCTTGATCATTTTCAGTTTTACTCTCAGTCATAAAAGAGTTCTTGTCATCAATCTTCGCCCGTGAACGAGTAATCCTTGAAACAGTTTTAGTGTTTCCCCTTCTTCTCTTCTAATCAACTCTATCAGGAGAATTGCTCTCTCCCAAACCTTTCACCAAAGATCTAGTCAAAGTTTTCCTCCTACTCCTCCTAGCGACGAAAATTCATCATTTAGCGAGGACTTTTGCATTTTTCTTGTAGTGTTTGGAAGGTGTGCTTTAGCCTTTTGTGGCAAATTTATCACCAATGGATTAAGGTAGTTGAGCAAGGAATTTCAGGACACTAAGACCTTTCTTATCATACTTTGAAGCATAGAAACAATTAAATAATCTACAAAGTGGTCCAGGAACATTTTTCTTGTTTAGCCCTAATTGAGCTTATTTACCTACCCTATATGTATATTTTTCCCTTGTTTTCCATTTTAAGCCTAATGAGGCATGCTTAATGTATGCCATGAGTAATTTTCTTGTTACAAACATCTGTATACCTTATAACCTAAAAGCCTTTATCTTTCCTTCTAAAAATTGGCCACTCTAGGATTGGGATAGATTAATTTTTGTTGGGTAATTAAAGAGTGTAGGGGATAGGATTATTGGGATACTATTATTAAGGGTTATTATTGAAGTCAAAAAAGTAATAAAAGTTGAACTTGTAAATACCTATGTTATCATTGGTTGCCAACAATAATGCTAGCAAGTTCTTGAGAAAAAAAAACAAAAAAAAAAGGAAAAAAAGAAAAAGAAAAGAAAGAATGTTTGACATAAAGCTAGCAATCTAAGGTAAAGTTTTAACTGTGGGGTTTTTGCAAGCAAAGAGAATTGTGACCTCTAAAATTAGTTGAATTGTGAAATTAAGAAGAGTTTCAGTGATTTTTCATCTCAAAAGTACTCTGTGTTAAAGGGGTTAAGTAAGCAAGTATGGTTAAGTGGTATGTTTTTGAATTAGTGGAGTGAAGTTTAGAAATGTTGGTCTATTCAATAAAAGAGTGGTGATTCTTTTTGTTTATCATTATCCATTCTTTGTTTACCATTGCCTTAATCACATTACAACCTAATAAAGTTCTAGTGATTATATGTTTGCTTTTAAGTTGTTTATCAAAGATGACCTTCAGGTTTCCGTGCTGAAAGAGAGGCTTATGGTATTTCTAGAGTTTCAAGCGTGAAACTGTTCATACGTTTAGGTGTACACTAATTTTAAGCTTGAGTATGAAATTACATTGGTGTTTTGATTTTGAAAAAGCTTAAAATATTTTGGTCTTGCACAAACATACATATAGAAGTTGCCTCATATTTTCTTGATTAAGTTTGATATAGTTAGAATCTTGTTAAGTGCTCTTATTAATTGCTAAGCATGATTTTTAAATGCATGATTCTTGATTAAAGTTTAATTATTTTGAGAAGTTGGTTTGTTCAATTTTGCACGAGGGAGAGCAAAAACTAAGCGTGGGGTATTTGATAGCTTCAAATTATTATCTATATTATTAGTGTGTTTTAGTGGTTTAGGTTGATGTTTTAGTATTAATCTAGTTAATTTTGTGTTTAATTTCTCAAGTTTTTGATTTATATGGCCTTAATCTCATTTTGGTGATTTTGTAGGTGTTTAAAAAGAAGAAAGATGTAATCAACCTGGTGGAGGTGGAATTCACTTCTATCGAGTGACCAGAAGAAGAAAAGCCATCTTATAATTCGGTAGCAAGTCCTTTAATGGAGGAGGATTTCTCCTATATCGAGGTATGGCAAAAATGGAAAATGTGATAATCATCTTAGTGGAGGTGAATTTCTCCCCTACCAAGGTAAAAAGTCCTAAATACAATAAAATTCCTATTTTCTCTAGAATAGAGAGTTAAGTGGTGGTTGATTTCTCTAATATATGGTATTTAAGCCAGCAAAAACACTAGAATTAGGAGGAGAATAATTTTTTATAGTTTTAGTTTTTGGCTTGTACATTAAAATTTAAACCTAGTTTTCTTTTCTTTTTAGTTTTCAATTCTCTTAGGGTTTAAAGATGCACTTTGGCTACTTTATGAAGACATCAAGAGGAAGCTTGAAGCTTTTTGAGTATTGTATTTTTTTATTTTAGTTTTTTTTATTTTTTAATTATGAATGATGAGTAATTCTTTACTTTTACTGAAGGAAACTTTTGTTAGTGGCTATGCCCTAGGCTATATATTTGGTTCCTTATGTAATATCATATTTCATATTATAAAATTGGATTTTCTTTAAGTTATTATATTTTGATACGTTAAAATATAATAATGTTTATAAATAACAATTCAATGTTATTTTTGGCTATCCTTAGTCATTTATCATTAAAAGGAATTATGATAAATAAAGACTAGTACAAGTTTGATTGATAATCATGAGATGATTATATATGGTGATAAATCAAACTTATAGGTATTTGTTGGAGAATACGGTACTGGATAGATCCGCTATGAGATACTATATAGGTTAATGTCATTAGTGATCTTATAATAGTTATGTTACCGATCCTTAGACCTGAGATTATCATAGTTTCCTACATGAGAAACATTATGCTTTGACATAATCAAGTATTATCTTTAATCAGATAATAATAAAGGTTTTGATTGGACATGATAAGATTCATGCAGAGGATATTGAATAATCAAGATGGAATTTGTCCCTCTTTTATAAAAGAGATATCTATTGGGCCCTCGATAAGTAGGATTGAGAAATGCATGGCTGTGCTCAAATGAATTGATAGAGTAATCAATGCCATTTGATATTATCAGTCTACTTAGTGATCGAGAAATTATATAGTTGAACTATATAAATTTAACATGGACCATGATTTATGTTCAAACAAGATATCATATGACAAAGGGATTATAACATGTTTTATTAGGTTACCCTAGCTGCCAAGGAAGGGAGCTAGCACTTTGGGTAAATTCATTCATTGTGTTCGAGTGTGGATACCGATAGAAGGTGTTCGTTTTATGTGAGGAAGCACCTAAAAGATGATTTTTACACTTCAAGAGGTTAGTATTCATTACTTTCTCTTCATTGAGTCAATTGGATCGCATGGATCCTGATGGGTTTTATATATTCGGTGCGTATTTATTTTATTTTTCCCTTATCGAAATGCAACAGTGGTATTAGAGCCATTTGCAAATTCAATTGATTCAATAATCGTGTTTTATATGTATGTGATATATATATAATCGATCAAATGGGATATGAGCAGTATGTATGTCATTACATAATGAGTCAATTACTATTTTGATCAATTTAATAATTCTATTTGTATGTGATATGAACGCTCTCTTTATATGTAATATAAACAAAATCAATCTGGTTATATGAGATATAAACATGATTGATTATTTATAATATTATGTTCATTGGCTACGAAATTGATAGATGCTAATATGACTAAAATGTGCATGTCAATTCTAATTTAATTCTATTGAATGATTTATCATGAGATTATGACGGTATTCTGTATCTCTTGTGAATATTTAATGTGATTAAATAAGTGCTAATATGATTGGTAGAATTGATTTTCATGGATATAGAATAGGGTTTTAGAGCAAAAAATTATTAATAGGATTAACATTGCCTCAAAGCTTCAAGGGGCGCTACCCCTTCAAAAGCTTGTAAGGGGCACCGCCTCTTAACCCTATCCGCTAACTGCCTAGCAGGACCGCCATGTTATCTAATCGTAGCACACAAAATATTGTTATTGCTATTATCTGCAAATTTTAATACATCAATCTTATGTGATCTTTTGAGCATGATATGAGATAACTTCATTTTAGTTGATGTATGTATGATGTCTTTGCATGGTACATAGCATGGCCAATTGAGACCCTTGTGATGGTGTTTTTTGTATTTATTTTATTCATTCATTTTATGGGTTTGTAATTTTAAATACATCCTGTGTGTCGTTCTTTTGTTGTAATTTTATTTTTCTAATAGTTTTAGTAGAATACTTTATTTCATTACTATAATGAAGATAAAGGAATTTCACGAAGACCATGAAGGGGATCAATCCATTTCCATGATGATGAAGGTGCAAAATGGGAGCTTTGATCAAGTCAAGTTTTTATTTTTCCACCTAGGATTGACCTTTGATCTTCATATTGGCTTATGAAGATAATATAGTTGCTAGCCATGCTATGACACGTTTTATATATTATGCATATTATATTGGTATGTGATGCGATAAATGATTCTATATGTGTATGAGATGCCATGTATGGGATGATGCATGATATATGAATAAATAGACATCATAAATTAAAATTAAAATTCCCTCACCATACTTTTAAGTTATATGCCACGCATATAAAGCAAAATACATTAGGTTATCATAGTAAGGAAAGATGGGTAATGGTACTACCCATATGTTAAAAGTGGTTAGACTTAATTAGGCTATCAAAATGGTTTTGGGCTTAAGGCACTAGATAGGATTATAACATGTCGGGACATATGATGTCAAAATCATATAAAGAATCTAAGAGTTACATAAGATATAATTGGTAAAGAGTTATCTACCAAATAACTTGATTTTAAGTGTCATGCCAAAGCTGACTTAGAATTAAGTGAAATATGGATCTTATCCCACTAAAATCATTACAACTTTTGTAATTAATATTGAGGATAAACATTTTAGTGGGAGTTTTTTTTAAGAAAAATCCTAAAATGAAATTGGTACTAATATTTATTTTGCATATTTATAGATTAATGGGTTCAAAAAATACATGAGTATGTAAATCTTAAATTAATAAATGAAGTCCTTGATATTATAAACACAGTGCAAAGGAAATCATGAAAGTGTTCATGATATGAGATGTCTATTGCATACAAATGTGTTAATATCTAAACATCCCTAGTTATAGAATTAACAAGATGGGACATTGTTAATTTGGATAGACTAGCACATATTATGCTTCTTGAATGGTTCAAGTAGTGGTTCTCATAATTGTGATTGTGGAAGATAATCAAAGCTAACATGTGGATGCTTGTTAGAAGAACAAGTTCATTGGAGACCTGCAAAGAGAATCCTCACATGGATATTAAATCTATGTCAGTGAGGAATCTCTTCATAGCGGTTGTGCAAGTATCCTTAGACTTGAGATCACCAAAGTTATCCTAAGTAGCAAGTGGTATGTTTTGACTCCATAACTGATTACTTCCAACTAGGAGTGAATATAGTTAGGAGATTGGATATATCATGACCTACTTGAAGATAGTTGAGTGATTGACAAAGGATTCACCATCCCAGATTTATTAAGGGAAGTTATCTCACATGATTCTATAATTGCCTTGTTCAGAGAATCTTTGGCCAGAGTAATATGCCAAGATGGATAGAGATCCATGAAGGGAATTTTGGGAACAATGGTTAAATTAATAGAACATAAATAATTAGATTTATATGAGTTGACAGAAATCCATACTTAGAATCTAATTGAGATAAGAGTGGTGAAAGGAGTAATTGCACGGTAACTGTTTCTATGGAAGGGTATAGTCAAACCACTTGACTTTCCTGACATTTGGGTAGTCATGATGCTTAGCTAGAGGCCGCTTATGATTTATATAATAGTGTATCATGAATATCAATAGGGATTGATGAAATGATTTAAAGAAGTTTAAATCATGTAAGTTTTGAATAGAACTCACAATTACATATTATACTGCCATTATGGACAAGAACCCAATAGGTCACACACATATAGAGAAAAGGATAAAATGGTAAAATGACAAAGATAATACTATTTGATATTATTATGGGAATAGAGAAGTGAATAAGAGAATAATTAATTAAAGAGTTTAATTAATTATGATCAAGTAAAATTATTCGCAGAACTTTTTAGAAATGTTCTATAAAATGGACCTAATTGAAATAATGTATTTAATAATTAATTATTAATTGGACTATAAGTGTTATAGGGCTGATATAATAATTAATAAATCCATTCGAGAAATTTAAAGAGGCCCAAAGAAGTGAAGTTGGCGCATAAACCCTTCAAAGGAAGGGTTTCACGCCACCTCCTAGTAGAAGGCCTTAGAGGCCTAAATCTCGGACCAAAATAAAGTAAATATATTTCATAAGTGTTATGGAGTCTACATATTTAATTTGGTTGGATTTGGAATTCATTTGGGTAATTAAATCCAAGTATATGCATAAAGGGCCTAGTTTGTGGGTTTTGTGCATAGTCTTTTGAGAAAGGGCTTAAATTGGATTTAATTAAGCCCAAACAAATTATTAATAATTCTAGAAGCCCAATTAATATTTCTTCAGCAATTTTAAAGAGCCAAATCCTATTATGAAGTTGGATTTTTAACCTAACTATAAAAATCCAAGTGATGGAGTTTTAGGGTTAAGGGCTTTGTGGTAATTTTACCTTGAGGGATTGGAAATCTCTCATTACCATTAATCATTAATGATAGATGGGAAGCCCATCCCTCACTTGATTTTCTACAAAAATTGGAATTTTTCTTTATTTTTCGGCAAACCTCCAAACTTCATGTCTGATTTTTCAAGCCTTTCTCCTTCGTTTGTTATATGTTGACTCTTTAAATCTATAAATACCTTTAGAGGGTTCTGTTGACTTCATACATAGGATGCATAAGGAGCCCAGGTAACATTACTTCTATAGATGTCACCATTTTTGGGGTATGTAGTAGGGTAAGCATATAAACATTACTCATGAGATTATTATGACACTAGTCAAAGTTGGCACTTTGCCTAAGACCTAGGTGTGCATGAGAGGTGTTTTAATAATTGCTACTTTCTTTGGAGGCACACAAGAGCGATGTTGGTGATCCCATTCAGAAGGCCACTCATATTAACCTACAAGCTGAGATCACTATAAGCATTGTATAGCCCATAAATGGGTGTAAAGGTGAGCACAGGCTGTTTACAATGCTAGAGAATAAATAGAGATACAGTCTCCCTTTTGTAGTTTTAGGTGCCCCTACATAGGTAGATGAGCAGGGTCAACCACTAAAGGAGGCATCGACAGAGCCATAGGTACCTCCAGCATAGCCACCTCAACAGAAGGACCAAGCAGAGCAGGTCGAGGAGCCATAAGGACCTCAAAGGGTAGGAATAGACTCTGATTATGAGTTAGATATGCATATTGACCTGTATGACATTTTGGGTAGCTCACTGCAGACATCAGTATGCCTTAGATCTCCTATTAGGAATCAGAGGTCACTGACTGTAAGGAGATTCTCTCCATATGGTCACCTAAGAGCATCTACTTCTTTAGGTCCTCTACCTTATGGACACCTTGGGGCATCTACATTGATAGCTCATCCACCATCCATTCCACCATCACTAGCATGCATACCTCTAGCCTCTACATTCAATGATATTTTAATAGGTTAAAAGCATTAGAGGAGGCCAGTAGGCACCAGGATCAAACACTACAGATTATATTCACAATGGTGTAGTCTCTTCAGACATTACCAATGATTGTATAGAATTTATAGATACTAGTCCAGGGTCTCAAGGCTAAAATGGTAGCTACAGGTCAGAGATTTATTGAGTCCTTGTAGGTTGTTAATGGATCTTTTACTCAGATCAAAAAGTAGGGGACCTGTATCAAGGGTGAGGTGCCCAACAGCAGATAGGCAGCGATGGAGGTCGATGAGCAATTGATGAGGTACATCATGCATCTAAGGGGAGATCTGATGAGATACTTAAGACACCATTCTAGGGTAGTCATTGAGGCAAGATAAGGGTCAAAAAGGTTATCAAGGGTGATAGCGTAGGTCTTGCAGCCTTTGACATTAGTGCTGCCAGGATTCAAGCTTGTAGTCGAGTAGGTAGGAGAGCAGCTGGCAGCTATGGCACCAGCTAGACCATTAGCTCCTAGACATCCAATAGCGCCAGCCTACCATAAAGCACCAGGGCCATCTTAGCAGGCCATATTGTATTCAGGGAGTTTTTTATTTTGTTCAGAAATTTTTTTATGTATATAAAATAAAAAACTTTAATCTATTCAATTTATATATCTATTTTATATTTGTGATTGCTTTCATTTATGTTTTTCACCCAAAAATATAAATTAATAAATAAATAAGCAAGATAATATGGCAAACTCTAACAAAAAGTGATAATGCAATCAGAAAAATCAAGCAAAAACAAAAGCCTAAAAGGCCAAGCTTGTTAAGCAGAGCACTAATATTTAACTATTCATCTCAATAGGTACTGAAAACTCTCATCGGAAGGTATGTATATGCTCATCCAATAGAAGGAAAATACAAACATCATATTTAATCCTTATAAGGCTGATGTTGATGACAAAGAACTATCGAACAAGAAGTCAAAACGTGATGACAATAAGTCTCCCTAGTGGAACACTACTTCAAGAGAGAGCAACCATATTTCTCATGAAAACATCAAATAACAACAATTTGATTTCGCATGCCCTAAGAGCTAATCAAATTCAATGAAGTCAATCTGATTCTCTATGTCCCAAGCACTAATTAGACACATTCAAACAACATTAATTCTACATGCTGCAGGTGTTAATAAGTCTTCATGAAGTTGCATTGATTCTGTATGTCCTAGGCACTAATCAAAAGCATCCAAATAACCTAATTATATATGCCCCAAATGCTAATCAGGGTTAATTGACTCATCCTAATTCTATATGCCCCAGGTGCAAATTTAATGGTCAATCAAGGTCAACACATCAATAAACCAATATTAACTACCCGAACTAGGGTTAACGCAATGATAAGCTGACAATAACTAGCAGACCAAACAAGAGACTCATTGCCTTAAAAGGTACATGTTTTGATCAACCAAGAGATTCGATGCCTCAAATATACATCTTTTTTCCTTTTACTCTGAATTTTGGCTCATTTTGGCACTAATGCACTAGCTCCCCAAAATTGAAGGTAGCTATAGACATCGGGACTTGAGGTAGCCTAGATTAGGGTTATCCAATGATGTGAAAATAGTGTATTGCTGACAATAAGTTCAGATCTTAAAGCTTTGATAGTGGATATCTCACTTTTTCTCAAAGATTTTCATAATTTTTCCAATTATTTTAGCAAAATGTACATAAAAATCTCATTTGGGCCTCCAGTTGTGGCAGATGACTATCTATCACTTGAGGGGTACCCATCTTTGGATCCCTCTTTCTTGCACAAGCCAAACAATGGTCATTTTGGGAAATTCCTCGATAAGTGCTAAAGGAAGACTGCCCCTCATTGAGGGATGCCCGTCCATGGATTGAAATCTAGAATTCCCACATTTTTTGCATTCAAAAAGAGAAGTTTTTGATTTTAAAAGGTTGGTTTCAGATTTTTGTGTATTTTCTCTAGATCAGGAGGGGGGATTTGAATGAAAATCCAACCAAAAACTCTAGCTTGGTATAAAATCTAAAATCTAGGGTTTGTGAAAGGGGAAACATTATTTTATAGAGCCACCTTTAAATAAGAAGAACACTCAATTTTTTCACTCTTTGACAAATCTGCTCTAGCATTCTCTTTTGTTAAACACATATAAATGAATTTGATCGCATAATTCTGAGAATCAAAGGACATGAATTGGAGTGGAGATCTAGACTATAAAACTTATAGAGTCAAAATATCTTTTGAGGGTACTATTTTAGGCTCCCATTCACTTTTTATTTCTACAATTTAACTTGCATATTCATATGGTTGTTTGATATAAATCAATGCATTTTTTTATTGTTGTATTAGAGTGATATGCATGTTTAATCAACGTGTGATTAGAATATGATTTTTAAGCATGTTAAAGGCATGATTAATTATGTATTTCTCCATTGTTTTATTGTTAAAGGTTTATTTTAGTTCTTTTTAATCTTGTAAATATCTGATATTAATGCAATTTATGCTTGATTTGCTATTTTAAATCAGTTTTAGCATGATTTAAGACCTTAGGAATGTATGTTTAGGGCTAGAAATTCATGTTATATCATTTACTGCAATTTTTGTCATGGTTTTTCAACATTCGGGTTCTGTCTAAAGGTGATAGATGGAAAGACGACTTAAAGGACCTCATCTCCTCATCCTATCCCTCGCTTCCTTATGGTCATCTCTCGCTAGGCTCTAGGCGATTGTGGGTATATTTTGGGCATTTTGAGGTATTTTCACGCATTTACGTACCTTTTCTATCATATTTGTGCATTATTTGATATGATTTTGGTTCTGCACGATGAAATTCTGTACTTGAGTGTATTTTGTTTGTGCAAAATAAATCTGTGACTTTTTTGGGAAACTTAAAAATATTAATTAATTAATTTTTTTTGGTTTGATTTTTTGAGCATTTGATATCTTTGCTACGAAGGGCTTGTGTAATTTTTTAGGAGGTCGTGCTCTTGAGTTGGTCACCATCCTCCTTCTTGGTTATCTTGATTAACCATTATTTTACTTATTCATTTATTATGGTTTTGTTGTATTTATTTGATTCCCATTATTATTTATTTATTCAATATTCCATTTTCGATGTATTAATTTTTGGGGATGTAATAGTTAGTAAAAAAAGATTTTTCATGCATGCTTAAAAGGAAATCACTTAAAATATTTTAAATTAAATTAATCGGGTTTTCTTTAATGAATATGGACCAATATCCATTTTTGCCTGAATTTTCACTATATAATAAAGGGATTTTATTATTATTATTATTATTATTATTATTATTATTATTATGTATAAAAAATTAATCAATTAACTAATAAAAATATGTTTAAAATAATAAAATTATGGGTTAACTATAAAAAATTAAATCATAAAACTAAATTGAAATAGAGGATATTTTTACTAATCCTCATTTGGAGCATTGAATGCACCATAATAAGTTGATAAGGGAGAATAAAAAGAGATATAAGAGAAAAGGGAAGAACCAACCTAAGAGGGGTGGGGGCAAGGGGCAGAATGAGAAGGCTAATGCTAGAATGGGAGAGCAAAAGCAGAATAGAGAAACAAAAAAAAAGAAAGAAAAAAGAGATAGAGAGAGCACGAAAAAGGAGGATAACACATACACACACATATCTATAGCAAAGACACATATAGAGTAAAACAAAAACCAATAAATTCCCCTATTTTCAATAATAAAATCTACGAGAAAAAGCTAAAAAAACTACTTAATTCTTTTGGTTTTGGAGCAGCCAAACAAAGGATATATTCACTGGTCCCCCTAAAACCCTTCAAATTAAAGTTGAATCAATTTTACAGTAAATAGTTTTCCTTCATTTTGATCTTTTAAATTTTTGCTTGTTTTGATATATTTTCCCTATTATTTTTACTCATTAAACTACATAATTCAATTTAAATCATGTACAATAAGTGGTTTGGGTGCATGTTTAGTGTAACACCTATATACCATAAATATCATAAGGTAATACAATAATAGTTTCAATGTAATACACATACAAAGTATGATCCTACTCATACATGCCACATACAAAATACAAGAATTTATCTCCATTGTTGTGCAACTTTGCCCAATTCAGCGCTTGTCTTTTCGAGTGCTGACCTATATCCTTTATAACATGCGAGTAACAAATAGCTATGCGCTAAGCATATAATGCTTAGTGGTGGATACCCAACTAACAAATTTCATAGTTACAAGTATACAGGCATAAAAATTCTTGTTTTTAATTTAATATCATCTAATATTACAATTTGTTTGAATTGATTCACTTTATTTCTTATTCTTACATTAATTTTTTTCTTTATTCCATTTATCAATTTTTAAATTGTATTATTATTATTATTATTATTATTATTAGTTGTTATTCTTCTTTTTATTCCTTGTAGTGAGTTGTCCATTTGTTATGTACACTTATGTGCCTTTACTTAATAATTCTTTTTAGTCTTTTATTGCTATTTTAATATCTTATGTGTTTGATCATTTGATTTCATATTCAACACTTAGTCAATAATTGACTTCATGTCTTCCCTTATACTTCAGTTTTCAATTCGTTACTATGCTCTTCTTACTCACGGTACCATTTGGTTTTCCTTATTTAGTTTCATTGTTTTGTTTGTTCAATTTCCTTTCTCATGAAGCAAATATTTGTGTTCAAGGTACTTTTTTATTATTTTCCTTTGACTTGCAATAATCGTTATCATTTGTCTTAATTTCTTTATTTTATTTCACCATTAATTCTTACTTTTGATTTTTCTTATATTTTTTGCTCTCTACATTTTTATTTGAAAGGTCACTAATTGAATTCAACATCTTATACTTACCCTTTACTAACATTTCTATTGGGACTTTAATCTATGTTCTAATATTCGCTTCAACTATCTTAAATGTTGAATTTTTTGTTGTCATAATTGTATAGTTATACTCCTAATTAGGTTTTTAATTAAATATTCATCTATCACTCGTTGCTTTATTTTCAAATTATTGTTCATTTTTCCTTGATTATTATTTATTTTCAATTATGCATACGGATTTTAAATATATATATATTTAATGACCCATAACATTAAATTTTCGTCTTAGATCTTTGTGATCTCATTTTAAATTATATTTTCCCTTATATATATATATATATATATATATATATTTTAAATTTATTTGAGTTTCCTTATACTATTAAATTAGGTCACGTACTTACTTCCCAAATTATAAACCTTAGTTCTTAATCCATTTTAGTCATTTGTAAAATTTCCACTAAACTTATATAATATATTTTTTTATCATCAATTATCTTTTCTTTATTTATGTAAATGACACAAATGTCTACAGCCTTTATCGATGTAAATGATACAAATGTCTATAGTTTATCTCTTAATTATTGTTCACTATTTCTCTTAATTACCTTTGAACTCTTTGTTTATACCTTAGCTGTGAGGCCCCTAACATGACCCTAATTGAAATTGCATGTTTTGAGTAAGAATTTATTTGATTAAGATTAAATTAAAATGAAAATTTCATATAAAGTATGGGACAAGTGATAAATTATTTTGTTATTATTTTAATTGTATGAAAATGAAATTTAATATTATAGTTTAATATTAATAGAGGGTATAATTGGAGTATAAAGTATTAATTTGGGGCAAATTTTATAATTATGGCATTTTAAGGGTCAATTGTGAATAAAAGAATAATTGAGAGTAAATTTAAAAGAAGGAATAGATGGAGAGGTTGATTTAAGAGAAGAGTTAAATGGAGGGGTCAATGTTAAGTATGCAAAAAGATGTAAGGTTTTTGTGTGACATGCAAATTTTTAAGGGAACAAAAAGGGGATTTTCCTTGATAGTATAAAAGTCAATTTTGAGAAGAGAGAGATTGTGTGGGACGGAATTCTAAAAGTGAGTTACAGAAAATTCTTCTTTTTTTCTCATGTGTTCATGGTTAATCTCTCTAAGAAACCAAAGAAGAAATCCTTGTATGTGGTGACTAATCAAGATTATTAGTGTAAAATTATAAGATAAATATTCTAACTTAATAATTAATCCCTTATTTTTCTTCTTCTTCTTTGAATGATGATGGATTGAGTTGAATTCGGGAGTTGATGTTGAAATTTAATGGATGAAAATGTTGATTTAAGGAGAAGAGGAGAGTAGAAAGACCAAAGGCAAAGGAGAGGCAAGAGATTGAAAGTGAATGGGGTTTTCGGCCAAGGTATGGGATGAGGGTCTTCCTAATTGTTTTTGGATGTTTTGGTAGAATCATGTGGTGAATGACTTGAATTATGAGTAGTTAAAGAGCGAATAATACTTAAGTAGTGTTCATGCAAAGATGAGATGAAAATCTCTTGACCTAGTGTCTGAACTTTTAGCATAAGTTAAAATAGAAATCTATAATTGTAACCATTAAAATTGCTAAAGTTATACAAGACATATACCTGCAGGATTGTAGAAGTAAATTAGCCTTAATTTTGCTTCTAAATAATTTTTATCATTTATTGAATGTTAGGTGAAAGGTTAATTCGGGTTCTGGAACATTTTATGGTAAAATTTCAATATCTGTGTGTACAATGATCAGAATGACATGAGGTTAATTTCGACTAAATATAGACTTCAAAACCTACAATTTCTATGAAGAAAGCAAAGTCTAATAACGCCTATAAAATTGCCTAATCTTCACTTGAAAATTGGAATTTTGTGTTGCCTACCCTAATGAACAGTATTTAGTAAATTCCATTTATCTCGAGTTCTAGAAATGATATTGCAAAGATTTTTGATCTTTTAGAAACTAAAAACATAGGAGAACAAATTTGTAGAGACCATTTTTTGCTGAAAATGCTATTTGGGAGGTCTAAAATGATGTTCAATTTGATATAGATAACTGTTTGTAGAATTTTCGTATGGCATTTCTGGGAGGCACGGTCGAGACCATTTTTTCTCAGCCGTGCACACCTTATGATCTCAATTACAGCCATTAGACTCGGTTGGGATCAATTGGTCTCAGCCGTGGGCCTTTCCTTTTATAGTTATACATGATTTTTAACCTTATCAAATATCAACACTTACCCTAACATTTTGAAACCCATCTAAAGTATGTTAAAACATGTAATTAAACTTAAAATATGGCATTAATATGTGAGTTTAGAACATTTTGAAATATAAATATGAGAGTATTATGTAATAGCAACACATGAGATTAATTTAATGACTTATAGAAACAAAGTTGTAAAGATATGTTATCACCATTTATTGGAACCCTCATTGAAGTATATGAATATGTGAAAGTATGAAGTTACGAAATTATCATTGATCTAATATGTATGATAACATGATTGTGATATGATGTGTTGCCTAAAGATAGCATTTTCAGGTATATGTTCATGATGAGAGGTATGTTCAATTACCGACACTGGAATTTCAACATGAATGCATGAATGTATGTTTATACAGTAGAGAATTGTGTACTATAATATAAACATATGCATGAGCAAGGTGAATGAGATAAGTATAAGCATGATATTTTAAATGAACATAAAAAACTGTATTGCTTGCTACTAGAGTTCAACTGTGGATAGATAGGTGCCTATAGGGATATTGCAGCTGCTACCATCGACCATTTTGGTCTAAAGTACAATTGATCCGATTGGATCATTCACAGCCCCTTTTGGGTTGCTTGTTGACCATGTTTGGGTTGTTGACCGGTCCATTGTATAGTTAACCCTATTTGGGTTCATAGTTTTGATATCTTCGAATATCCACCATTTGATACTCTCAGGTATCTATCGATCCCGTTATCCACTCTTAGAACTTAAGCAGGCTAAAGTAAAGCACTATTGTTTCACAGTTAATCACAATATGATTTATGCATCTGATATATGGATTATCATATTTAACGTTGGTTCCTTAAGCATGTATTGGTATCTATTTACATTTTGTACAGATCTCTTTATGAATTGTTTGGATTCAAGTATGCCGAATTAATTGAAGGGCTACCTTGTTGTTTAAGATATTGTGCTTTATTTTATATTTTTTCCTAATATGTAAATTTTATTATTTTCAATTATTTTTGTATATCCTATATTTCTGACAACCACAATGAGTGGTTGGCTTTCATGCTTAGTATCCCCACTAAGCTGTATAGCTTAGTACGGGTTATTTTGATCCGTATAGGTTTTGGTAGTTAAGGGTTTTGCACAGGAACATTTTCTGCATCAGGATAGGCCAACACCAGTCTATAGAAGTTGATGTAGGAATTTTGATAAATTTTGTATAGTTCTTTACATGTTTAATATGTATAAAGTTTGTAATATATATGTATGTCATATGGAGGTTAAGGTTGTAATAAGCTCATAGTGAGAATGCCGGTATATTCATGCATCTAGAAGCTATAATGGCTTTATTCAAATGTGATGGAATGCTGAATGCTATGCATGATAGTGAAATGACTAAGATAGTAGAATCTAGTTTTATTATGATAATGGACTGCATAATGAGTCACTATGCTTATTTAAAATGAAATATACATGAAAGATGTGAGAAGCCTAATTAGAATACAAGTTATATGATTAGACGGATCAGGTGATATGAATGCATGTAGATGCTAATCAAGTTAATTGTTTAACATAATATGATTTAAGTAGATTGCATTATTTATAATAGAGATGTTAGTTTGGGGTGTTACAATTTGGTATCAGAGCATGGTTTAGTCTTTTTTGGGCAATTTGAGAATAGGATTCTATAATATGAGATAGTATTGTGTTAGCCTAATGCAGAAGTTCCTGTTTTCTTATAGATTAAAGATGGAGAATTGCTCCAGGGATACTTTAGAAGAATTGGCTGAAAGTAATTTGCCAGTTAGATCAAATCCTTTTAATCCATTGACTTCATCATCACATCGAAATTAAATTCCTACTGCGGTCCCTGGAGAGGCCTTGTTAAAAATTTCTCAGGATATGGCCCAGATTCTGCAAAGAATGACTATGCCCAAAGCTATAATATCTGAATTTATAGGCACTAATTTAGAATAATCTGAAGAAGCTGAGTTCTGGGTGGAAAGGTTAGAGAGGATATTTGATAAAATTAACTACCCTACAAATCATAAGGTATCTTGTGCTGTGTCTTTACTTCAAGACATGGCTTATGATTGATGGAAGCTGATATTAAGACAACCTCAGTTACCTGATCCACTTACCTGGGAATTCTTTGAGGGAAATTTTAGAAAGAAATATGTTACTGAGGCTTACAAAGAGGAGAAATTGAAATAGTTTCTAAATCTGAGACAAAAAGCTCTATCTGTGGCTGAATATGAAAAAGAATTTAGCCGGTTATGCAAGTATGTTCCCAAAGAGATGTTGACAGGAGTCTTTAAATACAGAAACTTTGAAGATGGGTTGAATGATCGAATCAAAGAAAAACTATTCGGATTTATATCTTTGAATGTGGTGGATTTTAATCAACTAGTTATGACTACCATGAAAGTTGAAAAGCATGAGATGGTTAAAAGAGAGAGGGAGCATAAAAGAAGTGGTTATAGGGGAGGATCATCAATTGGAAAAAGATTTAGAGGAACTAAAGGAGGTCTGTTTGCATAGTCTATTTTTAGTTCTACTAATAAAGGAAAGAAATAAGAATCTTCTGCCAAATTTAAATCTGAGAAGGAAGCTTCAGGAAGACAGAGTGGGGGTCAAGCACCTGAATGTTCACATTGTTCCAGACACTATTAGGGTAACTACAGGAAACTGGCTAGAGAATGCTTTAGATGTGGCAGTGCTGATCATTTTATGGCAAATTGTCCTTTGAAAAGGGATCAAGGTTTTAAGCAACAGGATATTAGGGGAGCTTCTAATGCACCCCCATCTAGTAGAGGTAGAGGTAAAGGAAGGGGTGGATCAACTCATCATAGATCTCAGTCATAGAATATGTCAGAAATAGTTGATAGACCTTCTGCTCAAATGGTTGCTAGACGGGCTTATGCAATGAAGACTCGGGAGGAACAGAGTACTCCAAAAGTTATAGCTAGTACTTTTTCTCTATACAATTGTGACATACATGCACTTATTGATCCTGGCTCTACTCAGTCATACGTTTGTATTGGGGTTTCAGGTAGAGATACGTTTAAAATACAATAATTAGATTTTAATGTATGTGTGACTAGTCTATTGGGACATAGTGTAATTGTTAATAAGGTGTGTAAAGACTGTCCTATAGTAGTTCAAGGGAGAGAGTTTCAAGTATATTTGATTGTGTTGCCCTTTCATGAGTTTGATGTAATTCTAGGAATGGATTGATTATCCAAGCATTATGCAGTGGTAAATTGTGAAATGAAAACAATAACTTTCAAGGATGATGAAGGAAGGAAGTGGTAGTAGAAGGCAATTGTTCTAAGCTACTGACTAATGTTATATCAGTAATGTAAGCTAGGCGTTGTCTTAGAAAAGGATGTGAAGCATTTATAGCTTTAGTCTTTGACTCAAAAAGGGATACAGTGACACTTGAGAATATACCCATTGTGAATGAATTTCCAAAAGTATTTCCTGAGGAATTACCTGGTCTTCCTCTAGAAAGAGATGTTGAGTTGTCTATTTATTTGTTACCTGGTACAACCCCGATCTCCAGGGCACCATACAGAATGGCTTCATCTGAATTGAAAGAGTTAAAGGTTCAATTACATGAATTGTTAGACAAAGGCTTCATCAGACCTAGTGTGTCACCTTGGGGTATTCCAGTTCTATTCGTTAAGAAGAAGGATGGGTCTATGAGAATGTGTATCGATTATAGACAACAAAGTGACAGTAAAGAACAAATATCCTTTGTCTTGAATTGAGGATTTGTTTGATTAGTTGAGAGGTGCTGGAGTGTTTTCAAAGATAGACTTGCGATCAGGTTATTTTCAGCTTAGAGTAAAGGATGGGGATGTTTCTAAAACTTCATTTAGAACCCAATATGGACATTATGAATTTTTAGTTATGCCATTCGGGTTGACTAATGCACTTACTGCATTCATGGATCTCAAGAATAGGTTATTCAGACCCTACTTAGATCAATTTGTTGTAGTGTTTATAGATGAGATATTGGTTTATTCTAGGAATGAAGCTGAGCATGCTGAACATCTGAGAATTGTATTGCAAACTTTGAAAGAAAATCAGTTGTATGCCAAATTGAGTAAATGTAATTTTTGGCTTAAGAAAGTTTCCTTCCTAGGTCATGTTGTATCTGCTGAAGGTGTTAGGGTTGATCCAAATAAAATTGAAGCTATTGTTAATTGGAGACCACCCAGGAGTGTACATGAAATTAGAAGTTTTCTTGGGTTGGTAGGTTACTATCATCATTTTGTGAAGAGTTTTTCTATCATTGCTTCACCCCTCACTAAGCTGTTAAGGAAGAATATTAAGTTTGAATGGTCTAATCATTGTCAAGTAAGCTTTGAACGGTTAAAGAAGATGTTGATTGAAGCTCAAGTGTTAACTCAACCTATGTCAGGGAAAGAGTATACAATGTACACTAATGCTTCTAAGGTTGGTTTGGGTTGTGTATTAATGCAAGATGGTAAAGTTATAGCTTATGCATCTAGACAGTTGAAACCGCATGAGCAGAACTACCCGACTTATGATCTAGAACTGGCAGCTATGGCATTTGCTTTAAAGATTTGGCGACATTACTTGTATGGGGAAAAATGCAGGATTTATACTGATTATAAAAGCCTTAAGTACTTGCTTACTCAGAAAGTACTTTATTTGAGGCAGAGAAGATGGTTGAAATTATTCAAAGATTATGATTGTATAGTTGACTACTACCCAGGAAAAGCGAATGTGGTTGCTGATGCCTTGAGTCGTAAGATAATGGCAATATTGATGTTAAAATAGTGCAGATGGAAATTTACTTCGGATGGTGCATTACTAGTACAGCTTAAAGCTAGGCCCATGGTTAGGCAAACAGTGATAGATGCTCAGAAGGATGATGAAAAGTTACAACAGATTGTCAAAATAGCTTGTGAAGGAGATTAATCAAATTTTTCAGTGAAAGAAGATAGTGGTGTATACTACCATAACAGGTTGTGTATTCTTGATGACAAAGAAGTGAAAAGAATATTGTTGCATGAAGCACATAATATTGCATTTACTATGCATCCAGGTGGGAACAAGATGTATCAAGAGTTGAAACAGTTTTACTGGTGGCCTGACATGAAAAAGGATATTGTTGAATATGTTTCTAAATGTCTAAAATGTTAACAAGTGAAAGCAGAACATCAGTTTCCTTCAAGTCTCTTGAATCCCATTTCGATTCCACAGTGAAAGTGGGAAGACATTACCATGGATTTTGTTACCGATTTAGCTCTTACTCAAAGAAAATATGATGTTGTTTGGCTAATAGTGTACAAGTTAACAAAAGTAGTTCACTTTATACTGGTTCAAATAGATTATTCTATGGATAAGCTTGCAGAATTGTATGTGAATGAGATTGTATGGTTACATGGTATACCTATATCTATAGTTTCTGATCGAGATCCAAGGTTTACATCGAGATTTTGGCAGAGTCTACAGGGGGCTTTGGGAACATAGCTCAAGTACAATACAACTTTTCATCCTCAAACGGATGGACAATCCGAAAGGGTTATTTAGATTCTAGAAGATATGATGAGGGGATATGCTTTGGAGTTTTCTGGAAGTTAGGATAAATATGTGGCCTTAATAGAATTTGCTTATAATAATAGTTATCAGAAGAGTATTCAAATGGCACCATATGAGGATTTGTATGGCAGGAAATGTAGAACTCCAGTCTACTGGACTGAATTGACCGAATGTAAAATAATTGGTCCGATCCTTGTTAGAGATATAGAAGAAAAAGTTCAAGTCACTGAGCAGAGGCTGAAAGAAGCTAGTGACAGGCAGAAATCATATGCTGACTTGAAAAGACAAGATATCGAGTATCAAGTGGGTGATAAGGTGTTTTTGAAGGTATCTCCATGGAGAAAGGTACTTAGATTTAGGAAAAAGGGAAAGCTCAATCAGAGTTTTATTGGTCCATATGAAATTCTTCAAAGAGTCAGACCAGTGGCTTATAGGATTGCTCTTCCTATGGAATTAGCCAAGCTTCATGATGTGTTTCATGTGTCCATGCTTTGAAGATATTGATCTGATGAATCTCATAAGTTACAAGTTCAAGATATTCAATTACTGCTGGATTTCACGTATGATGAGGAACCGAAGGAAATCCTGGCTAGGGAAATCAGGAAATTGAGGAACAAGCAGATCCCTCTGGTGAAAGTACTCTGGCAACATCATGGTGTACAAGAAGTAACTTGGGAGCCAGAGGCAGCCATGAGAAAGCAATATCCTCAATTGTTTGAATCAGGTATGAATTTCGAGGACGAAATTCCTTAAGGGGGAGAGATTTGTGAGGCCCCTAACATAATCCTAATTGAAATTGCATGTTTCGAGTAGGAATTTATTTGATTAAGATTAAATTAAAATGAAAATTTCATATAAAGTATGGGACAAGTGATAAATTATTTTTTTATTATATTAATTGCATGAAAATGAAATTTAATATTATAGTTTAATATTAATAGAGGGTATAATTGGAGTATAAAGTATTAATTTGGGGTAAATTTTATAATTATGAAATTTTAGGGGTCAATTATGAATAGAAGAATAATAGAGAGGTAAATTTAAAAGAAGGAATAGATGGAGAGGTTGATTTAAGAGAAGAGTTAAATGGAGGGGTCAATGTTAAGCATGCAAAAAGGTGTAAGGTTTTTATGTGACATGTGAATTTTTAAGGGACCAAAAAGGGAATTTTCCTTGATAGTATAAAAGTTAATTTTGAGAAAAGAGAGGGTGTGTGGGATAGAATTCTTAAAGTGAGTTGCAGAAAATTCTTCTTTTCCTCTCATGTGTTCATGGTTAATCTCTCTAAGAAACCAAAGAAGAAATCCTTGCATGTGGTGACTAATCAAGATTATTAGTGTAAAATTATAAGGTAAATATTCTACCTTAATAATTAATCCCTTCTTTTTCTTCTTTTTCTTCTTCTTCTTCTTTGAATGATGATGGATTGAGTTGAATGTAGGAGTTGATGTTGAAATCGAATGGATGAAATTGTTGATTTAAGGAGAAGAGGAGAGTAGAAAGACCAAAGGCAAAAGAGTGGCAAGAGATTGAAAGGTAAGGAAGTTTTTGGCCAAGGTATAGGATGAGGGTCTTCCTAATTGTTTTTGGATGTTTTGGTAGAATAATGTTGTGAATGACTTGAATTTTGAGTAGTTAAAGAGGGAATAATACTTAAGTAGTGTTTATGCAAAGATGAGATGAAAATCTCTTGACCTAGTGTCTGAACTTTTAGCATAAGTTAAAATAGAAATCTATAATTGTAACCATTAAAATTGCTAAAGTTATACAAGACATAAACCTACAAGATTGTAGAAGTAACTTAGCCTTAATTCTGCCTCTAAATAATTTTTATGATTTATTGAATGTTAGGTGAATGTTAATTCTCGTTCTGGAATAGTTTGTGGTAAAATTTCAATATCTATGTGTACAATGATCATAATAACATGAGGTTAATTCCTACTAAAAATAGACTTCAAAACCTACAATTTCTATCCAGAAAGCAAAGTCTAATAACGCCTATAAAATTGCCTAATCTTCACTTGAAAATTGGAATTTATTGTTGCCTACCCTAATGAACAGTATTTAGTAAATTTCATTTATCTTGAGTTATAGAAATGATATTGCAAATATTTTTGATTTTTTAGAAACTAAAAACATAGGAGAACAAAGTTGTAGAGACAATTTTTTTTGAAAATGCCGTTTGGGAGGTCTAAAATGATGTGCAATTTGATGTAGAAAAACTTTTTGCAGAATTTTCGTATTGAATTTCTGGGAGGCGCTGCCGAGACCATTTTGTCTTAACCGTGCGCACCTTCTGATCTCAATTACAGCCATTAGACTCAGCTGGGACCAATTGGTCTCAATCGTGGGCCTTTACCATAACATTTTGAAACCCATCTAAAGTATATTAAAACATGTAATTAAACTTAAAATATGGCATTAATATGTGAGTTTAGAACATTTTAAAATATAAATATGAGAGTATTATGTAATAGCAACACATGAGATTAATTTAATGACTTATAGAAACAAAGTTGTAAAGATATGTTATCACCATATATTAAACCCTCATTGAAGTATATGAATATGTGAAAGTATGAAGTTATGAAATTATCATTGATCCTATATGTATGATAACATGATTGTGATATGATGTGTTGCCTAAAGATAGCATGTTCAGGTATATGTTCATGATGAGAGGTATGTTCAATTACCGGCACTCGAATTTCTACATGAATGTCTGAATGCATGTTTATATAGTGGAGAATTGTGTACTATAATATGAACATATGCATCAGCAAGGTGTATGAGATAAGTACAAGCATGATATTTTAAATGAACATGAAAAACTATATTGCCTACTACTAGAGTTCAACTATGGATAGATAGGTGCCTATAGGGATATTGCAGCTGCCATCGTCGACCTTTTTGGTCTAAAGTACAGTTGATCCGATTGGATCATTCACAGCCCCTTTTGGATTGCTTGTTGACCTTGTTTGGGTTCTTGACCGGTCCACCGTACAATTAATCCTGTTTGGTTTTATAGTTTTGATATCTTCGGATATCCACCGTTTGATGCTCTCGAGTATCCACCGATCACGTTATCCACTCTTAGATTTATGCATGAAGTAAAGCACTATTATTTCACAGTTAATGACACTATGATTTATGCATCTGATATATGGATTATCATGTTTAATGGTGGTTCCTTAAGCATGTATTGGTATCTATTTACATTTTGTACAGATCTCTTTATGAATTATTTGGATTCAAGTATGCCGAATTAATTAAAGGGATACCTTGTTGTTTAAGATATTGTGCTTTATTTTATACTTTTTTCTAATATGTAAATTTTATTATTTTCAATTGTTTTTGTATATCCTATATTTCTGACAATCACTGTGAGTGGTTGTCTTTCATGTTTAGTATCCCCACTAAGCTGTATAGCTTAGCACCGGTTATTTTGATCTGTGTAGGTTTTGGTAGTCAAGGCTTTTGCACATGAACATTTTCTGCATTAAGACAGGCCAACAACAGTCTGTAGAAGTTGATGTAGGAATTTTGATAAATTTTGTATAGTTCTTTACATGTTTAATATGTATAAAGTTTCTAATATATATGTATGTCATATAAAGGTTAAGGTTGTAATAAGCTTATAGTGAGTGTTGGTATATGCATGCATCTAGAAGCTATAATGACTTTATTCAAATGTGATGGAATGCTGAATGCTATGCATGATAGTGAAATGACTAAGATAGTAGAATCTAGTTTTAGTATGATAATGGGCTGCATAATGAGTCACTATGCTTATTCAAAATGAAATGTACATGAAAGATGTGAGAAGCCTAATTAGAATACAAGTTACACGATTAGACGGATCAGGTGATATGAATGCATGTAGATGATAATCGAGTTAATTGTTTACCATAACATGATTTAAGTAGATTGCATTATTTATAATAGAGATATTAGTTTGGGGTGTTTCACTATCTATAGTCAATTAATCACCTTTATTTATTTACAATTTTGACTGTGATATATCATTAATTACATAATTATTTTTCTTTACCTTTTATTTAATATTTTATTTCCAATTGGTATTTTTATTTTCCATAATAACTCCATATGATGTCAAGGATAATTATGAATTAAATGATATTTTTAGTATGATTTTAAGTGTTTAATTGAGTTTATTTGGCTTGAATTTAATTGAATTTTAGTTTAATTGATTAAATTTGTGTTTTAAGAGTTAATTGTAAATTTTGATGTTTTTCAGGATAAAAATGAAGGAAAAAGAACTTAATTGAAAGAAATGAAAAGTTCTTGTTTAAATTTGTAATTTTGAGAAATTAAAGCTAGAAATTCAACGTTCAGTCCAGAAATATTTAACACCGTTGTGCATTTCGAATGGCCTTGTATGAAGAGATTGTGTAAATGGAGCAAAAGTTGAAGAATTACGTTGAGTGTAATAAAACCTTGCATGGCCATGTAGCACAAAGAGTAAAAGTTTGCTCGGTCATGCAAGGCATTATAAGCCTATGCATGGACGTACAAGGGAAGTAGGGAAATCATACATGGCTATGCAGTCCAAGTAGGAAACCATCCATGATAGTACAAAGTTTTATTCTTTAAATTGCTTGGCCATGTATCAAGGGTCACAATTTGACTAAACTTTCTAATTAGCAAAGTTCTTTTCCTATTCTGATTCAGGAAGCTTTAGAAGAAAGAATTCCTTGTTTTTGCCTATAAATACTCGACAAAACACTAGAACATCATCATTAGTAAGAGAGAACACAACAAGCTTTAATTACAATTTTTCTTTAGTTTTCTCTCTAGTTTTCTTTTGTTCATTTTGTATAGTATTTTTTCTATTTTCTTAGTTTGTTGTTCTCTTTATTTTAGTTGTTTATTGTTCTTTTATTTTTATTATGAAGTAGTTTTTCTTCTTTTGCTAATGGATACTTGAAATCTTATATTTTCATTTTTATGACTTTATTTTGAGCTTTAATTTCAATATTAGTTGATTATTTCTTAGTTTTAAACATATTCTTATCTCTGACCATGTTAAGATTAATTATTGGTTTATTGATTCAATAACTGAAAATTGGTTTAGGCACTGTCACTGATTTGTATGTTCTTGGGTTAACTCTTTACTGTTTATACATGATTATTTTCTGATATTGAGGTAATTATATGTTGATAATATTGGTTAATACCGAGTGAGATTGACTAAAAATAAATTGGAGTTGAATTTACTTGTAAGAGGGTTCAATGAAAGTTTAGGACTTTAAACTGGATTCTTTTGCTAAGTGTTAAATTGTTCCAAAAAAAAGAGAATTTGATGCTTAAGAAAAATATTCTTGATTTAAGGTATCCGTCTTTATTTCATCTGATTTTCCATAATCACTGGTGTCTTTATTGAATTTAAGTCATTACGATTAAAGTTAAGGTGGATAGTTCCTTTAGTAAGAGAATTTTAGTTATTGTTTTATTTTAAATTCATATTAGTTTAATTTTAGTTTATGTTTTGTTTAATTATTTATTTAGTTTAATCTGTGCCTTTAAATCAAAAATATTTAGGAAATAATCTCAGATTAATTTAATTCATACATAGATATTTTTCTTAGCAATCCATGTTCATTTAGGTACGATATTTGGGATCTTAATCTATATTTTTCGATATTACTAGTCGATCCAGTACACTTGCTAGACACCGGTCAGGCAATCTGCATTTTAAAACTTATTAATTCTATTCTTTGCACATTTCACTCCTTAACAATTTAGATTACATTTTTCTTTCTCTAATTGCCCTTTGATTCTTTAATTACTAATTTGTCTTTTATTAAATACTTTCCACTTTTAATTAACAATTACATTTTAGTCATTAAATTTTATTTCATCACATAATTCTCCAATTTTAATGATGAATTTATCCTTTTAAGTTTATCCATATCCTTTAATATCTTTAAAACTCATTAATTTTTTTTAATCTTTAATAGTCGTCTTATGTATTGGTAAATTACCATTTAGTCTCTACTAATTTTATTTTCTTACATTTCCATTCTTTTTATCCTTAATTGCTAAATATTATATTTTATCTTAGAATTTCTCCTTTAACTCTTCCAAACTATTATTTAGTAATTATTATTTATTTATTCTTCTCTTTACTTACTTACCAATTTTGGTGAAAATTATGATTTGGTCCCTAAACTTCCTTTTTTTAACACATATTTGGTTATTTCTTATTAATTTTACTATCTTATACTTTCCTTTGATCTTTATTCAATTTTAGTCCCAAATTTACATTTAATCCTTATATTTTTCCCATGTGGTGGCAAATTACAATTTGGTCCCTAAAAATTTTTTCAATTAAATTTTTATCCTTTTGACTTTTTTTACTTTTTAACCACCTTTTTAATGTAAATTTATAATTTTGCCCCTAATTTCTCGTGTAATTATATTTTTGTCCCTTTTTAATCACTTAATTATACTTTCATTTTATTCATTATTTTATCACATATTTGACATCTTTTTATGCATAATTTACCATTTAGTCCATATTTTCTTATACAATTACATTTTTGCCCCTAGTAGTTCACAGTGGAATCCCTCAAACCGTATATGCAGGATGAGGACTCCAAAAAATGTGAAATGTGTTGGAGTGACCACTTGGAGTGATCATACTGATCCAAGATGTGTGGAGGTGACCACTTGGCATGATCAAACACCTCCAAATGTGTTGGGGTGATCACTTGGCGTTGCCAAACACCTCAATTGCCAATCTAATACATATAATAATCTCATGGTTCATATGTTCCTATGGCTAGCCATTATATCCTAGAATCCTAGATTAACCACTATAAACTAAGGGTAAATGATTTTGTTCATCTTATGTAATAATTTTACATAACCTTTCATGCAATTTACTTGATGCTATCATTCTCACTTGCTCATTTCTCATTCATTCATACTCATCATGCATACATTAATAAAAAAACACATGTAATATTATCCAAATATGGTAGGAATATGCCATCTTTACAATGTTTATCATTCATCCATGCCATTTTCATATGCATATATTGTGATTTTTTGTATATTATCGTGTCTCATGTGTTCCTACAATCATTCCAAGATTTCATATAATGATACATAAATAGTTTAATCATCCCTCAAATTAATTAGTTTAGGTATCCACTTACCTATTATCAAAGCTTTGTCCAAGATTTCTCCTTATTTTCCATCTTTTCCTTTCATTTCTATTTATTTCCATTTGCTTCCCCTTGAATTGCCATGTGAACCGAAATTTTCATAAATTATTTCCTTAATTTTTCTTCATCAATAATTCAAAATAAACTTAAAATAAAAATATCCACATTAAAATCTACTTAGAAATCTATAAGATTCATCAAAAGTTTACTAAATTAACTTACTCAAATTTTTGCTTCCAACTTCTCTTCCCAATTCTATCCATTTTCTCAACTCTAAATCTAATTTTTTTTCTTAATTTTTGGGTTGATAAGAGATGATAAGAGTGATTTCAATTGATAGAGTATGAAAAATTATAGTGGAAAAACTTGAATCAAGTGAAAATGGTAAAAATTCACTAAGTTTTTGGTTATATTTTTAGACCTGAATTTTTTGGGTTCTTGGTAAATATACTTCCCAAAAATTAGATCCAAAATCAGTGGCTTAAAGGGTGGACAAACCAAATCACTTTTTGTGGATATAATTGTTCTACTTATCAATTTCTCATTGGCTTATCTACACTTATTTTATTTTTCCACAGAAATTATTTCAAAAATTTCTAAATATTATAATTAATATATGTTTAAGATTTAAGGTCAATTGAAATTCATTTCTATAGGTTTTAGGATACCAAAACATTTTTGGTCGATTCGAAAACTTAAATGTTTGCCCTTTGTTAGATTTCAATGTTCTCCCTAACAAAATTCTATAAATAAGTGAAGAAATATATATATTAAGATGTGTCTAAAATTTTACATCATTCTAACATCATTTCAATATACTTTCAACACTTCCAGCTTCGGCAAAAAATTAATCAATCTAGAACCTGAAAATTCAAAGCTTTCAGAAAAATTATTTGTAACTTTCAGAACTTCATTTGGTCTATTTCTAATAGGTTTATATGATTAGAATAATTTTTGAAGGTATGTAAAATATTATCATACTCGGTCAAACTTGTGGTCAACCTTATTATAATCTTGGAAAATTCTTCGCTATTTATTCTGAGGGCTTATCCAACCTCAATTTTATTTCAAATTATACCACTAGACTCAATTTAATCCATATTTTTCGATAGTAAAACACATGTAATGCAAATTAGAAACTTTTCAGAAGGTCACCCATCCTAGTATTTCTTTCACCCAAACACATTTAACTCAAGGGTTCTTATGGGATCCAATACATTAATACTGGTATAATCACATTTAATATCACTCTGGGGATATTATTTATGGCCCAAAAAATAGTATTTATGGAAATTGAAATTTTCAACCATTATATTTAGATCTACTATTCATTATCTTCTTTCTTTTTGTTTAAATTTTAATTTCTTTATTTCCTGCTTTAATAATAATTTTTTTCATGCAAATTAAGATTTTCAGGTGTTAAAATGAGTTTTTCAAACTTCCGATGCATTAAAATGTCTTAGAATTGCATATCTATCAATTTGTTATGTTTATAAGGCTGTAATTTTTTCTAGTTCATTTAGTAACGCAGGTTTTTTCCCATCGCTAAAGGGTTCCTTGATAGGAGGAACCTATTTCTTTAGTTGTTGGTGTTGGCCTTTAACGATGTTTATTTTATCTTGTTTCCTAGCTCTTTGCGACACTTAGAAACTTCTGCCGATAATGGTCTTTCACCTTTGATTTTCCACTGCCACTTGCTACTCATGATTCTCACACCCATTTTTATTGCATGGCACTATTCATTTTTGGCCATTTTTTCATGCTTTACTTTTTTCTATTCATTTTTATATTATTATAATTTCTTTTAATTATTACTATTATTACTACCATTAATTTTATTTTTGCTAATATAAGTATAATTTTTGATAATATTTGTTGTTGTTGTTGTTATTATTATTATTATTAATTTTTATAAATACTATTATAATCTTGTTATTTTTTATAATTACTTTTATTATTGTGTGTGTGTATAATTTTATAGTTGTTGTTAGTATTGTTATTTTTTATTGATAATTTTGTAATTGTTTTACTATCATTTTATTATTATTGTTGTTGTTGTTGTTTTTGTTGTTGTTGTTATGTGTATATATTTACTTTTTTGCATCTTATTTTATTTTATCTTTTTTACATATCATTTTATTTTATTTACTTTTTTTTAATAAATAGATGCATGATTATATATATAAACATTAAAAGAAAATGCTGAATTAGCAACGAAAAATTACCAGCAAAGTTTATTTTTGTCATAATTAGCAATGGAAATTGTTTTCCATTGTTAATTATATATTTTCATTGGTAATTACCAATGAAATATTGATAACATCGTTAAAAAATGGTGCCAAAAGGGGTGTGAAAAATTTTCAGTGAAAAATAACATTGAAAATAAAAATCCATTGGTAATTTAACAAAGGAAACAATTTTTCATTGTTAATTTACCAACGAAAATTAAATGCTATTGGGAATTGTTTTATTTTTGTGATATCTTGTTTGGTTGATTTAATAAGTTGTAGTTATTAGTTTAGCCATTTTTTTTGTAGAGAGGGTTCAAAAAGTGGCTATGGGATACGTATTGCTCAGTCAGCTAATGGTTTAGATTCCTAGGTTGATGGCCCCATTTGATGCCATGTTATAAGCCTTCATATTAGTAGGGAGGATGAAGGAGAGAGCCATTTTTTGTGTCCTTTAGTTTTGCATGTAAGGGACCCTTCTTGCATCCTTGTTTTGCCTTTGGTTAAGCCGAGGCATTTAAACATATATTTAAGATTAAGTAGAATATCTAATTGTGGAAATGTTGTTGGAGTGGATGAAAGCATATCTCCCATCTTGCTTGATCTTCCATCCATCATATGGTATGGTAAGTTACCTGTAATATCCATTAAATAAAGATGACTCTTGAAAGTTTTATACATTGTTGCTCAAATCTTGAAACTTTTTTATACTATGCCGATTGTCCTCAAATTGAAAATAATTTTGGATTTTTGCCCTAAAATGCTGTTGACACCTTCATGGCAACTTAGTTTATTTTATAGTTTATATTAGGAGAAATTTACTAAATATTAATAATCAATGAATAAGATGGGGTAGTTCACATAGTTTTATATCCTGTCATTGTATTAGTAGAGTGAGAAAAACTATCTTTTCCAATGGCAATTGCCATTGTTAGCGGTAATGATCATGGAAAAATTGTAAGAATATAGAAAATTTTTAAATTTTATCTTGGTGGTCTTTTGGCACTGGTACCGCTAGAGTATACTAATGTTATCTGTGCAATAAGTTCCCCTAACTTCCTCTTTATATGTTTCCTTCCATCCCATTACCATAGCAAGTCATTATGTTCATTAGTATATCCCAAAAGTTTTTGATTTCAACGTCAATCTCATGGATCACAATGAATATTTGTTGAAACTTGAAACTAGTGCTCAGTAATGATATAAATAGTTTTTTTTATGAATTTAGGATTTATCATGCTGTAATTAAGCATCAGTTCAATCACAACATTTTGTATAATGGATTTATCTATTTTACAATTTTTTGGTTCTATTTAATCTATTTATTTATTTTTAGCATTCTGAAACCTGATGCTAGGCAGTTTAATTTTGAATAAAAGGTTAATTGATTGTGTTTCTTCTTTTTAGTAGGTTATTTATGATCTTTGAATAAGGTGGTGATTGATTGCATTTTTACTTTTTCTGGCCGGCTAAAAGTTAGATAAAAAATAGCAGTTCTTCTCTACATTTAATAAAGTTGGAGATCCTACATCAGGTTAGCCCCTGTTCTTATTTTTAATTGGCATGAGAAGTGGCTTTATGTGACATTTTGCTTTGCACTCTTAGAAATTTGTTGTTCATTTATACTATATCTCTGTATTCTTTTAAAAAGCTCATGTTACGTAGTTTAATGGAATCTAAGTTACTTCTATTCCAATTTGAAGTGTTTGCCATGTTTGCTTAAGTTTTAATTTTAAAAAAGAGGGAAGACATGGCATTAGATTAGAAAGGCTTTTTTTGCTTATAAATTTTCTAGTGATAAAATCTTATTAATTAATGCAAGTTACTTTATACAGAGACTGTCAGATTACTATGGCTCTGATATGTTTTTTTTTTTTCAGTTTGAACATATGTAGCCTATCCGACAATTAGATCAATAAACATTTTTTTTCGAATCTTAGTTTCAAATTAATTTCACTTTAATAGTAAAGTCAATCATAAAATAATGTCCATTTCATTTCAGCAGTTATTAATTTCATAAATTCAGTCATTTTGCACTGAATTTAATAATAAAACAACAGTCTATAATACCTAATTGTTCCATTTATAGGTTGAGCGAATAATTCCATTTATAGGCTGAATGTTTCAATAATTATTTATTTTTCTTAGCTATTTTACCAAATTATTGATTTTTCTTTGCTATTGTAGTAAAGAAAAGATAAGCTTCGTAAAGAATCACAATGTTGCAGTAGCTTGTATCACAGTTTGGCAAGGTGCACAATTTACACCATAATAGTTCTTGTTTGAATATAATTATCTTCATTTTAATTTTAAAACTAAGATGAAATTTTATATATATAAAATTTAATTTCAAAACAACATTAATTTTATATATCGTGATGTTGATGTGGAGAAACCTAGATTGATTATTATGGTTAAAAGGTTTTCTTAGTTTCTCAAGTCTTTATCATTTTAGATGTAAATTAATTAAAAATCTGCTATAATTTTTAGTGGCTGAATACGACAAATGGCACCATCGTGAATTTGCTAATCGAAAATTAATTTTTGTTGTTAAATTTAACAACGAGACATGTAATTTTTTATTGTTAAAAATAGGAACAGAAATCTTTTTCCATTGTTAAATTTAGCAAGGAAAATTATTTTTGATGGTCAAAATTAGCAATCATCAAATCTACAATAACTCTTTCCATTGCTAATTTCTGTTGTTAATTTTGATTGGCAACAAAAAATTAATAATTTTCATTGCTAATTGAATATTTTCTTGTAGTGATATATATGACTGCATTTATTTATTTTCATTTCAGTAATTTTTGGTATTTAATTTTTATAATAAATAAATATATTGGTAGTATATATATACGCATGTGTAGATATATATGCATATATTTATTTATTCGTACTTTTTCATTTTCTATTTACATTTATTTTCTTTTATGCTATATATTATATTTATATATCATATTTTACTAGAGTGGAGGAATTTGAATACCATGATGAATAAGTCATGGTTATTTTTATGTTTTTAAATTAATTATCTTTTTATTTTATTTTTTTTTGCAATTGGTATGTAATAATAAATATTTTTTTGAACATTAACTTAAACACCCACCCAATGATTTTATACGAATTTGAGTGGAATTTTTCTATAGTAAAAGAGGACTAATGTCTCATTTTTCATCCATAAAATAATATGTAAAGAGTAAAGATCTTTTTTTTTTATAAATACAAAAGATTTTTCTATTTAAAAGTAATCAACGTGATTCTTTTAAAGTCACGAGGGAACAAATATCCCTATTTTTCTTTTAAAAATACACTGAAAATTCCTCTTTTATAAATATACATGCAATAACCAACGTTCTCATCAAAATAGACATTACAAATTAACTTCATGTTTTATGTACGATTTATTTCTATGCCATGCCTTTACTTTTGTCTATTCCATGTCTTTACTTCTTTCTATTCCATGCCTTTACTGCTTTCTATGCCAAGTTTTTACTACTTTCCATAGAGCACGCTTTATAGCTTTCCAATATAAATGATTGTGCCTTTTATTTTCCTAACATGATAACTCGTATGAGAAGAGAGAGAAAATAATTAATCCTAAATTCTATTTATATAACATTAGCCAAATGTATAAATAAAAGTGAGGTCTTGAACTTATATCTAATTTTGGCCTCATAAGGTTAGAACTCATTTCACAGTATTTTCTTAGGTGGCGACTTAATGATACGTGACCAATGTCTAGCAAGTGTACTAGATCGGCTAGTAATATAGGAAAATATAGATTAAGACCCCAAATATCGTACCCAAGGGAACATGGATTGCTAAGCAAAATATCTATATATAAATTAAATTAATCTAAGATTATTTCCCAATTTTTTTTGATTTAAAGACAAGAACTAAACTAAAATAATAATTAAACAAAATAAAAATAAAAACTAGACCAACATAAATTAAGAACAAAATAATAACCTAAATACTCTTGCTAAAGGAACTATCCACCTCAACTTCCATTGTAATGACTTAATTAAAAAGAGAACACAAGTGATTATGAAAAAACCAGTAATAAAGCCAGATATCTTATGTAAGAATATCGTTCTAAGTATTAAACTCACAGATAAATCTAATATTTAGCATAAAAATCCAGTTTTAAACTCCTAGACATCCATTAAACTCTTTTACAAGGAAACTTAACTTCAATCTATTCCTAGTTCAACTTTTCTTAGTCTTAACTTATATTACCAACACATAATTATACATTACTTAGAATATAATCATGTATTAAAATCAATAAATTAACCTATGACGATTCAAATCAATAGACATGTATAAATCAATTATAAACTATTAATCAAAATAAGTTAATAATTAATTCAATAACAACCAAAGATAAAAAGTTGCCCAAAACTAAGAAATAATCAAACTTGTATTGAAATTAAGCTAAAAATAAAGTCATTACGATGAAAATATAAGGGTTCAAGTTTTCCTTAGCAAAAGGTGGAAAAAAAATACTTACCAAACATAATGAAAATGAAAGAACAATTAAAGTAAAGAGATACAATACTTATGAAGCTCCAACCTTTGTTCTTGATAACTTCAATAAAAATCTTGAATCTTTTAAGAGAATTGTAAAAAAAAAGAAAATAAGAAAACTAAGCTTAAGCTACTATATAATTAAATAAAGAAAAACTTAACCTAAAAACCAAGAAAATTTGTAATTGAAGCCTCTTTTTCAATCTTCTGATGATTTGGTGCTTTTATAGTTAAATAATCTTGCCAAAAGAAGAAGTTTTGTTAATTTGTTATTCCTAATTTAGAGCTAAATCAAAATTTTGGTTGAATTGGAAATCTTTTGTTGATTACATAATAAAATAACTTAGGAGAGTGAAGTTTTAGCCTTGGGTGAGTGTCTTTATCACGGGAGAATGATTGCCTTATGGACTTTTAAACTCCTTTTTTATGGGTGAGTGATTTTTCTTCTTTGGGTGAGTGACTTTGTCACTTAGGAGAGCAAGTTCATCACTCAGCTAAGTGATGAGCCTCTTAATTTCATGACAAAATTTTACCACTTTTTTAAAAATTTATAGTTTTTCCCCAAACTTCTTCTTTCTTTAATTTAGTCATTTTTCTCTTCAATTTGGCCCTGAAAAATACCAAAACTTTCAATTGAACTTTAAAATACAAATTTTAACTAATTAAACATAAATTTAAGAAAATTAAGGCTAAATTAACTAAATTAAACACCTAAAACATACTAAAAATATACTATAATTTACACCTATCAATACCTACCTTTTGGTGCCCTACAGATGCCCTTATAGGTTGATTGCTAAAAATAGTATAGGTTTACCCTGAGACACTATTTCATGCCTTTTTAATGCTTGAGACTTAGTGAATTAGGTTGAATTCCTATCAATTATAAAGCAACCAACCTTTACGAATTAAATGAACCTTTACCGGATTTCAGATCCTAAAAGTGGATTTTTGAGAGCAAGCCAGATACCAAATGAGCATTTTCCACATATCATAGGGTTACCGCTATCAATTTTGACTTCCTTTAAAGGTTTAATTTGGCCACAATTCCAACTTTTAAAAACTTTAAGCATAAACCCATCTAATTCAATATTAAGTATACCAACAAGTTTAGTTGGACAAAGATTAATCTTCACACCTTTTACCCATGACTTAATTTAGGGATGAGCCTTTCAAGAACTTATCACTTTCTAATTAGAATAAAAGATCTTAACAAGAGAAGGGTAGACACGTATTGAGTTGCATTGAATATCTTTCCATTTAACTAACTTAGATAGCCTCAAAATTTATGCTTAGTAAAGCGATCAACATCATTTAGTACAATGGTCTTACCATATATGATTTTCTGGTTTGACGTAAGACTCTGTACAAGATATGCTTTTGATTTAGAAGAAGTTGAATTACTATGTCTTTTGTTTATTTTATCACCAGATGCCTTCGATTTTACAAATGAAGCTTTTTATTTCTTAAACACTGGTTGAGGATTAGATGCATCCAAATTTTTTACTTTTTGATCATGGTATTTGAAATTAGTATTTCTCAATGGAAAACAAAAATTTATTTAATTTCCTAAACACAATACTCATCTTATCCAAAAAACCATTTAAATGTAAGATTAGTATTTCTCAATGGAAAAAAAAATTTATTTAATTTCCTAAACACAATACTAAAAGCTAGGAAAAAAGCTAGAAAAAAATATGTATGATTGCAAATCTTCCTCAACCAATTTAGGAAATTAAACTTATCTTTTAGTGAAAACACACAAATTCATTCAAAGGTAAAAAATGACTTGAATCACCAATGTGGACTATAATATAGCAGCATGGTTCTTAAATTAGAAATAAAAATCCCTCAAGATAGCACAAATTGTTCATTTGACATTCTAACAGACAATTTGTGTTGGTGTTAGGATGACTTTAAAATGTCTAAAATCAAATGAACAGTAAATATGAAAACAACATATAATATAAGAAAATGTAATAATTTAAAATGCACAAATTCCATGCATGTTTATCACTTTCCTGTAGGCTTAATTTACCCTACCAGTTTCTATCAATAGATGCATAGTGGATAATTGCATATTTTCTTTGAAATAAAATTTAAGTCCACATGATATGCTTTGCACTAACACTATCAAAACTATACATGTAACACCCTTATCCCTCCTGACACTGTACCGGTGTACCGAAGACTAGAATTTTTTTTTCCAACTTAACTTCTAAACTTAAAAACCTTATCGACAATTACTTAATTGAAACTACCCTTCGCCTCTGACCTATAAATATCCAAAATACTATGCATTTAATAAAAATTTTGCAATATAACGGCTGTACATATAACTAGCCCCCTGAAAAGCAAATAACTCACATAGCCTCTCAGAGGCACAACAATCAATAATAACAACGGTATTCATTCATTCCATCCATTCCATTCACAATCCAAACTCAGCTTATTAAATTAACTTCCGATACATTACATGATCAAGAGTAAAATTTGCACTTATATATACATGCCAAAATTAATACGACTAGAGCATTTTAAAAGAAATCCTGCAATGTGAACTCTTGCTCCTGCTTCTGTTTACCTGCGCGTAGTAAAACTACACGCTGAGCACTCAATATGCTCAGTGGTGACTAATAATCGATACATTTCCTGACATTTTCATGATTATTCTTAAATATTAACATGTAAAAATAAACATAATTATAAAATCAGTTATTACATTCAAAACAAAAACTTAACATTTTCTATAAGATTATTCTATTTAGTCACATTATTACAATTTTGCCATTATAAGCTCAATTACTATCTTTAAACTGTTAAATGAAGCAATTTACATTTCTTTACACTTAATTTGTCATTTATAAGCAAAATTACATTTTAATCCTTACTATCCATAAAATTCACTTTTTTAAGTAATTTAACTATTATCTGACTGTTTTATCGTTAATTAGTCAATTCTCACTTACTTTACTAATCTTTTTACACTTTTTGGAAAAATTACCATTTTGGCCCTAATCTTTCTTTTTCTTTCATTATGGTCCTTTTTCACTTTCTTTTCTTATTTTTCATTGTCTTTTCATTTCTTTCTCAATTTATTACCATTATGCCCCTAGTACAGATCCGACAGAAAATCTCAGACCGAATACATGGAACATGGATCCCACGGGCCCCACTAAAAAGAGAAATGATTCCCAAGGAATCATTCTCAAAACACTGCACTTTTCACTTTTCACTTTAACACTTAAACTATGGAGATCAATGATCCTACCCATAGCAAAACAAGTCGCCATGACCTGCACCGCGGTAAAGGGTGTTCCTATGGCTAGCCAACTATATCCAGAACTAGTTTTTACTGCCAGACTAACTTTAAGGGCACAGTAATAATTACTTTATTAATTCTTTTCAAGTCCGAAAAATTCAATAATTGACTTTTTATTTCTTTTCATTGCCCTTAATTTAATTTCATATAAATTCACCATTTTCATCATTTTTATGCAATTATTAACCAATAATTCAATTATTTTCAATATACATATTAACATTAAATTCTAAATAAAATCACAATAATTTCAATAAATGCCAATAAAATTTATTTATGCATTATTTATTATTTATTATCATTTTTTATTAAAATAATCAATTAATTTGCTATAAATCACAACTTTTACTATAAACATACACTATAAATAATCTTGAAGATTCCCAAATAAACTCTAAATATTCTCTACAAATTCAAGAACATTAATTATCATGTCTACTATGATTTTAAGCTAACATATATTAAATATTTGCATTTTTCTCACTAGTTTCCCTTAATAATAATTTCGGCCACCATTTTTTTTACCTTAAAAATTTTCTTTTTTTCATTTTCATCTTTTATTCATCAATTCTCTAACTTAATTACAATTACCCTAACATATTTACGTCAATTAACAACTTTAGACATTTTTACCCTAATTACATAATTAGGAAAAATTCATAAACTTAGAAAATGTAAAGATTAATTAGTCACTTACAAATTTATCTTGAATTAGGGAGTCCAAGGTTCCTTTTCCTTGCCTTTGTTCTTGGAAAAACTCCCCTTCACTTGTTCACCTACATAGGGCAACCCATTTAAGCTTAGATTTCTTCATTTTCTTGTTCTCAAATGCAAAAACCAGCCTCATAATCATAATTTATACCCAAAAATCTATGGAAAACCACTAAGAAATTAATTTAAAACATTAAAATTCTCAAGCTCCAACTTACCCCTCTTTCTTTCTTTCCTTGATTTCTTCACTTTCTTTGCCCAAATCAATCAAGTGAAGCTATTTTAGTGTATTAGAGGAATGGAACTACAATTCCTAAGTTGGAATTTAAGAGAGATATTGAGTGGTTATGAAGCAAGAGAGAGAGAGAGAAGATGGAAGGGAATTCGGCCAAGGAGAGAAAGGAAGAAGAAGAGCTGAGTTCTAAAGTTTTCTCTAGATTTTTGACCTTTAAATATCTCTCTAATGGGCCCAAAATTGGGCCAAAATGTTGGGCTTTGCCCAATTAACTAAAAAGGCCCAATTTAGGCCCCTAAAGGCCCAATCAAATTTCTCTCTCTTCCAGCCATCAAATCACTCCAAAAATAATTCCATCACTCTTATCACATCAAAAATAGCTAGGATGCAAATTTTCGGCTCAATTGGAGTTCGTTATCGGTCCGATTCAAACTTATCGGTCAGATTCGATAACTGCCGGTGTCACCGAAAAATTCTATTCTCATCACTAAAATATTCTACACAAAAATTCATGTTGGCATGCAAAATCTGGCAATTTTTGGAGTTCGTTTACTATTTTTAATTATTTATACAAAATCAATTCACCTTTCCTACTAGGGAAATTAACTCGCTACCTTTTTCGAATTTTTGACATTTGGAAGCCTATTTGGCCTCAATTTCACTTCAAATTTCAACCCCGGACTCACCATGACCAATACTTTCCAATGGTGCAATAAAATATTTTTGACTTTTAGGTGTCCTTTTGGGCTCAGAAAGCACTATTCACCATCAAAAAGTACTGTTCACGGCTAACCCGGTGTTGAGGCCATTACATTTCTCCCCTACTAAAAGAAATTTCGTCCTCGAAATTTACCTGAATTGAAAAGTAGAGGATAACGCTGTCTCATCATTGCTTCGGGTTCCCATGTTGCCTCTTCGACATTATGGTGATGCCATAGGACTTTCACCAAAGGAATCTGTTTGTTCCGAAGCTGTCAGACTTACCTGGCCAAAATATTTTCTGGTTTTTCTTCATAACTCATGTCAGCCTGAACTTGTATCTCTTCAGGTGCTATCATATGGCTCGGATCAGACTTGTATCTCCGGAGCATGGACACATGGAAGACATCATGTATCTTCTCCAAAGCAGATGGTAGTTTCAATCTATAGGCCATGGGACCCACTCGTTAAAGTACCTCATATGGACCAATAAATCTAGGGCTTAACTTGCCCTTCTTTCCAAATCTCAGAACCTTTTTCCATGGAGATACCTTCAGAAAGACCTTATCTCCGACCTGAAACTCGACATCTTTTCTCTTTAAATTTGCATAGGACTTCTGACGATCCATTGCTTCCTTCAATCTGCTTTTAATGATCTGGACCTTTTCTTCAGAGTCACAAATTAAGTCCGAACCCAAAAGCTTCCTCTCACTCAACTCAGTCCAGTACAAAGGAGTCCTGCACTTCCTACCACACAATGCTTCAAATGGAGCCATTTTCAGACTAGATTGATAGCTGTTGTTGTAGGCAAACTCAGCTAAGGGCAAATGCTTTTCCCAATTAGTGCCAAACTCAAGGACACAACATCGAAGCATATCCTCTAATGTCTGAATCACCCGCTCGGACTGTCCATCAGTCTGAGGGTGAAAAGCTGTACTGAGGCGAAGTCTAGTACCTAGAGCATCTTGAATACTCTTCCAAAAGTGAGAAGTAAATCTGGGATCTCTATCTGACACAATGGATGTAGGTACTCCATGCAATCTAACCACTTACTTTATGTAAAGTTTTGCCAGCCTGGTCAATGAAAAATCCATCCGAACTGGCAAAAAATGAGCTGATTTGGTGAGGCGATCCACTATTACCCAAATGGCATCATGTTTCCACTGAGTCATGGGTAGCCCAGTCACAAAGTCCATGGTCACCTGATCCCATTTCCACTCTGGAATAACGAGTGGTTGAAGTAGTCCTGATGGAACTTGATGTTTTGCTTTCACCTGTTGACAAGTCAGACATTTTCCCACAAACTCAGCCACATCCCGCTTCATACCTGGCCACCAATAATAGACCTTCAGATCCTGGTACATTTTGTTACTCCCAGGATGCATAGCATAGCTACTGTGGTGTGCTTCTGTAAGAATCTCTTTCTTCAACTCTTCCTGTGCTGGCACACAAAGTCTTCCTTTGAAATAGAGGCTTCCATCATCTGATAATAAGTAGTCACTTTCACTGTTATTTTGTAGCTTTTCCACAATAGCCTTTAGTTTGTCATCTCTTTTCTGAGCCGCTTTCACTTGATGTACAAAATCTGGTTCAACTCGCAATTCAGCTATTATAGCTCCATCTGCAGCCAAACTTAAGCTGGTGTTCATTGCCTAAAGAGCTGCAAAGATCACTATCAATCATTTACACTTATTAATGCCTTGCACAAGTTCATTTCAAAACATTAACATTACCTGACATAAATTTCCTGCTGAGCATATTAGCCACTACATTTGCTTTTCCTGGATGGTAGTCGATGAAGCAATCATAGTCTTTGATCAATTAGCAACTTTAGACATTTTTACCCTAATTACATAATTAGAAAAAATTCATAAACTTAGAAAATGTAAAGATTAATTAGTCACTTACAAATTTATCTTGAATTAGGGAGTCTAAGGTTCCTTTCCCTTGCCTTTGTTCTTGGAAAAACTCCCCTCCACTTGTTCACCTACATAGGGCAGCCCATTTAAGCTTAGATTTCTTCATTTTCTTGTTCTCAAATGCAAAAACCAGCCTCATAATCATAATTTACACCCAAAAATCTATGGAAAACCACTAAGAAATTAATTTAAAACATTAACATTCTCAAGCTCCAACTTACCCCTCTTTCTTTCTTTCCTTGATTTCTTCACTTTCTTTGCCCAAATCAATCAAGTGAAGCTATTTTAGTGTATTAGAGGGATGGAACTACAATTCCTAAGTTGGAATTTAAGAGAGATATTGAGTGGTTATGAAGCAAGAGAGAGAGAGAGAAGATGGAAGGGAATTCGGCCAAGGAGAGAAAGGAAGAAGAAGAGCTGAGTTCTGGAGTTTTCTCCAGATTTTTGGCCTTTAAATATCTCTCCAATGGGCCCAAAATTGGGCCAAAATGTTGGGCTTTGCCCAATTAACTAAAAAGGCCCAATTTAGGCCCCTAAAGTCCCAATCAAATTTCTCTCTCTTCCAGTCATCAAATCACTCCAAAAATAATTCCATCACTCTTATTACATCAAAAATAGCTAGCACGCAAATTTTCGGCCCAATTGAAGTTCGTTATTGGTCCGATTCGACAACTGCCGGGGTCACCAAAAAATTCCATTCTCATTACTAAAATATTCTACACAAAAATTCATGTAGGCATGCAAAATCTGGCAATTTTTGGAGTTCGTTTACTATTTTTAATTATTTACGCAAAATCAAGTCACCTTCCTTAGCAGGGAAATTGACTCGCTACCTTTTTCGAATTTTTGACCTTTGGAAGCTTATTTGGCCTCAATTTCACTTTAAATTTCAACCCCGGACTCACCATGACCAATACTTTCCAATGGTCCAATAAAATATTTTTGATTTTCGGGTATCCTGTCGGGCCCGGAAAGCACTATTCACCATCGGAAAGTACTGTTCACGGCTGACCCGATGTTGAGGCCATTACAATACAACAATGGTGTTTAAAGAATTGGCAATTTTTTATAACTCTTCTTTGCACAAAGAACAATAAACATGGATTTGAAAACATTTTTTAAATAAAAGGGAATTTAGAGAAGTTCTTATGTTATATCCCTTTTCATTTATCTCTTTATCTTTCTTTCTCTAATGTATATGTATATATAAAACACACTTCATAGCAGTTGGAGTCATTTCACATTTTAAATTCATGTCAATTGTCATATCCTTATCTATAATTTCTTAAGTGCTATGTGATGACATAGAGTTGTGGTTCACCTTTAGAGACTCACATTGCCTTTATGGTCCACCACATAACTTTGTGTTTTACTAATGAAAAGCTATATAAAAATAATGTAACATTATGGTTCACCTCTTGTAGTTTGAAGCCCACCACTAAGGACTTATCTTTTTGCTACCTTATTCAAATGGTCTATATTAAAGTTTTAAGGTCCACCACTTTCAGACTACATTATTTTTGAAATCACTCTTATAATTTGTATATATACATAGTCTCAGTATTATTCTTTACATATAGCTTAAAGTTGAAGAATAGGGTATACCACTTTGCTAAGAATAAATTAATTAAAACAAGTTTCAAATCTTTTGCAACCATCATTAATTTGGAATTTAGTCCTTCAAAAAATTGTTGTGGTAGTAGCAATATAATTAAATGTTAACTTTTCTTATTCTGAAATCTTACAAGATAAAGTAAAGAAGATTATAGAACCAATAAAAAACTTGACATTGAAGAGTGGGGTATGTAAGGATCCAAAATAGGTCCTAGTAGAATTCAAGGGCAATTACATATTATTAAAGTCTAATTGAGTATTATTGAATGAATTATTTAGAGTTAAGAGATTGATTGGGGTAAAAATGCTATTAAGTTATCATTATTATCTGATAAATGTGTGAATTATATGGTATGCATTTTATAAGGGCATAATCAAATTATTATGTTGGTATAATAATATTCAAGATTGTAATTGAAGTATGAAGTATTAGTTATGGGGTCAATTTTTGATACAATTAAATATTAGGCCAATTGTAATGCTAGAATAGTAAAATAGGATGCAATTAAAAGAAGATATATAGAAAGGTTGGGGTCAATGTGGAAGAGAAGGTTTAAGTGGGGGTCAATTTATAACATGCAATTAGTTGGAGGCTTAAAGAGGAATTGTGAGGGATCAAGCTGATGTCACATTCCACTTAAACTCACATGCAAGACAAGTATAAAAAGGGGCATTGTGAGGTGGATGGCATATGCAAGAAGGAAAGAAAAGAATAACCTATTTTGTTACACTTTCCCTTTTCTCTTCTACTAAGAAAAAAAAGAAAATCTATAACTTTCATCTCTTTTATTTCTCTAATCCGGTCCCCCTTTCACTCAAAGAACATCTTTAGATTTCTACCTTATGCATGGATGGAAGGCTTGATTAAAGAGGCTTACAAGGGTATAAGAGAACTAGAAGATTGGAAGAAAAAGGAAGAGAAAGAAATAGGAGGATTTTGAAGAAGATTTGAGTTACATGTTCAGGTTTGGGAACCTACTTTTCATGCATGTGTTTTCCTTGAGTGAAATATGTGATTACAATATGATATGGATGTATTTTGATATATTGTTATAGCTACGAAAGAGGAGATTTAGAGATTTACCTCTTGCATGTGTTATTTGATAAAGTTAGGATAAATAAATTGTTAAAAGCTTTATTTGAGATTATTTTAAAGTGATATTATTATAGAAAGGTTATAATACAATGTATGAAATTATATTTTATGAGTAACTGGAAATAAAACATCAATCTTTGATGTTTAAAACTACATGCATGTAAGTTTTAAAATTTTGGGTTTGAGTTCACTAGACCAAGTTGTATTCTTTTGGTAATATCTTGAGTTTGAGAATAGATAATTAGATGATTACAATTGGGTTTTAAATTAGACTTCTATAAAAAGATTTCATAAGAAGAAATAATGTTCTAATTCTGCTTCTAAAGGGGTTATAACCTAGCTTGAAAATCGGATAAGTGTGCAGTTTTGTACTCATGAATAGTCTTTAGTATTTGAATGATATCTTTCAATTTACAACTGATATTAAGACGAGGTTTGATGTTATAGAAAATAGAAATGTATATCTATAACTTTGTAGAAGACAACTCGTTCTAAAAAGGTCGTTAGTTGTGTCAAAAATGAATTACAAAATGAGTTTATTAAGCAGTTTGCAGGATTTTGGGAACAGGGGGAAAATTCGTATGGCCAAAAAGGCTACTGTAACGAGCACGACATTTGTCACGAGCACAAGATCATGATTTTGTCCATAACTTTGCTTTTTATTCCCCTTTATCATTATATTAGGCTACCCCCATGTGTTACACATATAACTGAACAAAATAGGCCTTGAATGCAAGTATACGAGGGCTATAGACTCATGTGTATATAAATTAGTATTAAAGTATATTTATGGGTTTGCATGATTTGTATCATTTACATCGAAAATTTTCTATGAATGTATACCTATGCATCATTGAAATTTTGCATTAATAGTTAAGTTATATCATCATGAATAATTATGAAAACTTACACGAGTGGTCATCTAATAAGATGTAATGTGATAACCAAAACCTAAGAGTTTATGTATTGTATCACAACATTATATATATATATATATATATATATATATATACTTATGTGAGTATAGATATGCAATCACAAGATGGGAATGAACTTAAAGTTATTATATTTAGTTATATGATTTATTTTATTTTTAAGTGGGCTAACACACACACACACACACACTTATATATATATATGAATGTCTAAATGACATTATACTAGAGAATATACATATTTGTTATTAATCTATTGAGGTTGATATTGTGTATATTTAAAATGTTAACTTTACTTATATAAAGAAGTAATGCTATTAATAAAGTATATGTGTGCTTATAACATAAACATAGCATGATTATACATGTTTGGGTTTAAATCTTGAAATATTCTTTTACTTAATTATGACGTAGACATACATATGCATTTACATATAATTATTGTTCACTATAAATTTATAATATAAGTATGATAATACAAATCTTATACAAGTATGAAATTTTAATCATAAACAAAAGTGTTCTTAAGCATAAAATATGTTTAATAGAAATATGGAAATATAGATATGTGGGCATCTATATTTGAAATGTAAATATGGATGATCAATTGTACTTGGTTATATTATGCTGATTGATTGTGCTTGTCATGTGAAATATGTTTAAGAGTAATGATATAAAGCATGTTTTCATAGTGAATTGTACAAATACACAATTATACAATGATAACATACATGTGTATATTTATCTCCATATAACTACGATTCCTATGAATGTGATATACGAGTATGATAGAAAAATGTGTAAAAAGATATGCATACTCAATATATGATTCTAAACTTTACTGTATATCTTGAAGTAATGGGAAATATTGGTATGTATGTATATAATAAATGAATATTGGAATCTAAGATAGCATGATGATAAGTATCGTTATCACATACATGTGAATGAACTACATGCATTTGAATTGATTAAGAGTACAACTTATTTATGCTCATCCATGTCTGTGATATCATGTTAACATAAAGTCCATACATGAACATGAATATGAAACTCCGCACATAGTTGTACATATATACATAAATATATGTATATGATTTGAAAGATAAATCAAAGGGATTAATTGCCTGCATTGAGTCTAGGATGTGGATAGATAGGCATGCCTATAAGGGTACCTTGTAGCTGCTTCTGAATAGTTTTGACCTGTTTAGGTCCACGTGAAATTAAAAGTTACAGTGACCCTGTTTGCGTTTAAAAGTTAGAGTTGATTTGAACAACCCCGTTTGGGTTGTAGCTGACCCTGCTTGGGTTCGCTTGACCGGTCCATGTTATCTATTTGACCCCATTTGGGACCACCGATTTATCATACAGTTTTATCCCTACAAGGGATTACCGTTTAATATCTATGGGTATCTTATTTGTACCTTTGGGTGCCACCATTATAATCAATAGTTTTGTACCTTCGGGTACTACCGTATAACCCGATATCCACCTCTTTAGAATAGTGCAAGCTTTATTATCAAAGGTTAAGAAAAGTTTAATAAGGCATGAAAATTCTTAATTGACTTCATACTATTCTACATATGAAATTCCTTGTGTTGCATACAAAACCCGCATCTAAGAGAATGGCCAATAGTATATGTATCTATACTACTAGTATAAAAAATACATGTTAATTGTTTAATTGATGATATATATATGTCCTTTATTTCTATATGTATGACAGCGTATGATTTATGAAGAAACTTATATTAGAGTATAGGGTATTATCTTATTGAATGAACACAATAATTGTCATAATAGCATAGCATATTCCATACTAAGGGTTACAAGAATTATACTATAATACCCATTGTTTTTGAAATATTTTTCTTATGATTATATATGTGTTCACATTGTTTCATGTACACATTCTTTAATGTGTATTTGTTATTTTGGTGATGATATATAAGTGTTATGTTTGGTTGATAGGCTTATTTTTATGATACATCTAATATGTTATAACATGAATAACTTATGGAATATAAAGTAAGCCTGTAGTAATATGATAATCTCATGGTAATTGGAAGTGTTGATTTGTTATATAATTCTAATGTGTTTATATCCAAGACATACAAGAATAGATGTAAGATAATTTCAATATCTGTGTAGATTGTTTATGAAATTAATAATAGATAACAATACTTTTATGATTAAGCATTGATTAATAAAATAATCATATTATAAATAGTTGAATCTAAGTCCAAAGGATATTGGAACTTGTATGATTATATATGGTGAATGAAACGTCAATGCAAATTCTTACCGTTGAACTTTATGATTTCTATAAGTGAATGTAAATGTTTAATTTCTTTCATTTCTTGAAATAAATCATAGTTATATTTGAGGCATGTTGTGTGCTTGTTGACGATCACTATGAGTGGTTGTTTATCATGATTTTATTTCCCTACTAAGCTTTATAGCTTAGCACGAGTGTTTCATCACTGTAGGCTTTTGAGGTGATATCTGTTACAGGATGGCCAACTCAAGTAATCGAGAGAGACTATTATAGACTTTTATTTTGGGCTCTTTGTATATAGTAAAGATTTTGTGGTATTAGAGATATTGTATGTAAAGAAGTTAATCAGTTGTTTAATTTTGTAAATAGACTTTAATGTATATTGAAAAGTTTTAATAGTATAACACCCTTATGTATTAAGTTTGAATATATGTTCTCTGTATAGTTGGTATATTTTTAAGTTGCACTGTTAAACTTGCGTAATGAGAAAGATAAAGTGATATATATTGGTTAAAGGATAAGGGTGCTACAGGGTAGCTTAAGGTTAGGGTCATATATGCCAAAGAGCCTAAATATGTAAGGTCCTTAACATGACCCTAGTCAGAAATGTGTGATTTTATAGAGTGGTATGTGATTAAGAATTAATTAAAGATGTGAATTTTGTATTAGAGGTATGGGACGAGTGATAATTTTATTTTATTATATTAATTACATGATATTATTTTGGTATAAAATTATTCAAGGGTGTAATTAAAGCATAAAACATTAATTGAGGGGTTAATTAGTTAATATGTTAATTAATGGGTCAATTATGAAAATAAATTGAAGGAATGAGGGGTTGATTTAAGAAAAATAAAAAATAGAGAGTTCAATTAGTCACATGAAAAAGTGAGAGAGGGAATTGCGAGACATGTAATTTCTTAAAGGACTATGTAGGGAATTTTCCCTACTAATATATATAGTTGGTTTTATTAGAAAGTAAGAGAAAGAATTAAAAATGGAAAGAGAGAGAGAGGGGGGACGAAAATGAGAAGTGAGTAGAATAATTTTCCTTCATTCTTAATTTTATTCTTCAATCTTACTAAGAAATCTTGAAGAAATCTCTTGCATGTTGACTAATCAAGGACTAGGTGACCTTGATCAATAAGTTAATGGTTCAAAAAATTCAATTCATGCCATCATCATCTTCTTCGCCTTCTTATTGTTTTTGATTGATTGAATAAATTCTGGAAATGGAGGATTAAAGAAATTAAATTATGTGTAGAATAAGAACGAGAAGGAAGGAAGAATAAGGGTAAAAGGCTTTGCTAAAAATTAAAGACTAAAGGAATTTGGCTAAGGTATGGGATTAGGTTCTCATACATGTATGTTATGGTTGTTGGTAGAGGCAAGATTTAATTGTAAGCTAGTTTGATTAAATGAATGGAGAAATAAACTTTAATATATTTTAATAAAATAAAGATAGGCGAGTGATGAAAGTCTTATGAACTAGTGGCTATAATTTCAGTATAAATTGAGCTAGATAACTCTTTTTAAGACCATTTTAATTTATATAATTACATAAGATATGTGTATACAAAATTGTAGAAGGAACATGGAGCTAAATATGCCTTTAAGTCATCCTAATAATTTTTGGAAATTTAATTGTGTTGTTGAATTCGGTTCTGGAATAGTTTATAGAAAATATGACATATCTCTTTTTACGCTAAACTAAATGCTATGAAGTTAAATTCTATGAAAAATATACTTCTTAATCTATGATTTTCATGAAGAATGCAAAGCCTAAATCTGTCTTTATGCTTGTCTAATTTTATCTTGAATCCAAAATTGTACACAACACTGTCACTAGGAACAATACTTAGTAAAATGTAACTATCTTGAGTTTTGGACATGATATTGAAATGATTTTTGATGTTCCAGAAATTGGAAAAATAGGGGAATATGTTTTTAGAGGATATTTTTGCTAAAAATGATGTCTTCTAAGTTTAAAATGGCACATAATTTTGATCTAGAATTATGCCTCTATGCAGAATTCCAAGGACATAAATTTAATGTTTAATATTAAATGTTGTTATGTTTACTAGTAATACAAGGAATATATATATATATATATATATATATATATATATATATATTGGGCCTATGAATATGAACATTTAATGCTTAAATGATAATATGTTTACAAGGAAATTACATTAAGATTATGATTATGAATAATTTTTTTAATTGTCTAAAGGTTGTTATGTTTAAATATGTGATTACATGGAAATACATTTATTTACAAACAACATGTATAATGATTGATTGAAATGTCATGTATATATATGTATGTTCAAACATATGTACATGGCTTGTTGTATTAAAATTTATATATATATATATATATAATCAAATGATAGTGTGTATTTGTATACAACTGTTCACTATTAAATTGATTAAGAAATGTTAAAGCATGATAAATGGAATTTATATAAACAAAGTTTTTGCCTGCTGTTAGAATTCATCTGTGGATAGATAGGTGCCTATAGGGATATTGCAGCTGCCATTGTATTGACCCCGTTTGGATCCATTGTTCTTCCTTCAGGACCATTGTATTGATCCATTTGGATCCATTATTTGTCCTTAGGGACCATTGTATTGACCATTTAGGTCATCTGTTGCGATATCTTTGGATATCTATTATTTTGATACCTTCAAGTATCCATTGTTCTTGTTATCCACCCTTAGAACTTAAGCTGGCTAAATTAAAGTCTAAGTGCATTATAGTAAAATTTTAAATAATAATTAATTATACTGTATGGAATAGTATAATGAGAAATGATCATATTGAGTGATTACATCTATAAATGCTAAGAGCACTTTAAGTTATTTTGATTATAAGAATGCTAAATTAAAAGTTAGTGTTTATTATATGTTTTAAATTATAATTCTTGTTATACATTTTATGTTAAGTGTTTGAATTTTAATGTTGCAATTAATTTATGTTAAGTGATTGTGATGATTGATGTAATTAGTAGTTTCCATGTTTGTTTAGTATCCCCACTAGGCTTTATAGCTTAGCACATGTTATTTTTTCCGTTTAGGTTTTGTAAATAAAGTTTTTGCATAGGAACATTCTTTGCATCCGGACAGGCCAACACCATCTCATAGAAGTTGATGTAGTGGCTTTTGGTTAATTTTGTATAAGTTCATTGATATGCTTAATATGTGTGTGTGTGTGTGTGTATATATATATATATATATAACATATGCGAGGATAATGTTACACTAAACTAACTATGAAAATGAGTTTTATGTGCATGCACTTAGGAGGTAGATTTATCATATGTCAATTGAAATGCATGATGCTATGTATGAGTATGAATATGATAGCTAGTGTAGATATACCTAGTATGATTATAATATATAGTATGCGATGGGCTATTGATTATATGAAGTAAAGTAATTGAAGGTGTAAAAGACATTATATTGCTTGCAAGAATACAAACGATTAGAGTTGCACCTGATTGATATGCATGATGACTAAATTAATGAATCATTTTAATGACTAATATTGGTTATTGGGTTAACATCCTAATGTATATTATTGACTAATATTGGTTATTGGGTTAACATCCTAATTTATATTATTGATAAGTATGGCATGGTATATGATAAAGAAAATAAATATAGGGTGTTTCAAAATACTTATTGGAAGCAACATGCTTAAATTAGCTAATGATATAATAACTGCCTTATATGCAAACCCTTCTTCACTATACTCCAGATATTAAAAGGAGGAAATAAGCCATGACACCCTATGCTTGTTCATATTTCCATACATCTTTTAAATATTATTAACACTAATGCATAAATTACTTGTCTAATTTAGTTATCTATTCAACTAGTAATTAATCATGAAATTACCATTACATTTTTAACTTTATTTTGGCATCGCTAAGTTATTATTAATTTAGTGTAAATTTTAGCAGCATGACAGCTTATAATTCATGCTAGCCAAACCTGTAATTAGTCAAAATAACACTTCCAAATAATAATCTGTACCTCCAACACTTCAATCACATTCACATTACTTTTATATTCAATCTGCAATGCATACACACAATATGCAATTTATTACAAATAAAAGTCATGAAGCAGGCTAATAATTTCAGTATCATTACATGCCATACTACATTTTTACATCAAGTCCCTAAAATTCCTAAGAATACAATCACAAAAATCATAACCCATAACTCTTCACATGTACATGCCACCTTGCTATCCCTTGCTTGACTTTAATCTACCTATCCCTAAATGCAGTCAAAACAAACCACACACTAAGCAATATTGTTGCCTAAACAACACAAAAATTCACCAAATAAAATTAAGTAAAATTTCTATTTTACCCTTAGTTATTATTTTTATTTAATTACTTGTAATTTACCTTTCTAATATCACAATTTACCTTTAAAATTTCTTATACATAATTTTTCTTATTCAATTTCACTTATTCCTTTACTTAAGTGGAAAATTACAATTAGGTCCCTATATGTTTTTAACCTATTTTACTCTATTTAACTCTAATTTTGGCTATTTTAATTTCTTTTGACATTTAATTCTTTTTAATTTGTAAATTTACATTTTACTTCTTGTACATACCCTTGAGGTGGTAATTACATTTTACTCCGTAAACTTTTAATTACTTATGATTTTACCATTTTAAGTCTATTTGACTATTAACCCTTCCAACAACATTTTTAATATCAAATTATGATTTTATCCTTAATTTATTATGTAATTACCTTTTTACCCTTTTTGAAGATATATGTCATATTTCTCACATTATTTATTATTTATTTATATTTATGACATCTTTAAATAACATTTACCCTTTTATCCTTATTTCTTACAAAATTATGATTTCACCCCTAGTAGTAACTAGTGGAAATCCTCGTATTGGATAAACGGGATAAGGGCTCTAATGATGCTAATGGATTGGAGGGGCCATGCAACACAATGCATAATACCATTAATCTATTGTATAATGAGTTGGATATATCTTAATGTATATAATAGTTAATCTCATGTGAACTCATGGTAATCTCATGGTGGTACCGCAGTGTATGTATCCCTATAGCTAGCCATTATATCCTAGGATTCTGGATTAACCACTGTATACTAAGGGTAATGATATTTTTCATACTATATTATATTTTCATACCATTATTCATGTTAATTACATTATGCTATCAAAATCATTAGCTTATTTAGCAACAATTCAAGCTTATAACCTATATATTTTTCATATATATTCCTCATATTATAAGAAAATAATTGAAACATGCCATTACCACTACACATACCATTTGTCCACCTAGTGTCATCACACGTATATTATGCTTTATTTTTCATTTACATGCCATATATATTTCTATATCCATTTGAATCATTATTATAGTGAAATATACTTGATTTACATCAAAATTCATAAGTTATTCTTATTTCTATCATTATGTTTACTTATACATAGCTATCTACACTTACTATTTTTCATTCTAATCACTTTTATTGCATTTTCTATGCATTGTATTGTCTAATTCTTAATAAATACACCATTAAACATCAATTTCTTTTACATTAGGTTTAGGAACAAAATTTGGCAACCTTAGGATCTATCATTCCTAAGTTGATTTCTTCACTTATTTGCATTTCTATTATGATGGTTCATTGTTTTATTAAGTTATATTAATTTAATTCACAATTCTACTTAATTATGTATAGTTACATGATGTAATTTTTAGGTTAAATTCATGAAATAGATGAAATTAAATGTAACTTGTATCCACTAACCTCAAAGCAGCTTGAAAAAACTCCATTCTCCCTTCTTATTGCCTTTGCCTTCCTTGACTTTTTCTTTCTCTTGTAATTCCTTCGTTAGGCTAAAATTAGAGGGAGAAAAGTAATGAGCCTATGGCATGAATTTAATCTAATAAAAGCTACTAATTAACTATACTAAGCATGCTTCATAAGCCTATAACAAAATTCCTAACTAATTCTATCAAAAACCTATGAATTCACCTAATTAGGTTACATTTCTCTCCCTAAAACTCCTTTGTTTCCAAGCTCCTTAATGCTTCAATTCTATTTTTATAATAAAGAGGATGTCTTTTAGTGTATTTGGGTGAAATTTAAGCTTGAGATTTAGTGAGAAAAAGAAGAAATAAAGAGAAAATTGTGAAATGGCAAAAAATGGAATGCTTCGGTTTTTTCAAGGAATAAGTGAGGCTTTTATAGAATTTTAGGCAAAATCGTAGAGGATTCTAGATCTCTCTATGCTACCCAAAATTTTACCAAATCAATGGCCCAAATTCCTCCATTTATAATTTCATCTAAAGGTTTATTTTTAAGCCACTTATCACCATTTTCTTAATTCCTACATCTCCTTTAATTATGCTTTTGCATGTTGGTGTTCTTGACATAATTTTAATGTCATCCATGTCCTTAAATACTTAAAATACAGTACTTAAGCCTATTAACTAATTTAACCTTAATTTTTTTATTGTTTTTATGAGCATAATGTTATATTTATCAGAATGTTTCAAAATTTTACCTTATGTGCATAACATTTATACTAGCATGTGATTAAAATTTTAGATCATGCTGATATCATTTTGGTATCCTTCTAGTCCTAAAGGAAAAATCAACCGATCCAAAATTCAAAATTGCAAAACTATTAGAAAAATTATTTTACACATCCAATAGCTTATTTATCTTATTTATAATGGGTCTATGTGATCAAAATAATTTTTAGAGGTTTATAGAATATTTTTGAGTCGATCAAACATTCGATCATCCCTTTTTACTATACCGAGTAAACTTTTTTCTATCTTTTAAGGGCCTATCTAAAAGAAATTTCTTCTCAATTTATACCATTAGACTTTGTTTGACACCTATTTTTATAATCTAATGTTAAGTCAGATTACCTATAAGGTCACCTTTCCTTGAATTTTCTTCACCTAAGCACATTTATTATTTATGCACTTTCAAATTTTCTTGCCAATGAAACCCCAGTTACACCAAAAATTATCCTAAGATTACTATTCATGCTCTAGATTATGCCATGCATGTCAGATGCAAATTTTTAGATGTTACATTTCTCTGTTACTAATAAAAGATTCATCTTCGAAATTTACCTAGATTGAAGAGTGAGGGTATTGTTGTCTCATAACTTTTTTTGGCTCCCAAGTTGGTTTTTCCACATTATGTCACATCCAGAGTACATTAACAAGTGGAATATGGTTGTTCCTCAACTTTTTGATTTCTCAAGTTAGGATTCTCACTGGTTCCTCATCGTATGATAGGTCAAGTCACAATCGAACTTTTTTCGATGTAATAATATGTGATGGATCCAACCAGTATCTCCTCAAAATTGAGACATGGAATACATCATGGATCCTTTTTAGTTTTGTTGGCAATTTTAACCAGTAAACCACTGGTCCAACTCGCTGTACCACTTCGTATGGCCCAATAAACCTGAGACTAAGCTTGCCCTTTTTTCCAAACCTTAAGTTCTTCCTTAATGGTGAAACTTTTAAGAATACCTTATCATCCACATTAAACTCTATACCTTTTCTTTTTAATTCTGCATAATATTTTTGCCTATCTGTTATAGCTTTTAATTATCTTTGATCAATCTTATCTTTTCCTCAGTTTCTTTGATCAAGTCTTACCCCACCAGCTTGCTTTCACTAAACTCGATCCAACATAAGGGAGTTTTACATGTCCTTCCATACAATGCATGGCACTATTTTGATGTTAGACTTGTAACTATTATTATAAGCATATTTTCCAAGTGGAAGATATCTCTCCCAATTACTTTCGAACTCTAATATGCAACATCTTAGCATGTTTTCTAATATTTGTATGACGCGCTCAAATTGGCCATCTATATTTGGAGGAAAAGCAATACTATAATCCAAGCAAGTTTCCAATGCTTCTTCGAGCTTCTGCCAAAATCTGGATGTGAATTGAGGATTTTTATCTTAAATAATGGAGATAGGCATGCCTCGTTAAAGAAAAATCATATCTCACTTGGAGGAAATATGCAGACTTTGTTAATCTATCCATTATCACCCAAATGGAGTCATATTTCCTTATAATGAGTGGCAAACTAAACATAAAATCCATGGTAACATGTTCCTATTTCCATTCTGGTATAGTGATAGGTTGCAATAAACCGAAAGGAACCTGGTGTTCTACTTTTACCTGCTGGCATGTTAGGCATTTAGTCATAAAATATGCTATCTCCCTTTTCATTTTGAGCCACCAATATATTTTTTTCAAATCTTAATACATCTTGTTGCTACCTAGATGCTTTGTATAATTACTATTGTGGGCCTCCATTAGGATATTCTTCTTTAATTATGCATTATATGGTATATAAATTCTTCCTTTGTAGTATAATCAGTCATTAGGACCAAAAGAAAATTCACTAACTTTTCTTGCTTGCATTTGAGAAATAATATAGGCTAACCTATCATCCTACCTCTAGGTAGCTTTCACTTGCTATAGCTAATTCGGTTTTAACTGCATTTTAGCTATAAGTGCCCCATCTTGTGCTACATTTAACTTAACTTTCATAGCTCATAAAGCTATTAAATATTTTTTACTAAGTGCATCAACCACTAAATTAGCTTTGCTAGGATGGTAATCAATCAAACAATCATAATCCTTAATGAGTTCTAACCATCATCTCTGCCATAGGTTAAGTTGTTTTTGTGTAGGCAAGTATTTTAAACTTTTATTATTAGTGTAGTTGTAACATTTTTCCTCATATAAATTATGCCTCCAAATCTTAAATGTAAATACAATTGCTGCTAGTTTTACATCGTGAGTCAAATAATTTCTTTCATATGGTTTGAGTTACCTAGAAGTGTAGGCTACCACTTTACCTTCTTACATCAGCACACATCCTAGTCCATTACTAGATGCATCACTGTAAATGACATAAGATTTACCCAAGGTAGGCTATGTAAGAACGGGAGCTTCGGTCAACATACTTTTCAACTTTTCAAATCTTTCCTAGCATTTTTTGGTCCACTCGAATCTAGCATTCTTCTACAGTAGTTTGGTGAGTGCAGAGGCTAGCATGGAGAATCCTTTGACAAAGTTCTTATAGTATCTAGCCAAGCCCTGAAAACTTCTCACTTTAGCTACATTTTTAGGTAGTTTCCATCCAAGAATAGCCTCAATATTTTTAGGATCTACTTTAATCCCTTTCAATGATACCACATGGCCAAGAAAAGTAACTTCATTCAACCAAAATTCATATTTGCCAAACTTTTCATACATCTTTTTATCTCTTAAAGTTTGTAAGACAATTCTCAGGTGTTTGTCATATTCTTCTGGGGACTTTGAGTATACTAGGATATCGTTAATAAATACCACCATGAATTGGTCTAAGTACAAATGGAAGATGTGGTCCATTAAGTCCATAAACATGGCCAATGCATAGGTAAGGCCAAATACCATGACCAATAACTCATAATGTCCATGTCAAGTGCGAAATGCAGTCTTTGGTACATTTGCTTCTCTCACTTGAAACTGATGGTATCTTGAACTCAAGTTTATTATAGAAACCACACCTAAACCCTTCAATTGATCAAACAAATTATCAATTTTGAGTAGAGGATACTTGTTCTTTATGGTGACTTTATTCAATTGCCTGTAGTCGATACACAGCCTGAGTGACCTATCTTTCTTTTTCTTAAAAAACGTCGGTGCTCCCCAAGGTGATACACTAGGATAGATGAAGCCTTTATCAAGTAGTTCCTACATCTGAACCTTTAACTCATTCAACTTTATAGGCACCATACGATAAGGAGGTATCACAGTAGGAGCAGTACTAAGTAATACATCAATAGTAAATTTAACTTCCCTTTAAGGTGGTAATCCTGGTATGTTATCAAGAAAAATATCAGGGAAGTCTTGTACTATTGGCACATCACTGACTTTAGGCTTTTCCTCTTCAACTTGAATCACAAAAGCTAAATATGCTACACACCCTTTTCGAATACATCTATGTGATGCAATAGATGAGATAATGTTTGGCAAGAAGTCGAATCTTTCACCCATAACTGTAATTTCTTATCCTTTAAGAGTTTTTAAAGTAATTCTTTTTAAGCAATAATCAATCCATCCCCAAGATAACATGAAACTCATGGAATGGGTGCTTAATAAAGTTTGTAAGTAAGGTGGTCTGTTGTTCACTACTACACTATATCCCAATGGATTACTTACTAATATATCCTAGTCTAAGTGTGATTTAACTAACCTCTTTCCCTCTGCAATCTTGGTGCTCAGGTATAAATGTGTGGACCCAAGGTCTACTAGTGCATAAACTAGATCACCAAACAAATAAAATTTACCTACAATCATATCGGGAGTGTCCGATGACCTAAATCAAGAATATCATTTTAAGCATTAAACCTATATTGTTAGGAAAAATCTGATACTTAGCATAAATATCCAATTTTAACCACTTAGATGTCTATTAAACTTTTTTTCAAACAAATTTAATTTTCACATATTCTTAGTTTTAACTCTTATTAATCTTAACTTACCTTAATTAACACATAATTATATCTAGTTTAGAAAATAATCATTCATTAACACAAATAAATTAACCTAAGAACATACATATCAATTGTTAACCAAAAATCAATTATCAACCAAAAATTAAATGAGTTAATAACAAAATTTAGATAACTAAAGGCAAGACTTTGCTTAAAACTAAGAAATAATCAAGACTTGTATTAATTTAAGAACAAATTAAGTCATAATAATATATAGCTAAGGATTCAAGTATCCTTTAGCAAAAGTAAAAGAAAACAACTCAAAGGTCATATTGAGAAATTAAAAAAAATAAAAAGTATGATACAAGTACTAAGAACCAAGAACTTCTATAGAAATTTGCAGAAACCTCAATCTCTCAGCCTTTGTTTAATAATAAAAACTAACTAAAAAGCTATAAAATAATCGTAAAATAAACTTGTTAACTGATGAACTCTAAAGGTATTATAAAACCTTTCTCTCACTCTCTTTAATTTGGTGTTTTGATCACTTTTAATAGACAACGAATAGGAAGTTTCATTGGCATTCATACTTTTTAATCCAGATAGCAAAATACTTCCTAAGTTAGATGGAAAACGACTTCCAAAATGATTGGATGACTTTGCTTCGGGAGAGTAGAATCACACTCTACTGTATAGCATATCTAGAATTTGGCCATAACATCTCCTCGATAGAGTGAAGAAATGCTCCATCAAATGCCTTCACTACTTCTTCTTCTTGAATCATTCATCACTTTTTCATGACTCAGTAAAGTGGAATTTACTCCTTCATAACTCCTTTATGATTTGTTAGAGTGTTAATGCTTACTCAGTAGAGTGAAGAAATTTACTCCCTCAAGTATTTAGCTACTGCACTAAAATCACCTTAATTGCTTCTTCTTTATTTTCTTTAATTCTAAATTCCTCTTTAGTCCTTCAACTTCTCCTTTTTCTTCAAATAAATGCCTAAAAACACCCAATTTCTTAATTAAGACATCAAATTGTAAACTTAACAAATTAAACATTAAATTAACTTAATACTACTAAATTAACATAATAAGCCCACTAAAAACATATTAAAAACATACTAAAATTCACACTTATCATTAAAGGTTAAACAAAGAATAGACAATTGTACACAAGAAGAATAACCTCTCTCCAACTATAGAGACCAAACTTTTTTTTAATTCAACCCACTCAACTAAAAACACCTCAAATAACCATACTTGTTTAATCAGAAACACAACATAACAAAACTCTTAGAATAAGGGCTAATGTAATTTTTCACATTTTTCACATCTCAACCACATTTGAGAATTAAAAACCCTTTTCTTCCCCTTGTATAAACTCCACACTTAAAATTTGCCATTACTTGCTAGTTTTTGCTTCAAAATTTTTTTGTTTATTGGTTTTAAAAAGTAACAAACTTGCTAACTTAATTTTCAGCAGCATGAAATATAAGGGTATTCACAAGTTCACCATTTCGTTTGCATTCGCACCTTAAAAATCAACCTTAATAACAATATCCCTTTTTTTCCATTACACTTTTTTATAAACCCAAAAATATCAATCAATTCTAGTTCTAGAGTGGCCAATTCTTAGAATGGGAGATAAAGGCTTTTTAAGCTACAAGGTAAAGAAATAAGTGTAATAAGAAAAATAAATGCATGCCTCATTAGATTCAAAAGGGCTAGTAAATGAATAAGTATATAAAGGGTAAGTAAACAAGGTCAGCTATGGCTAAATAAGAAAAATTTGCGTAGATCATATTCTAAATTGTTCAAGTTATTTTTATACTTTGAAGGGCAATAAGGAAGGTTCTAACATTCTAAAATTCTCAACTTAATTCCTTTCATGCACTGATTTTTATTTTCTTCCAAAACTGGTCTTTGTGCTCAAATATTGAAAACTAACAAATATTGCTTAAGTTGAATTCTAACTTAGCTAAAAGTCCATTAAGCAGCATGTCTATCTTAATGCTAAGTACAAAATTTAAATGCTACACATTCTAATTTAAATTCCAACAAGTTCATTTTCGAAAGTAAACTAAGGCAAACTAAACTAATTGCAAATTAGATTATAACTGAAGTACAATACGTCATTATCACAAATAAACTAACTAAACAAGCTAAGATGAGCCTAAAGATAAAAATACAAATTGATTAAAATGATATTACTAATTGATGAAAGGAAGATAAAAGGATAACTAAGATTAAGAGTTATAATTACACATAAGAAAATAAAAAATGACAAACAAAGTAACATAGTTAAACAAAAAAATAAAAAGAAAAACATAAAATAATCAATGAACAAAAAGGGGTGTTTGCGATTTTTTAACTTTTATAATTTCAAAAGCAAAATTGTGCTTAAATAAGCTTTACTCCCCCTTCAAAATTCCTTGCTATCATCAGTGTCGTGCAAAAATATATCACCACGGTGGTGGAAAGATGGTCACTGTGGTGATGGTGGGAACCTCTCTTAAAAGTGCATAGTGAAATGCTCGAAGCTTTTCAATAGCTTATCTATTTGTCCAGCCTAAATGTCCAAGCGAGCATTCACACTATTCATAAAATATACCATTAGGGTAAGATGCCCATCATCAGCTATAACATCCTTCTCTACATCATCTGCATCCTTGGCCTTTTCCCGCTTAGCATTTCCTTGAGAATCTCCAGGTAAACCCATATGCCTAATAGCAATCATGTGAAGATATTCAACCCCATCAGTCCAATGGAGGCAAGGCTCATCCTATAAAACTCTTATATTCTTTAGTATTTTGTAATCAATAAATCGCTCTTCACCAAATGAGGGTTCCAAATCTAAATGTTTTACTAACTTTGTGAATATTATCATAATACCTCCCAAAGATATTTACTTCATAAAGTATGGCTTTTGCAACAAGTCCTCTATCTTTCTCCATAACAAATATGCACCATTTAAGTGAATTCCCCCAACCATGCACCTCAAGATCATTAGCTCTCCTGCAATGACTCCTTCGGGGTTACTAATACACCTAAAAAATTCTAGAACTAAAAATCGATGAAGGACTTACAAAGCATGATTCTATAAGTGTTGGGCCTTAGTATTCTTGGCATTAAAAATAGTAGACTTAATAGGGTCTCAAATCACTACCCAATTCTCCTCGAAGTGGAACTTGAAAGATCCTGTACACCATCTATAAGGAACTTAAGATACGTAGATAATTTATTGAATGTCAAGGTGTATTTTTTTTGGCCTAATTGAAATTGAAAATTTGCATCATCATCATTATCGTCCTTGAATTCATAGTTGAATGTGATCAAAAAGTTATGTGTGATGGATAAATTCACTTATGGTGCTTTTTCCACAAATTTGATCCACCCAATATTCTCAATCAATTGATAAACCTCTGCCTATAGATTACTCATATTGATATCTGGATAGAACTCTTTTAGATATGATGGCTTCACATACAACACTCCCAAAAAATACTCGTATATAGGAATATGTTCCTTATTCAAGTATGGTCAAATGTGGATTCCCATCGAACTAGAAGCACCTTTATTTTTTGATTCACTTTTGAGCGACTATACATATTGTAAATGACAAGTAATTGCCCAAAATCAATGTGAACTACAACACTACCATAATAGATAAAAAGTAAAACTATCATAGGGATAACTAGAATAAAGCATGAAGTGACATATGATGCAATTGAGTGAGTAAAATGTTCAAAGTAATAGCATCACAAAGAAACCTTGAGCAGATAAAATGATGAAAAGATAAAAAAAATTTACCACCTTTACATAATTCACGACTCGAATCAAATATGCAACATGTAAATAAAAGCATAATTTTAAAAGGCATGGTGAAAATGTCATAGCTAGCCAGATGAGGAATTGTATCCAAGTAAAATATTCTTCAATGCCAAATGCACATAACCTAAATGTTATATAATTGTTATCAAGTGTGGGAAATAAAATTTCAAATTGGTTAGTATTGATTTGGTGTTATAAAATCATGCAAAAGATTGAAAGTTGGTCATTGTAACATTTTGCCAGACACATGGTGGGCATAACAACAACTTAACCAATTAAAGAGTAATCCACACCAATTTCATGCCAAAATTGAAATCTAACCTAAATATAACTAATTAAACAACTCAAATTCAATTCTCAAACAACAAATCACATGTAATTGAAGCTTAAACATAACCTAAAATATGCCCTTAAGAACCTAATTCAAGAAAGAAAATCAAGAAGAATTAAACCCTAATCTAATCCATCATATCAAAATAAAATAAAAATTAAACATGTAGAATTAAATGAGAGAGTAAAATTACTTGATTTGTTGTGGCTATTGACTGATGAAGAAGAAAAGTGAAAGAGTTTTTGAATGACCCAATGGTGATATCAAAGAAATCGATAGGGTGTGTGTGTGTCTTGGTAGGGAAGAGTAAATAAGGGTTTAAATGGGAATGGATCTTGATGGGGAAGTATGTGTAAGGCTTTAAATGGGCTAAGGCCTTGGTTGGGTTGATTTTCATCCCTAAAAATATGTTGGCTTTGGGAAATAAAAAGGCTAATGACTTAATAGAGATAAAATTCACCCCTATCAAGATGTTAGGCTAGTTGACTTAAAGGGCATGCATAACTTGGTGGGGATAAATTTCACCCTTACTGAGTTCTTTAGCATTGGAATGAGAAGGGTAGTTATCTCGGTGGTGATGAAAGAGGGAAAATGTGACTCGATGGGGATGAAAGTCATCCCTACCAAGCTATTTTTCTCAGAACCAAGCATTCAGTTGTCTAAACATAAAATCTACCTTATTTGCTCAATATAAATTAGTTTCCCTATACTCACACCCTTGAACTTAATTAAGACCTTGAATAAAGTTCAAAAATAATGCCCAAATAAATTAAATTTAATTAGGATACATTAACCATACCTTGAGTTCTTACCCATACTATGCCAAAAGAACTTACAGTAAACAAGTAGAAGAATGTATACCAGAAATTTGGCAATGAATGTCCACTCTACAAACTCAAAAATCACAACTTCACCTTAAGTTCATAAACAATAAAACACACTAAATATAACAAATAATAAAGAATAAAAAACAAAAATAGCCTAAATAAATATAACATTAAAAATATAGCAAAGTTAGAAAATATAGTTTTGAATTTATAAAGTCTTCAATTAGACTTTCAAAATTTCCTTACTAGTCATGAAAGATTAAGGTTGCCTCAGCAATATCCACTTAAGCAGCATTATAAGGCTTTAATCAGTGATCGTTAGTTGTATATTCACAACCATCCTTCAGACTTTTGATAGTCACCACCCCAAATTCATTACTTGCAACTATTTGATATGGTCTATGCCATATGGATTTTAGTTTGCTTAAGAATAATTGTAACCTACTATTGTAAAGTGAAATCAACATCCCTGGAATAAATTCCTTCAGAGCTAACATCTTGTCGTACCAACATTTGGTCTTCTCCTTATACAATGTAGAATTATCATAAAACCAAAGTTGAAATTAATCGAGTTCGTTAAGTGGCAAACATCTCTTTTTTCTTGCACATCTTAGATGAAAATTAAGAAACTTGGTAGCCCAATATAGTTTCTCCTTTAGTTCGATCAGTCAATGGCATGCTTTCCCAAAAAATAATCTGAATATAGGCATTTTTATAGGGGTTCTAAAGCCCAAAGAGCTTTATCTAGCTTTTAAGACCAATCTTTTCTAGCACTATTTACTGTATTTTCCAAGATTGATTTCAACTCCATATTTGACACCTCTACTTGCCAATTTTCTTGGGGATGATATGGGGTTGTAATTGTATATCTGATACCAAATTTTCTAAGAAAGGATTTGAATTGATGATTGATAATGTGCTTACTCCCATGACTAATAATGGCCTTTGGTGCCCTAAACCCAGTAAAAGTGTTCCTCCTAAGAAATTCAAGCACCATTTAAGAATCACACGTCCTAGTACCCACTGTCTTTATTAACTAGCTAAGATAATCAACAATAACTAGGATGTAAATAAACCCAAAAGAGTTTGAAAAGGGATCTATAAAGTCAATTCCCCAAACATTAAAAATCTCTACTTCTAAGACATTGTTCATTGACATCCCATCACATTTAAAAATATTACTGACACGTTGACATCTATCACATAAGGATACAAAAGACTTAACATCAGCAAAAAGAGAGGATGAAAATAAACCTAACTATAAAAGTTTTTTCAATTAAGTGATTCGGTGCATGGTGACCTCTAACCTCTACTCTGTGACATAATCTAATTATATCTACTTATTCCTCCTTTGGAACACATCTCGATGGAACTTGATCAGGATATAATTTGACTAGGTATGGATCATTCCATAAGTAATGCCTTACATATGCCTTCAGCATTTTCTTTTGTTGCCAAGTGTAGTCTTTTGGAATGTAGCCTTTTACAAGATAATTGGCAATGTTAACAAACCAAACGATTGAAATTTCATAAGAATAAAAAACACAAATGCATTTATTATTAAATAAATTTGAAAATTTCCCTTTTTTCATATGAGTATAATCTAATCGAGATATATTGTCAACTATAAAATTTTTTAAGCCTTTTTTTATCTTTGATCTCTACATTAAATTCTTAAAGCAACAAAACCCATCTTATCAACCTTGGTTTAGAATCCTTCTTAGTAAAGAGAGGCTAAAGGGCTGCATGGTCAGACCATATTCTAACTTTAGCACCAAGAATATATGGCTTGAATTTGTCAAATAAGAACTTTGTCGCCATTAATTCCTTCTCAATGGTGGTAAAGTTTACTTGTGCACTGGTAAGTGTGTGACTTGCATAGTGAATAGTATGAAAATTCTTCTGCTTTCTTTAGCCTAAAATAGCTCCCACTATGTAATCACTAGCATCACACATAATTTTGAATGGTAAACTCCAATTTGGTGATTCAATGACTTATGCTAAAATTAACTTTTAATTCAACAAATTAAAATCCTATAAACAATCATCATCAAAGTTAAATTCGACATCTTTAATTAATAAATTAGAAAGTGATTTAATAATTTTGGAAAATTTTTTAATAAACAGGTGATAAAAACTAGCATGTCAAAGAAAATTCCTAATTCCTTTAACATTTGTAAGAGAAGCTAATTTATCAATAACATTCACTTTAGTTTATCAACCTCAATTCCCTTCTCGTAAATTTTATGCCCTAAGACCATACCTTCTCTCACCATAAAATGACATTTTTCCAATTTAAGACAAGGTTAGTCTCCTCATATATATCCAAAACTAAGGCAGTGGTTGGCTAGACAACACTTAAAATCATTCCATACAATTTGAAATCATCCAGAAAACCTCCATATATTTATCAATAAAATTATGAAAAATGGGCTTCATACACCTTTTGAAGGTGGCAGGCACATTGCAAAGACTGAAAGGCATTTGCCTATACACAAAGATACTATAAGGGCATGTAAAAGTGGTATTTTCTTGGTCTACTGATAGGCATTTATTTGAACCATTAGTCTCACTAGACTGCGTATAGGATGAGTAGGGTATCGTTCCAAAGGGAACAAAGTAATTTTGTATTAAAATCACAAAGAGTAGATGGATATGCATCAAATAAAATAGAGATTATGTAATTAATTTAATAAATAAACTACTTTATATGTATTAAATCAATTTTGGATAAGAGATAACTTAATTGATGGTGTAAATACACATTAGAAATATGAGAAGCAATTTCATTTCAGAACAAGTATAGACAATTGTATGAATAAAATGATTGGAGAATTTAGCCAAGATTCTTTAAAAAAACTCTCATTGTCATTAAAGTTGTTTTCATTTAGAGTCTATAAGCACTCTCGTGTCTTTATGGAGATAAATAAAAATTATAAAGCTCTATGCCAATTCTTTAACCCCTCAAAGTGAATTCCTTATCTCTAAGTAAATTCAACGCTTCAAGTAAATTAATTTCTTTTTCCATCAAACAATTATAACTCTTGTTGTGAATAAATTGGCTAACATACTAATTATGGTGATCAAGCATAAATAACAATTCAATACACACAAATGGATTTAAATCAACTTCATTCATAATAACAAATAACATGTCTTAAACAAATTCTACTACATAGTTCTAATTTACAAAAGAAGCTTAGGTAAATACATATTTTAAATACAAATGAACAAGAGAAAAGAAATATAATCACTCCCTAGAGTTTCACTTTTTAAATAGACCTTCTGATATATCTCTTATTCCTTTGGCTTTACTCTTTTGTCATCACCTAAGAAAAACTAAGTAAAAATATTTTAAACAAATGTACTTCTCTAAAACTAAAATTGATCGATCCCCTCCTTAGTGTTTTCAATCCATATTTATAGTGAGAATAACTCTATAAACATGTCTCTTCAGAATGATTGTGAATATGAAAAATTGCCATGGAAGGTCTTGATGGTTGGTTGAGAAAAATTATTCTAAAAAATTATGTCGCTTGAAAATAGTTGCCCGCACCGACTCGTGAATTCCTTCACGAGTCGTGCACCTTCACACACTGTATCACTCGCAAATGCCTTGTCTTCTCTGGCTACCAATTCGTTAAGCCCTTCACGACTCGTGATTGGTGTTATGAGTCGTGGGCATTTTCTCTTTCTTCACTCCTGAAGATCTTCACGAGTCTTGATTTGCTATTTGAATCGCTCGTGATTGGTGATCCTCTTCTTCATTTTTACACACAAATTGCCCTACAATACAATTAAACACATAAATTAAAAAAAATACATAAAATATAAATAATATTACATACTTAGATGCCGAAATTAAAGAAAATACATATTAGATAATAGATCATTTTACATGGCATCAAATCCCTCCACACTTAAACCTTGTTTGTCCTCAAGCAAGAGAAAAGAATGAGAAAATTTAACTCCAAATTATACTAAGTAAGTTGTACTATAGAGCATTGTTCATTATGTATATGTGATAGGATTGAAATGAAATCAAAGACCTTAAACACTCAAAATATCAGTAAATCAAATCTTAAAACATGCATTTTAAATTTAACATGTCACCTAAATTTACTAAGTCCAACAAGAAGATCATAGAGTCTCAAGACTAAATATGCTAAAGGGAGAACATTGATCATAAAATTTAAGGTTCTAAGATTGCTAGTCATTTTTTAGGACAAGTTGCAAGCACTCATACCCTTAATCCAATCTCATAGCATTTTTAGACTTTAATTTTTTTTAACCATAGGCATACTTTTAGGCTTTATCCCATGAATTTAAAGTAGCCAGAGTACGTAGTATTGGGTGCGTTTTAGGCTCCATCCCATACTCTATTGAAATTTTGGATATACATCTTGCTTTGTTTTATTTTCATTTGTTTTTTTCACTAGTCCTCATCCATTATTGAAAGGCCTAAGGGTAAGTATTATGGCTATAGTTTCCATGAGATAACAAAAATCCTAAAATATTAAACTAAACAATCAAGTCCTAACCTGAAAGCATAGTTAGTAAAGAGACTTAATACTCAAGTATGTTAAAAGAAGTAAAAACAGATCACTTGAAAAACCTAAAGCACATACCAAAAGGTAAGAAAGACTAATAAAATGAGCATAAAAGGTAAACGATTTAACATAAAAACCTAAATAATATACAAAGTAAACAATGATTTATAATAAAACTAACTCAAAATTCTAATCTAGTTGAAACAAAGATACACACATAAACACACATACAACTATCATGTAAAACACAAACAAAACATGCAACACATAAACACTCCCCTACAATTAGAATAAACATTGTCCTCAATGTGAAGAAACGAAACAAAAAGTAAAAGACAAACTAAAGAACTTAGGAAAGAAATTCCCCTAAAAATCATGGTAAAGGTAGAAGAGAGGAAACCACATTACCTGCTTGTGCAATGAAGGTATCCACCTTGTGATCGATTCTTCTTTGATGCCTAACCAATTGATGAGTAACATGCTTCAAAGAAGTAAGTTGGGTTTGAATGGTGGACTGATTTTGCAATAATTTAGTGAACATGGAATGAATATTACTGGAATAAGATTCAAAAACTAGAGAAACAGTAGCCCTTTCACTAGGAATATCATCCATGGTATCGTCACTAGCCCTCTGCTCCTCTTGCCTTTCCTCGTCAGAAGTACTCACAACAGTAGCCTTTTATGGAGTAGAAGCCCCTGCAAGATCCTTCCAACAAGATCGTGAAAGAGGTGGAATGAATTGAAATGCATTATTAACAACCTCACCACGAACAAAAAGTGTTTAAAAAAATATACATATGGAAGGACACGACCACAAGTATTAAATCGATATCAATACTCCTAATAATAGCATAAATAACATGGCCATGTGTAAAAGGAGAGTCCGGATGGCTAACATAATGTAATAACTAATTAAAAATCCAATATGACCAATAAATAGACTTTTGATTATGCACACACCATATCAAAAATAACTTAGTTTTATGAATATCTTCTTAGATAATTTTATCCAAATAGCTTGATTTTTATTTCTATAGAAACTAAAGACATAAGGGAATAATTTTATTAAAGAAATTTTGCCAGAAAATCACATTTTTTAGGTCAAAATTGTTGTATAAGTTGAACTTAGGAAACTTATCTGTAGATTTTTGGGTTTTTGCATCAATGCAGCTAAGTTGAATGCCTTCTCAACTGGGTCACTTATGTTCTGTATAGGCAATATGTACCAATCCAACTAATTTGAATGCCATTTATTAGGGTTACTTGCATGCTAGCCCCAAACTTTGCCAAACCTCACTCAAAGGTTACTGAATATCTTTTCAACCTTTTCAAATAGTAATAAAACTTTGTCAGCTTGTCTAAAGGAATGTAATGAGACTTATTATGTGTGAATTATCTTATACTACCATGAATTTTTGTATGAATCATAATGAAATTTGATGATTATTATAACACTAGTGTATTAAATATAAAGTTAATATGTGAGTGTGAATGTGCTATTGTTATATAGCTATAGTGAAGCATTTTTCACCCAATTGAGCATAAATGTAATTAAATGGTGTAAATGTGAGTGAAGCCTTAGCTTATGCTTGGTTTGGACATAGTCGTTGATTTATGTGGGATAGTGATTCGATATCTTTTTGGTATCTAGTGTTGGCTTGGCACCTCAACAATGTCTAATGGTTTGATGCCTCCGGATATCTAGTGTTGACATTGTAATAGTGCCTAATTATTCGATAACTAAATGTTATCCAATGTTCCCAACTATCCACGATTATATTAAGGCCAGGCTATGTAAATGTTTACAGTGAATATGCACCATGCTTGATAAATATGTGATAATTAAGTATTTAACGAGGATCATATAAGATGTATATGTAATTGATAAGATATGAAGTGTATGGCTTATAAGTCATTGTAAATTAAGCAGATCATAAATTTTAAGCTAGAACTATATGGTTATGATTCTCGCTTTTGGGATACATAGAAAACTTGAGATACTAATTTTGAGTCTAAACTAAATACTTGATGTATTGCTAAATATCCTAGTTATTAATGGCAAGTTAGGGAAGAGACCTATAGAAGAGTTTTTAGGGGTTATCAGCAACTTTAAAGCAATAACTCGGTAGGGAAATTCTAAGCAATCTTGCTTTGGATAAAGTGAAATTAAACATTTAGTAAAGGTAGTTGAAAGGGAGCTGAATATTTATTTGTTTGTGCACCTAAGAATAATTCTAGAAAGTGGAGGTTAGTGATAGTTAATTTTTAATAGTGTATATAGTATAAAAAAATATTAAAGTTCTAAACTTAAGTAGGTTTGGAGTTGAAGATGTTCCAGAGGCTAGGATTATATCAACCATGAAAAATCTCCCAAAGATATAGTTTAGACCATAGAAAGTATCATATTTTGTAAAATTCTTAATTTTATATCTAACTAATATTTAGTAATATTTGTCTATGTAATCAAAATGATGTATTTGCTATGACGATTTTAATTTAATAATATATAGTTTGTAACATGGTTAATTGAGTTATATAGTGATGTTTATTTACTAAATTGTTATGACTTTTGGTGACTGTAGCATCCTGGATACTTTTGAGGGGTATTAGGATGTTACATGTCTAATGGTTATGTATTTTACTTTAAATTTTGGGTTAGATAGATGGTTGTTCTTAAGTTTAATTATAGTTAACAGTTACAATTTCAAAAGCTTAAATAATTTATTTTCAAATCGGTGCAATTATATAATGCAAACTTTGAAGTTTAATATAATTATAGGTATTAAAATTTAAGTTTAATGTTTGAATATTTCAAACATTAATTAATTTTTCAATTCATAACTACCATAAGTTTAATTATGGATCAAAATATTTGGATGTTAGAAGTACCACAAGTTTAATTATGGTTTAAAATATCTAGAATTCATACTTGAATATATCAAATAAAAAAAAGTTCATTAGTAAAATGAAAAGAGTATGTTCTTTAGCTAAAAAATAAAAAATAATAGATTAAAATCTTTAAAGTTGCTTTCAATGATTTCATCAATCTTGGCAATCTTTGCATTTAATTCTCTATTCTTAGCTCCAATTCTCTATTCTTATCCTCCAATATCTTCTTCACTTGAATAAAGACACAAACACATTTCGTGTTCTTAACTTCCATCTTCTTCTTTTCATGAATTAGAGATCTGTTCCTAGTTTCCAACTTTTCTTTCTCTTTGATGAGCACATGAACATATTTATTGTTAGAGTTAGAATTTACAAATTCTAAACTCTTAAGATATGAACAAGCTAGAAGGAAAAATAAAAATGAGTTACAACTCAATTATAAGATGGAAGAAATGAATATTACTTGTTTTCTATTCACTGGGCTTTATATATAAATTCTAATACTAAAAATAACAATCGTTATTATTTATTTAAAATATAAACCTTTCATAATAAAAGAACAAACTATTTTAAGAATCATTCATTATTTGTTTTAATGCAAAATCTTAAATTTTCAAGTTTGCAATTTTTAACACACCCCCTCAAATTTGAACAATTTTCATTCCAAGCATCTCTTTTATATCTTTGAATCAATCAATGGGTAAAGGTTTTATCAAGTATATTTGCGACTTGCTCCATCATATTATAGTACTCTAAATTAATTATTTCGTGCTTTACTTGATTTTAAAAAAATGTTATATGGTGTCAATATGTTTACTTCTCCTATGTTGCACTGAACTTTTGGCAAGTTTTATTGATGATTTATTATCAACAAATATTGTAGTAGGTTTAATTTCCAGATAACCTAATTCTTGGGTAAGATTTCTTTGCCAGATTCATAAACAGTAGATGAAGCTGCTATATATTTTGCTTCATAAGTTGATAATGCCACTATTGCTTGTTTCTTTGAGGTCCATCTAAATGCTATTAAGCCAAGATAGAAAACATATCTTTTTATTCTTTTCCTTTTATTTTGGTCACTTCCCCAAACATTGTCTGAGTAACCAACCAATTCTATATCATCACCATAGGAATAAAATAGAGATGCCTTTTATGTACCTTAGATTCCTCTTAGCAACATTCCAATGACATTCTTTTGGCTATTCCATGTATCTACTGACAAGTCTTACTCCAAAAACAATATCTAGTCTTGTAAAAGTCAAGTACCTTAAATTTTTTACAAGACTTTCATATTATGTTAAATCTACTCTTTTATCTTCTTCTTCTCTCGTTAATTTTATGCTTGTTGCTATTGGAGTATTTATTAGATTGCATGATTCCATTTTAAACTTCTAAAGAATTTCCTTTACATACTTCTTTTGTGATATTTAAATCCCATCATGTTGCTACCTAACCTCTAAACCCAAAACATAAGTAACAAAACCACAATCTATCATTTTAAATTATTCAAACATAGCTGCTTTGAATTTATCAAATATTTTTTGACGACTTTCAATGAATAATAGGTCATCTACATATAAGATGACTATAAGAATATCCCTAAATCATTCTTTTTCATGTAAATTGCATGCTCATAAGGACATTTTATAAAACCATTATCAATTTTATATCTATCAATTCATGCATTCCAGGCTCGTGGAGCTTGCTTTAATCCATAAAATGCCTTTTTCAAACATTAAACTTTGTCTTCATTCCCATTTAATACAAAACCATCTGGTTGTTCAACATATAATCATTCTTCAATAATTCTATTAAGAAATGTAGACTTTACATCAGTTGATAAATCTTCCAACCATGATGTGCTGCTAGTGATATCAACATTCTCACTGTATCAAGATGAGCTACTAGTGTAAAAACTTCTTCATAGTCAATCTCATATTTTTTTTATTACCTTTTGGTACAAGTTTAGACCTATACCTTTCTATTTCTCTATCAACTCCTTTTTTGATCTTATATACCAATTTAACTCCAATTGCCTTTTAACCTTTTAACAATGTAGTCAATTCCTAAGTATCATTTTTCCTTATGGATTTCCTCTTTCATTGTAAACTTATATGCTTCTTTTTCCATAGCTTCTCGAAAGTTCTGTGGATCATGATTTGTATATAAACAAAATAGGTTTATACCTCCATCCTCTTCTATTACTTTAAAAATTTCTCGAAGACTTTGCATCTTGATAGGTGTTTATGGTGTTGTAGTAGATCTTTCTATAGATGAAGTACTACTTGTTTGTTATGAATCTAATGATGCTTAACTTCTATGTGAGGTTAAGGGCATTACTGTTTCCATATCTCTAACTTTTATTTGTGGACCATCATGTCTAGAGTTGGGCTCTCCAAACATAATTCTTTTTCCACTATCATTTTTATGCTCATCCTAGTTCCAGGACTCACCTTCATTAAAGATTATATCCCTGCTTTCTAATAATTTATTAATAGCAGGATTATAGAGCCTGTAAGCTTTAGATTGTAAGCTATAACAAATAAAAATACATTTCTCACCACGATCATCTAGCTTCTTGCTTCTTGCCTCAGGTACTTGAGCATATGTAATGCACCCAAATACTCATAGATGCTTAACATTTGGCTTCTTTCCACTCTATGCTTCCTATGGCATCGTATTTTTCACACTTTTATTGGTAATCTATTAAAAATGTAAGGTATCCATGCTACAGCTTCTGCCCAAAATTGCTTTGGGAATCCTCTCTCCTTTAACATGCTTCTTGTCATGTCTAAAATAATACGTTTCTTCCTTTTTGCAATATCATTTTCTTATGGAGTGTAGGCAACCATGAATTGTTGCTTAATACCTTTCTTACTACAAAATTCTTCAAACATGTTTGAGGTGTACCTTTTAGATCTAATCTAAGTAATTTTAGTCGACTTCCACTTTTTAGCTTTACTTAAGATTTGAAATATTTAAAATTTGAAAATGCAACTAACTTCTCTTTTAAGAAATATACCCATAACTCCTTACTATAATCATCAATAAAAGTAATAAAATAACAATTACCTCTAAGAGATATTTTCTCTAATGGTTTACAAAAATCAATATGAACTAACTCCAATGGTGCTTTGGCTCTTCATGAAATTCCTTTCAAAAATGGAAGTCTATGTTGCTTTCTAAGCATACATACTTCACAAACCTCTCTTGGTTCCTTAATAGCAGGTAATCCCTTGACCATATTTCTCGAGATAAAAGTTTTAGGCCACTAAAATTAAGATAAGCAAAATGTAAATGCCACTTCCATGAATTATTTTTTATGAACCCATATAGACAATGCTTCTAAACAACCATATTAAGATGCAACAGGAACATGCAATTCTTTATCATATGTGCTCATGTAATAAGTGCTCCATTTTTGTTTTTAAGATAAAGATGACTACCTTCTATGTATACAACATAACCTTTTTCTAAAAGTTTCCCAATACTAAGAATATTGCTTTTCATGTTAGGCATAAAACAAACATTCAATATATATTGCTCCTTATTATGTTTTCAAAATAATTTTTACTTTTCCTTTTCCTTTTCCTACGGCCTGCGCTTTGGAGGAGTCACCCAAACTGACACTTCTTTGAATATTTTCATCAACCTCCACAAAGAGATCTTTTCTCCCACAGATGTGATCATTTACACCTAAGTTAAGAAACCATATATTCTATTGATTGGCTACATCTTTATGTGCCAAGGGCAAAGTAGGTTCATCTTCCTTAACTTCTGATACTTTAGCATAATGTACTCGATTATTATTTATTGAGGATTTTGATAAGTGTGAATTATATATAGTTTTTAATGTGTATTTAGTTGTGTTATTTAGTTATTTTGGTTTTATTTAGGTTAAATTGGAGTTATTTTGTTAATTTTTATGTTTTTAAGGTTAATTATGTGTTTTGTATGATTTTCATGGTCAAATTGATAAAAAAGGGCTTAAAGTGTAAAAAATGCAAAGTTTTAGGCCAAAAGCGTAAATATTGGAAGTTTAAGCAAGATTACGAGCGTCCAGTCCAGAGCTTTGAGCCGTGGCCATGTGAAAACACTAAAGCATATTACACGTGACCACGTGAAGGAGTTATTTTGAGAGGGAACGTGGCCATGTGAAAAGAAAATGAAGAAATATAAGTAAAAGGATGTGACCACGTGAAGAATCAAAGGAAGAAGGAAGCAAGACACGTGACCACGTGTGACCCAAGGCAAAGTCCACACGTGGCCACGTGTGATGAAGAGTAACATGGGCACGTGGTCACGTGTAGAAAAGACATTGATGGAGGCGTGGCCACGTGATCCAGAATTCCTATTCGCGCAGTTTTTCTCAAGCTTCTTATTTTGGCAGATTTTCCTGTTTTGAGCAACTAGATTACTTCCAATTCAATTCTAAGAGTTTAGGAAGTAATTTAGATCTCTTTTGGCCTATAAATAGCAAGCTAAAACACAGAAAAGGGGGATCGAATTAGCCAATCTTGGAGATCAATCCTTAGAATCAAGCTTTGCTTTCTTAGTTTAGTTTACATTCTTTGTTTTCACTGTTTTTATTCAACTTTTGTTTTTAGTTTTAACTATGTATTGTGAGTAGTTTCTTTAATTTTTGCTAAAGGATACTTGAATCCTTGACTTGTATTGTTATGACTTGAGTTTGTTCTTCAATTTAATACAAGTTGATTATTTCTTGGTTCTTAAACTTAGTCTTGTTTTTATTCAATTTTAAGTTAATTATTAACGTGATTGAGCACCAGTTAATTAATTGATTTAAGTTGATTAATGACTTGCAGGTTCTTAGGTTAATTTAGTTCAATTAATACATGTTTATATTCTGAATAAGTTATGATTATGTGTTAATTTGATTAAATTAAGATTAAGAAAGGTGTAATCAAGAATAGTTGGAAATTAAAACTCTTGAGAAAGGTTTTAATAGATATCTAGGGGATTAATTCAGAATTTTATGCTAAGTATTGAATTGTTCTGAATAAGGGAGTTTAATACTTGGAATGATAATCTTGAAAAAGTTATCTGGGTTTATTAAACTGAATTCTCCATAATCACTTGTATGTTTTCTTTTAATTAAGTCATATCAATATTGGTTAAGGTGGATAGTCCTTTAGTGAAAGTTATTTTTATCATTGATTTTTACCCCGTTTAATTTACTTTTTTTCAATAGATCTCCTCTTTAGTTTAATTCTTTTAATTGCTTTGTTTAGTTTTAAATTATTGTTTTCTCATCACAACTTTGGGATTTCTCTTCTTTCTTTTCACACAAAAATTGGTTTTGAAGTTGAAATAGAACATACAAGCATAAGTTTCCCTTGGGTTCGATATTTTGGGTCATAATTTTATTTCCTTATATTACTAGCCGATCTAGTACACTTGCTAGACACCGGTCAGATTTCTTCCAACATTCTGATGCATAATGTCCATAATTTTAACAATTATAACATTGAATGTTTTTCGCCTTTCCACGTTCATTTGAAGTTCTGCCTCCTTTTATATTTATTTTTCCTCGACCAAGATTCTTTACATAATTTTTGCTTTGATTCTAATAGTTTCCTCAACCTCTACCACATCCACGGCTACTTCCTCTTTGATGTCCATTTTTTTGTTCATGAAGTGTTAATTTAGATTCAAATGCTTACTTAATCATAAAAGATTTAGTGTTCTTCTGGATACGCTACTCATACACTTACAATGATCCAAGAAGCTCTTCAATTGTTAGACTTTCAAAGTTTTTAGATTCTTTAATTGTCATAACCACATAATCAAACTTTGTTGTGAGTGATCGAAGTAATTTTTCAATTACTCGGATATCATCAATATTTTATCCATTTCTTTTCTACTGACTTACTGTTAGAGAGTATGCCCTAGAGCCCATGTAATAGGGATGTTTTTCATATGTATGAAATTTATATTCTTAATAAAAGGCATCATTCATTTATTAATGCTGTATTTGAATACATGAGTTTGTAAATCTTAAATTAATAAATGAAGTCCTAGATATTATAAACACAGTGCAAAGGCAATCATGAAGGTGTTCATGATGTGAGATGTCTATTGCATGTAAATATGTTAATATCTAAATATCCCTAGTCATAGAATTAACAAGATAGGACATTATTAATTCGGACAGACTAGCACATGTTATGCTTCTTGAATGGTTCAAACAATGGTTCTCATAATTGTGATTATGGATGATAATCAAAGCTAACATGTGGATGCTTGTTAGAGGAACAAGTTCATTGGAGACCTGCAAAGAGAATCCTCATATGGATATTAAATCTATGTCAGTGAGGAATCTCTTCATAGCAGTTGTGCAAGTATCCTTGGACTTGAGATCACCAAAGTTATCTTAAGTAGCAAGTGGTATACTTTGACTCCATAACTGATTACTTCCAACTGGGAGTGAACATAGTTAGGAGATTGGGTATATCATGACCTACTTAAAGATAGTTGAGTGATTGACAAAGGATTCACCATCCCAGATTTAACAAGGGAAGTTATCTCACATGATTCTATAATTACCTTGTTCACTGAATCTCTGGCTAGAGTAATATGCCGAGATGGATGGAGATCCATGAAGGGCATTTTAGGAACAATGGTTAAATTAATAGAACATACATAATTAGATTTATATGAGTTGACAGAAATCCATACTCAGAATCTAATTGAGATAAGAGTGGTGAAAGGAGTAATAGCACGGTAACTGTTTCTATGGAAGGGTACAGTCAAACCACATGACTTTCCTGACATTTGGGTAGTCATGATGCCTAGCTAGAGGCCAATCATGACTTGTATAATGATGTATCAAAATATCAATAGAGATTGATAAAATGATTTAAAGGAGTTTAAATCATGTGAGTTTTGAATAGAACTCACAATTACATATTATACTGCCAACATGGACATGAACCCAATAGGTCACACACATATAGAGAAAAGGGTAAAATGGTAAAATGACAAGGATAATAATATTTGATATTATTATAAAGGTAGAGAGGAGAATATGATAATAATTAATTAAAGAGTTTAATTAATTATGATCAAATAAAATTATCCGCGGAACTTTTGAGAAATGTTCTGTAAATTGGACCTAAATGAAATAATGTATTTCATGATTAATTATTATTGTCTTATAAGTGTTATAAGACTACTATAAGTGTTATAGGACTGATATAATAATTAATAGGACCATTGGAGAAATTATAAAGGGCCAAAGGAATGAAGAAGTTGGAGGAAGCCCTCCAGAAGAGGGCTACACACCAACTCCATACAGAAGGGCTTAGAGGGCTTTTTCTTGGACCAAATTAATTTATATATGTTAAATAAGTGTTATGGAACTCACATATTTAATTTGGTTGGATTTGGAATCCATTTGGGTATTTAAATCCAATTAGATGCACAAAGGGCCTAGTTTGTGGATTTTGTGCATGGTCTTTTATGAAAAGATTTAATTTGGATTTAATTATGCCCAAATGATTATAATTAATTCCAAAAGCCCAATTAATAATTCTCCAGCAATTTTAAAGAGCCCAATCTCATTAAGGAGTTGGAATTTTAACCTAACTATAAAAGGCCAGCTAATGAGAATTAGGGTTAAGTGATTAAAACAAAAGGAAAGTCTTTTCTCTTAATCTCTCTCCCTTTTTGCGCCACTTCCATTGCTAGCCTCTTGGATTTCGGCCAGCCCTAGTTGAACACCAATTTGTTGGTTCAATATACCCCTCTCTAGTGTGGATTACTCATTAGAGGTGTTCGATTTTGGACACTGTGGTTTGTGACAACCCAGTGCGAAGTAAAATCGACTGTTCAACAAAAATCAAAGGTGATTTTTCTTATTCTCATATAGTTATATTGTGTATTCATGGTAAGATCAGATCTTATTCCGCTCATGTATGTGATGCATGTAACCATTAAATTTCAACATGGTATCAGAGCTACGGTTTTGCCATGGATATACAATTCTATATTTTTTCTGCGGAATAAGTTTTGTTTTGTTTTGAGTTATTTATTTCATGAACTTTAAAATATTAGATTTGATTGTTCATGAATGAGAAATATTGATTTCTGGTTGTATGTGTGATCAAATAAATTTTGTGGAAACAAAAACGAAATTTTTGAATGATTAAGATTTGGTTTTGGCGTGAAACCCTAGGTAATGTAGGGGCTGTTCTAATTTAATTTCTTATGGATCCATTTAAAAATCATTTAGATGATATTTTATGTGTTTAATATGTGATATTAAGCTATAGGATCGAACGGAATTAAAATCGAACAAGTTTTGCATGAAAACTAGTTTTGTCGAAAAATTCGATAAATTGGTGTTCTTCGTGTGTTCTTGATGTGTTCTTGGTTAGAACGACTTTTGATCTTCTAAATCTGATATATATGATATATTAAAGTGTTTTTAATTTATTGGATTAATTAAAATGGGCCTTAAATTAATTTGATTAATTTTAATTCATTAAAACTACTTAATGGGCTTAATTATGTTTACGGACTTGGTTTAAATTAGTAAATGACTTGGTAGGCCCAAGGAGCTGATTTAAATTAACTATTATAAACATTAATTAAATTTATTAATGGTTTTTAAGGGCTGGAGTGGGCTTGGCTCATTCCAAAAAGCCCAAATGGTCCAAATGACACAAAACTAGTTTGTGTGTGAACACACTTAGGGTTTTTCTTCTGTGGGTTTCGGCCTACACTTGTTTTAAGCCCAAAATTGATTCTTTTAATTATTTAATATGATTAATTAATTAAATAATCAATTTATAATTAATTAATAATCAATTTGATTGATTATTAAGGCAAGAACACATTCATGCAAAAAGGTTTCCTAAAATGAAAGTTTCCAAAATGGAAAAAATTTCCTAATTTGATCACATCATTAAAATAACTCAAAATATAGTTTCAAAGGTTGAAACAAAGTTAGTAATCCATTTCTTTATGCATTAGAAAGGCATATAAGGGTGTATGATTGGCATGATGGATAGTTATGGACAAAGCCCAATGTGATTGAGCATTATGCATGTTTTGGCCCAATGAGGACTTTCATGTCTCGGCCACTTGTTTTTGGTTTGTATTTCATTTCAAAATATAATATGTAATTAGATTACTTAGATTAGAATTAGAAATAGAGATGGAGACCAATATCAAGGAGCAAGATGGGTCGGATGGAGATCCAACAAGCTTGAAGATAATGTAATTATTTTCTTGTTTGAATCATGCATACTACCTAGGTGTGACCTTTTGATTTTCCTCTTGGCTCGGGGAAATCAATGTAGTGAAGTCCATAACTATACCATATTTGTATGCTTATATTTATGTGATAGATATAGGATGCATACCAATGTATGCCAACCATGTATGATGAGACTTAATTAACTAAAACCCTCAAACAAATACTAAGGTATTTAAGCCTTCCATTAATTTGAGGAGAACCAGAGTTCTTTATAGTGTGGGTTGTTGACCACAATCAAGCTCACATTATATCGAATATGTTCAAATCTAATTAAATGGGTCATCTTAGCTAGCCCATTAGTTTGTTGACCACAGTCAAGGCTAATGGTTCTAGAGGCAAGATTAGGGAATGCATATATGATATGCATGCATCAAGAGTTGATAACCTAATGATCCAATAGTTGTGTAGAGACACAATTGGTATAAAGATACCTACCTTTCAAGGGTATGGAATTTGGCTTGTTGACCACAGTCAAGGTCAAATTACATATCAAGGATTGGATATTGGCGCACTAAGAAAACCATCGGGTTTTCTCGGATTATATAGTGAGGGCTATTAATTCGCAATAAAATAGTGGGAGTAAATGGATTAATTAAAGACCTTATTAATGCATACATATACATGAACATACTCTCATATCTTTTCTTTTTCACATCTAGGTCATCATCATGAGCACATCAAACATTAATATACGATCAATCTTGGATAACAAGTTGGTTGGCAACAACTATTCTGACTGGATCAGGCAAGTGAGAATTGTTCTCAGGGCTGAAAACATCTATTATGTCTTGGATAAAGATCCACCACCACGTCCATCAGATGATGCCATTGATGAGATCAAAGGCATTTATCGAAAATACATGGAGGATAGTGAAACAGCAGCATGTCTGATGCTGGGTGCTATGTCCTCGGAGCTTCAGAAGCAACATGAAATGATGGATGCTAGAACCATCGTTTTGCATCTAGAGGAGCTTTATTCTTCTCAGGCTAGAATTGAGCAATATGAGATTGCTCGAGCTCTATTTAGCTGCAAAATGGTGGAAGGCACTTCAGCTGCTACTCATGCATTGAAGATGTATGGGTATATTGAGCATTTGAGTAGACTTGGCTATGTTATGGATAATGATCTATACATAGATTTAATCTTGTACTCGTTGGCTCCAAGTTATGCACCTTTCGTGCTTAACTTCAACATGAACAAGATCCAAGTATCCATTCCTGAGTTAATCAATATGCTCAAGACAGCTAATGGATCATTTAAGAAAGATCTAAAAAGTGTCATGGTTGTCACTTCTGCTAAAGGCAAGAAGCAGAAGAAGAAGAAGATAACCAAGGCGCAGCCAAATAATGGTGGGATCTCTAAGAAGAAGGTTGCCAAGAAAGAGAATCCCAAAGGAACTTGTTTCCATTGTGGAAAGGATGGTCATTGGAAGCGTAACTGCAAGGCCTATCTAGATTCTCTCAAGGAGAAGAAGCAAGTTGATGCTTCTACTCCAGGTATTCATATGATTGAAATTAATACTTATTCTATTTCTTCAAAACAATCTTAGGTATTAGATACCGGATATGGATCTCATTTATGTAATGATCTACAGGGGCTTAGAAGCTTTAGAATAGTTGGAAAGGCAGAGATATGTTTGCAGTCAGCTACTGGACAGAACATCTCTACAACAGTTGTGGGGACTTACTATTTGCCTCTTCCTAGTGGATTAGTACTGGAATTAAATAATTGTTATTATGTTCCAGCTTTGTCCAAGAGTATTATTTCTTTCAGTTGTTTGATGAACGATTATGATATTTCTTTAAAGGAAAAATGTTGTTACATTTTTAAGAACAATATATTTTATGCAAAAGCTATCATTGAGAATGGTATATTTGTTCTTGATTTAATTAAAGAAGTACATAATGTGGATACCAAGAGAATGAAACATGATAATCTAAATACCTCATACTTATGGCATTGTCGTTTAGGCCACATAAATGAAAAACGCATGACCAAATTACACAAGTCAGGTGATTTGGGATCATTTGATTATGAATCATTTGATACATGCGAATCTTGTTTATTGGGAAAAATGACAAAAGCTCCCTTTATTGGTAAAGGAGAACGAGTTAAAATGGTTTTGGACTTAATACATTCAGATATATGTGGTCCAATGACTACACATGCCAGAGGAGGTTACTCCTACTTCATTACTTTCATAGATGATTATTCCAGGTTTGGATACATCTATCTAATGAAATATAAGTCTGAAGCATTTGAAAAGTTCAAAGAATTCAGAAATGAAGTAGAGAAACAACTTGGCAGAAGTATTAAAACACTTAGATCAGATCGAGGTGGAGAATACTTAAGTCAAGAGTTTCAGGATTATCTTAGAGATAATGGGATTTTATCTCAATGGACTCCTCCATATACACCACAACACAATGGTGTATCTGAAAGGAGAAGTCGAACACTATTAGATATGCTTCGATCAATGATGAGCCAAGCGGACTTGCCGAAGTCTTTTTGGGGATATGCACTAGAAACTGCTGTTTATGTGTTAAACAGAGTTCCTAGTAAATCGGTTGATGTTCTCCATATGAGATGTGGAATAACAAGAAACACACGCTTTTTCATATGAAAGTATGGGGCTGTCCTGCTTATGTGAAGAGGACAATGTCAGACAAATTGGATGTTAAGTCTGATAAATGTTTATTTGTGGGATATCTAAAAGAAACGTTTGGATATTATTTCTATCATCGCTTAGAACAAAAGGTGTTTGTTTCAAGGCATGCTGTCTTCTTGGAAAGAGAATTTCTCCTACGAGAGGACAGTGGGAGTAAAATTGAGCTTGGTGAAGTTCAAGACCCACAAATAGAAGATGATCAACCGATTGAACCCGAAACTAAATTTCATAATGATGAGATTACAGTTGAACCTAATTATACACAAAATCCTAGAAGATCTACTAGGATGCGTTCTATCCCTATGAGATATGGATTTCACGTTGATTCGGATAGAGGCATAACTGTAGTAGAGGACAATGAGCCTACAAGCTATCAAGAAGTTTTGAACAGTTCAGAACGTGATTTATGGCTTAAGGCTATGCAGTCCGAAATGGACTCCATGTATGAGAATAAAGTATGGACTTTAACTCAACCACCTGAAGGGATAAAACCCATAGGGTGCAAATGCGTCTTTAAAAAGAAGACTGACATGGAAGGTAATATAGTTACCTATAAAGCTCGCTTAGTAGCAAAAGGTTATCGTCAAAAAGAAGGTATTGACTATGATGAAACTTTTTCTCCTGTAGCAATGCTTAAGTCTATAAGAATACTTTTAGCCATTTCAGCTCATTATGATTATGAGATTTGGCAGATGGATGTGAAGACAGCTTTCCTTAATGGAAATCTTACCGAGGATGTGTATATGACACAACCAGAAGGATTCACATCAGGAAATGGCGAAAAGGTATGCAAGCTTCAAAGATCCATTTATGGATTGAAGCAAGCCTCTAGGAGCTAGAACATACGATTCAATGAGACAATCAAAGAGTTTGGTTTCTCACAGAATGAAGATGAACCTTGTGTGTATAAAAGGGTCAATGGGAGTGCAATTGTCTTCCTAGTTCTATATGTAGATGACATATTGATCATGGGAAATGACATTTCTCTTCTCCAATCTGTTAAAATATGGTTATCCAAGAAATTCTCCATGAAAGACCTTGGAGAAGCATCCTATATTCTGGGAATAAGGATCTATAGAGATAGATCCAATAGGTTGCTAGGTCTTTCTCAGAGTACATATATAGATAAAGTATTGAAGAGGTTCAATATGGATCTCTCTAAGAAAGGGTTTATACCCATGGTGCATGGGAAATACCTTTCTAAGTCTATGTGTCCACAGACACTGGAGGATAGAGAGAGCATGAATAGAATACCATATGCATCTGCAATTGGTTATATCATGTATGCTATGTTATGTACACGTCCAGATGTAGCATTTGCTTTGAGTGTCACAAGCAGATTCCAATCTAATTTTGGAGAGGAACATTGGGCAGCTGTCAAGAATATTCTTAAGTACTTGAGAAGGACTAAGGATATATTCTTGGTATATGGAGAGGGCAGTTTGGAAGTAAACGGGTATACAGATGCCAGCTTCCAATCTGACAAAGATGATTGTAAATCACAATCTGGTTATGTGTTCATAATGGGAGGAGGAGCAGTTAGTTGGAAAAGTTCCAAACAAGAAACAACTGCTGATTCCACGATGGAAGCTGAGTACATTGCTGCTTCAGAAGCAGCCAAAGAAGCAGTCTGGATCAAAAAGTTTATAACCGAACTAGGAGTGGTGCCTAGCATTATTGATCCGATTCCTTTATATTGTGACAACAATGGAGCCATTGCGCAAGCAAAGGAACCACGGTCTCATCAGCGATTCAAGCATGTTCTCAGACGCTACCATCTTATAAGGAAAATAGTAGCTAGAAATGATGTGAAAATAGAAAGGGTTCCCACAGATGACAATGTGGCGGATCCCTTCACTAAAGCACTTTCCCAGATTAAGCATAATCACCATATAAATAGCATGGGTCTGAGACATATGAGTGATTGGCTCTAGTGCAAGTGGGAGATTGTTAGAGAGTATGCCTTAGAGCCCATGTAATAGGGATGTTTTTCATATGTATGAAATTTATATTCTTAATAAAAGGCATCATTCATTTATTAATGCTGTGTTTGAATACATGAGTTTGTAAATCTTAAATTAATAAATGAAGTCCTAGATATTATAAACACAGTGCAAAGGCAATCATGAAGGTGTTCATGATGTGAGATGTCTATTGCATGCAAATATGTTAATATCTAAATATCCCTAGTCATAAAATTAACAAGATAGGACATTGTTAATTCGGACAGACTAGCACATGTTATGCTTCTTGAATGGTTCAAGCAATGGTTCTCATAATTGTGATTATGGATGATAATCAAAGCTAACATGTGGATGCTTGTTAGAGGAACAAGTTCATTGGAGACCTGCAAAGAGAATCCTCATATGGATATTAAATCTATGTCAGTGAGGAATCTCTTCATAGCAGTTGTGCAAGTATCCTTGGACTTGAGATCACCAAAGTTATCTTAAGTAGCAAGTGGTATACTTTGACTCCATAACTGATTACTTCCAACTGGGAGTGAACATAGTTAGGAGATTGGGTATATCATGACCTACTTGAAGATAGTTGAGTGATTGACAAAGGATTCACCATCCCAGATTTAACAAGGAAAGTTATCTCACATGATTCTATAATTACCTTGTTTAGTGAATCTCTGGCCAGAGTAATATGCCGAGATGGATGGAGATCCATGAAGGGCATTTTAGGAACAATGGTTAAATTAATAGAACATACATAATTAGATTTATATGAGTTGACAGAAATCCATACTCAGAATCTAATTGAGATAAGAGTGGTGAAAGGAGTAATTGAACGGTAACTGTTTCTATGGAAGGGTACAGTCAAACCACATGACTTTCCTGACATTTGGGTAGTCATGATGCCTAGCTAGAGGCCAATCATGACTTGTATAATGATGTATCAAAATATCAATAGAGATTGATAAAATGATTTAAAGGAGTTTAAATCATGTGAGTTTTGAATAGAACTCACAATTACATATTATACTGCCAACATGGACAGGAACCCAATAGGTCACACACATATAGAGAAAAGGGTAAAATGGTAAAATGACAAGGATAATAATATTTGATATTATTATAAAGTTAGAGAGGAGAATATGATAATAATTAATTAAAGAGTTTAATTAATTATGATCAAATAAAATTGTCCGCGGAACTTTTGAGAAATGTTCTGTAAATTGGACCTAAATGAAATAATGTATTTCATGATTAATTATTATTGTCTTATAAGTGTTATAAAACTACTATAAGTGTTATAGGACTGATATAATAATTAATAGGACCATTGGAGAAATTATAAAGGGCCAAAGGAATGAAGAAGTTGGAGGAAGCCCTCCAGAAGAGGGCTACACGCCAACTCCATACAGAAGGGCTTAGAGGGCTTTTTCTTAGACCAAATTAATTTATATATGTTACATAAGTGTTATGGAACTCACATATTTAATTTGGTTGGATTTGGAATCCATTTGGGTATTTAAATCCAATTAGATGCACAAAGGGCCTAGTTTGTGGATTTTGTGCATGGTCTTTTATGAAAAGATTTAATTTGGATTTAATTAAGCCCAAATGATTATAATTAATTCCAGAAGCCCAATTAATAATTCTCCAGCAATTTTAAAGAGCCCAATCTCATTAAGGAGTTGGAATTTTAACCTAACTATAAAAGGCCAACTAATGAGAATTAGGGTTAAGTGATTAAAACAAAAGGAAAGTCTTTTCTCTTAATCTATCTCCCTTTTTGCACCACTTCCATTGCTAGCCTCTTGGATTTTGGCCAGCCCTAGTTGAACACCAATTTGTTGGTTCAATATACCCCTCTCTAGTGTGGATTACTCATTGGAGGTGTTCGATTTTGGACACTGTGGTTTGCGACAACCCGGTGCGAAGTAAAATCAACTGTTCAACAAAAATCAAAGGTGATTTTTCTTATTCTCATATAGTTATATTGTGTATTCATGGCAAGATCAGATCTTATGGTTAAAAAATTTTAAAATTTCGCTCATGTATGTGATGCATGTAACCATTAAATTCCAACACTTACATTTACAAGTAATCTTGTAAAGTAATCAGAATTTATCTCATCATTTTTCATATGAAATTCCTTGAATTCAGCTCATAAGGATTGTAAGTGTATTCTTTTAAGACGGTTAACTCCTTTAAATATCGATGCAAAGGCATTCCAAGCTTGTTTAATCATAGTTTCTTCTGAAATTTTCACAAATATGGACTCATCCAATCCTTAGTAGAGAAGAAACAATTCCTTTTATCCTTTTTCCATAATTCTTTTAGCTTATTCTTTTGTTAAGTTGTATGTGCAGCTAACTCCACTTCAAACAATTCTTCAAATCCATCATTTAAATTATCCCACAATTCCTTTGATCCAAATAAACCAATTTTCATAATTCTCTTTTATTAATTTGGGAATTTATATTTATATGAAGTTGGAGGACACTTTAAAACACTCAAAATAATTCAGGATCTCTTCAGCTCTGATGCCAAATGTTAGAGTCAGAATTTACAAATTCTAAACTCTTAAGTTATTAACAAGCTAGGAGGAAAAATAAAAATAAGTTACAACTTAGTTATAATATGGAAGAAATGAATATAACTTATTTTCTATTCACTAACATTTACAATTACAAAAGATGGCTTTATATATAAATTCTACTACTAAAAATAACAATGGTTATTATTTATTGTAAAATATAAACCTTTCATAATAAAAGAAAAAACTATTTTAAGAATCATTCATTATTTGTTTTAATGTAAAAACTTAAATTTTTAAGTTTGCTATTTTTAACATTTATGGTATATCTTATTCCTCCATTATGGATTTATAATATAATAAGGATAAGAAACACAAGTCTTAATAAAAAAAAATGATAAATTTTTTAATTGAAAATTTTAACTTTTTCAAATAAACTAGAATAAATGTAAACCTCATATAAACTAGAATAAAATAGAATGAGTTAATATGACAACATTTTCATTTTGTCTAACATTGTTTCTTAATTGTTCAGACTCCATCAAGAAAAAGAAAAAATAAATAAACATAAGGAATTTAAGAATATAAGATGTCAACATTTATTTTGAAAATTATAAACCTTCATATCAAACTAGGAATGATCATTGGAATTAAATAAAAATAAAATATAAAAGGTCACAAAGTAATGTATAAACTATAACCATAACCATAACCATAATTTTATAAAATGAACTATAAACTAGTATTATAATTAAGATATGAAAATCAAACCCCAGATTAGAATCAATAAATTATAATTTCATTCCTAAATATTTTGCTCCATTACATAAAAATAATCCCTAAATCAACTTTTAACCATTTACTTACAGCACCACAACCCCTATCACCATCTTCAACCAAATTTAACAATTAACCTTTGACACGGGATTCTTTATTTCCACCATTATATGCATTCATATAATTGTTAAAAAGATCAATAACATCATTGATAGAACTAAAAGCTTTATACAGGCTTCCCTTAAATTTCACACAAGGAGTTTACTCATGCCATAATTTATAAATCCCAGGTTTGACATACTTAAAAACCAAATAAACCAAATATTTTTCTTTATTCAGTCAAATAGTAGCAAAAAATAATAAAATGAAATAGAATCACCACCAATGTTAAGATTAAGTAGAATGACTGGTAAGTAAAGATCAAAATTAGTGCATAAATGCTAGCTAGGAATGAAAATGAAGAAAAAAAAGTGAGTAAAGTTGGAAATTATTGCAAAAATATTAGCTATGAAGGAAGAATACGAAGAAGAAATCTTAAAATGTTGGTTGATAATGAGTAAATCATTTTACTATATCTTACTAGTTGTAAAGATTAAAAGTCATTAAAGAGGATGTAAGACAATATTTAAAATTAAAATTTAGAAGAAAATATATAATCTAAAATATGAAAATCTTCAAATAATAATTTTTGTATTAGAGGGTATGAATGACCTTTTACAACCACTCACTCATGCCATAAATACATTTTTGGCAATTTCACACGATTTTATGGGGTTAAAAGGCTCTCCTCTTAAAAAAATTTGTACGAGGGAAATACATTTTTACTTGATAAAATTGGCCAAATTGTGAAGTGATGATATGGCATTAGTCTACATAGATGCCTTTAATATCAAAAGACTACAAAGATTGAGTTCGAGTTTCAAATGATGTAGGTGATGCAATTTGTCATTTTTAAAGTCTGTATTTCTTTTCAAAGTGAAATGGTTAAATACAATTCATTGCATTTATCACCAAAAAAAAGAAAGAAATCATTGCATTTCACCTACCATATCATAAATTGGGGACATATTATCTAAGCATTAGGTGGAATATATATAACTAATAGGTTTAGAGAGGAATTAATGTGTAGTTACTATATATTTCTACTTTTCAAGAGCATGTAGGTTGCTTTAAATTTTTCTTGTTCGGTAATTGGCTTGGGTTTATAATCAATTCCACCATAATATATTTTAATTTTCATTAAATTCATTTTTTTATAGAATTTCAAAAGTGTTTGTACAAAAATTAGTATTTTAGCTGAAACCAATATTAGTTGATAATGAAAACCCACTAAAATATAGTCTTATCCAACCTATGTCACATAATTAAATTTAATTTTCATTATGAATTCCAAAATTATTTGTGCACAAATTTGTATCTTAGTGTAAATTAATAGTAGTGTGATATTAAAAATCCTTTGAAATAATATATGTAGCTTATATCACACAATCAAGTTTAATTTTCATTATGAATATCAAAATATTTATGCAAAAATTAGTATGTTAATATGAATCAATAGTAGTATGACATTAAAAATCCACTATAATATAGATTTATGTAGCTTAAGTCACATAACCAAATTTAATTTTGATAGAATTTCAAAATTATTTATGAATAAATAAGTATTTTAGACTAAATTAATATTAGTGTGACATTGAAAATCCACCATAATATAGTTTTATGTATATTATGTCATATAATCAAGTTTATTTTCATGAATTTCAAAATTATTTATGTACAAATTAGCATTTTAGTCTAAATTTATAGTAGTATGATATTGAAAATCTCCTATAATGTAGTCTTGTGTAGCCTATGCCACACTACTCTTTAGCAAGCGTGTCTAGTCTTGCTATCTAGCAAGTTTCTTTTCTTCTTTTTTTTTTCTTTTTCGCCTTTTGGATTCCTTATAATGGAGGGCACCACTAACTCTACTGATAATATTGATAACCTATATGCTCTTATTTCTTTAAAAGACGAAGAGGATGAGGGGATTGTTTTTGAAAAGGGGGATCTAAATGAACATGTTATGCCTTATAGGACATTTTCTCACTAATAAGTCAATCAATGTCAATACCATGAAAAATATTCTTGCCTCCCTTTGAAGGCCTATTATGCATGTGTTTATTAAAGATTTGGGTCCCGATTTGTTTTTTTATCAATATTTTCATGAACTTGATATGCATCGTGTTATTAATGGTGATAGGGATCTTTGGACATTTGATAAACATTTCCTTATTTTCAAGACTTTGGAGTTAAATGAACAATCACAAAAAATTTTCTCTTTTCATAGCTATTTTTTAATCTAAGGGCACTTTCTTCTCCCTTGCTTTAAGTTAGTTAAGATGGCCCATATAGTAAGGAAATATTAAAAGCTTTCATTTCTGTTGATCCAAATAATTTTATTTGCACAAGGAATTATATACATATGCATGCTATTATAGATTTTTGTGAAAATTCACAAAGGATATGAAACTAAAGAAGAGTGGTAAAGATATTATTAAAGTTAAATTTCAATATAAAATCCTAACTATTTTTTTTTATTGCGATCTTTTGGGTCATGGTAAAAAGTATTGTCTGAAACTATTGTAAAATCCCATATGCACAATTGGAAAGAAATGTGATGAGATAATAAAGGTCAAGAATTGACATTAGGAGAAGTTAAGAAAGTGATGGCTTTATAATTCTTCATCAATTACAATTCAGATACTACAGGACTATCTTAGGTGATGGAATGGTGGAGGATAAGGATTACAGTAGAAACTATTAATCTTATGGTAGAGATAGTATAAAGGCAATAGCAATTGGTGAAAAGATTTTTAAGATGTCTATAGCCAAGATTGTGAAAGTTAATAAAGGAAGAAGTGAAAATCATGGGATTTTCATTGACTTAACTTCTCTCATTACTTCAAATAATAAAGGTATCCTTATAATTGATTCAAAGTGTCATCATTTAGAAAAGATTGGGATGGGCTCCTATAGTGGGCTTAATTTCATTAACTTATCACTTGATGTAACTAATTTAAAAAACTTAGAATTTGTAGGCCTTGGTTATTAGGCTAACTATAAATAAACAGTTGTCTAAGTTAGAATTACTATGGGTTGGATAATAAACAAGTATTTTGGGTCCTATATGACCATGTTATTAGTTAAAGCCCAAGTTTAATTTCCTTATTAAAATAATTTTTACTGCAGATAAGCTTGATCGAATTAAAATTTTGTTAATAGGCTTTTTGGTGTGAACTATGTTGGACTTAATGATGGGTTAGCCCTTTTGTGGAAATATAAACATGTTGTTAAGTTCCATGGCTTTTCTTAAAGTCATATTGATATCGAAGTTTCTCTTAAAAATTATGATGGGTGAAAGGCTTACTTGTTTTATGGTTTTCTGGATTGTAGCTGTAGATATGAATCTTGGCAACTTCATTACAATATAGCTTCAAAGAAACCCTCTTCTATAATATGTTATGGAAGATTTCAATGATATTTTATCTAATCATGAAAACAAATGTGGAATAACCTAACCTAGCAGTTTGGTTAATGGGTTCCAAGATGCAATTAATGACACAAATATTATGGGCATGGATGGTTATAGATATACTTGGTTTAGGATTTATGGTCCTAATTCTTATGTTGAAGAATAGCTAGAAAATGTCATAGCTTCTCCTTTTTAGCTGAATCGCTTTCCTCTTTACAAAGTTTTTAATCTTAAGGATCATTATCTTATAATAATTCCTTATTTTTTGGATACCTATTTCAAGTCTCCTAGTTGTTCTCCCTACTATTTTAAGTTAGAGAATACTTGGGATCTTAAAAAGGATTTATTATCTTTTGTTGCTTTAAATTGGAAAAAAATTCTTCTTGCTCTATTTATTCTAAAATTCAATTTTATATTGAGGTGTTGTAGTCTTTGGGTAAATCTATTACTAGAAATTTTAAGGAAAAACTTAGGGATATTCAATTAGAGATGCAAAGGACTAGATGTTTGCATAATACTATTTTTTGTTATGAATTTCATGAAGCTTAAAGTCATTATCAAGACACTATTCGACAGCAAGAAGAGTTTTGGAAACAAAAAGATAAAATTTTTTGGTTAAAAAGGGATACTCTAATTACAAGTTCTTCCATGTTGTGACTTTTAATCGTAAGAGGAAGAATCATATTACTTAGTTAAAAGACTCTACAGGAAGTGTTCAAGATTGGATATTTAGCTTGAACATGCGATAACTGGCTATTTTTATGAAATTTTCTCTATTATAGATTGTAGCAATATTTTGATTTGTAATTGTCTTAAAAATAGAGTATATAAGGAGCCAAATTATTTCTTATTACAAGATTTTGCACAAAAATATGTGAATAAGCATCCAAATAAAGCTTTGGGGTTAAATGGTTCAAATCTAGGATTTTATTACAAGTGTTAAAGCATCATTGGTCTTAATATAATTAATGAGAGCTTGGGGATTATTAACAACTGCATATTACCTAATGGGCATAATGATACAACCATTACTATTATTCTAAAGAAGATGAAGGCAGAATCTATGGTTAATTTGAGATCCATTGTGATATGAGCACGACCAAGCACAATGGCAACAAGAGAGATAAACTAGCACTTTCTCAAGGATCAATAATAAGAGCAAGGTCAAAGAAGCTTAAAGAAGTCCTACAAGCATTCATGAGACCTTATATGGAGAAGATGCAAGTTCAAGAAAAGAAATAAGCTAAGTTGGACTATAAAGACAAGTTTAGGCTGAACGGTACAATGGGCCTTCAAGCTACTTTATTTAGTTTCTATTATTTATGTAACATTTAATTAAGTATATTTAGGTAGCCTAAAACCTAGAAAAATGAATTGGGCTAGTTTAGTTTAGGTTTATTTTATTTTGGGCTTATTTTACTATTTTAGGTAGTTTAAGTGGGTAGGCTAAAATTGGGCTTATTTCTTCTAAAGAGTTGGACCAAAATAACTATTTGAGGTTTAAAATACCTAAGGGGGGCGAATTTTACATGAGAGAGTTGAATTTTAATGGATTTGGGTAAGATTTAGATTTAGGCCTGCATTGGTGAACTTAAGGTCCTAAATTTTAGGAATGGATTTTCCTTGATAAATACTTATTATTTTGGGATATTATTAAATAGAGTTTGAGGGAGAAATAATAGCTTGACCATATCTCTAAAGGGATACTTGAAATCAACTTTTAGCCAAGATTAAGTCTACATTTATTCCTTTATTTTCTTAGCAAAATCATGCATATTTAACACTAGCTTTTAGGATTATTCTCAGATTGTATTTATCTTTATTTCTTCATGTACGTAGTCCATATTATAGCCAAATACATGTAGATAAAGTTTAGAAGTTTTCTTTGTTATTTATTTCATTATTTATCTCTTAGAGTTAATGTTTGATTTTAATTCAACTAGGGAGGGGTGGCTGCCTAGCCGTTATAAAGGGCTGAATTCTATATTTGTAAGATACTTGATTTTTGATTAATGAGAATTTTCTTTGGCTTGCCTAAATTTGTGAGAGTTAATTTATTATTAATTTTTGCCATTGCATTAAGAATTAGAATTAGGCTATATGCATGATTAATGTATGCTTGATTATTCTTCTTCTTATTTTCTAAATCAACCTATCATAAGCATTTCCAATCAATCTTGTTTGGGGGTTCTTTAGATTGGAGGTTTATTATCTTGTTTATGTTCAATATTCATGGTATGTTGGCATTCTAGTTTGGCATATAGGCTAGGATTCCACATCAATTGGTATCAGAGCATATGTTAAGGGGTAAATTCTTAACTATCCTTTACTTTTGCGTTTTAGCTTCTATTTTGGTCGAATAGAATCTTGTATCTAGTTCTTTATTTGGTTCTTACTCTATTGTGTTATTTTGTCTTTTTTGTATTTGATCATTAGTTTTCGTTATCAAAGAAAAAAATAAAAGATAATCAATTAGAAATAGCCTTGTTATAAATTCAGGTTTACTATCTTCTTAAGTTCATATTTTGATCAATTGGTGAATCTTTTATTCTTGTTAAATCTGAATTCGCCATTGAATATATCAAGCATATAATTTGCAATCTTTGTGTGGTTTGATCTTGGTTTGGATATTCCAAAGTGTCCTACACCATTTGGAGTAAGTTTTTATCAATCAAGCAAGAATCGGAGTTAGAACTTTCACAAATTGGTTTGATTTCTTCAAGACCAGGTTATTAAATTTGGATTTAGGTTATGTATATTGCATGCTTTTTTTTATTTCTTTTTATTAAGTCTTGCATCAAATTTGTTTAAACTAATCATTAGGTTTAGTTAAACATCGCATTTAAGTGCATCCATCTTGTCCATTTTCTTCATTCTAAGTTTTCAATTTATATGTCTAATTTGTTTTGGTTCCAATTACACTAGTTTAACATATTGCACATTGTTAAACATCTATATATATTATAGTGCATGAAATCTTCTTCTTGTGTACTAATTTCTAATTTTTTTCAACTTGACCAATTTGCCTCTAGAATTAGTACCTTTGACATTCTTGTTAGGTTTTTTTTATTTTTCCCTTAATCAAATTACTTAATTATGCATATTTGTTTGAGTTTGTTTTTGAAGTGCAATTATGAGATATCAATTTGTGAGTTGAGAGACAAACAAATGAGGTTGAGTGAATTCTTTCCTTTATTTGTTTATTTAAAGTTTAAAGATGATCGAAATCAATAGTAAAGAGCAAACCAAGATTATGCCTGATAATAAGTTTATGTATAAAGCTTTTATTGATAGTTTGCAAAAGCTAAATCTCAAGATAGAAAGTCTAGAAGATAGCCTTAAAGATTTCAAGGTTAAGTCTACAAGGGAGGAAAAGGTAGACCAATTGCGCAACGATGATGAGGAAAATGAGGCTCATTCTTTTCCAAGAAGAGCAAGGAGGTATGACAACCAAATAGAGAGCCAAGACAACAATTTGAGTGCTATCAAGATAAAGATTCCACCATTCAAAGGCAAAAATGATGTGGATGCCTATCTGGATTGGGAAAGAAATGTGGAGATGATCTTTTCATGCCATCACTATTCAGATGAGAAAAAGGTAAAACTTACAGCCATTGAATTTTTTGATTATGCACTAATTTGGTGGGATGAGTTATTGAAAATAGGAGGAGAAATGGGGAATTCCCTATCACTTTTTAGGAGGAGATGAAAAGAATCATGAGAAAAAAGTATGTGCCTAATTACAAAAACTTACATAAGAATATAGTTTTATGAAGGATTACTACAAAGAGATGGAGATGCTCATAATTAAAGCAATCATTATGGACGATGAATATCAAACCATGTCATGATTTTTGGGAGGTATGAATAGAGAACTTGTTAATATTGTTGAATTACAGCATTACGTGGATATGGATGATTTGGTGAACATTGCAATTAAAGTGAAGAGACAACAAAGTAGACGTGGGACATCCAAGTCCTATTCAAATTCCAATAACAACAAATGAAATTCAAATTGAAACAAAGGTGACTCAAAGAAGGAATCCCCTGCCAAGTACCAGTCTAATTCCAAAGAGAAAATGGTCATTGTACAAAAAGGTACTTTTGAAACAAGCCCTAAAACTAGTAGACATAGGGACATTTAATGTTTCAAATGCAAAGGTCATGGTCATTATACTAATGAATATGGGAATAAAAAGACCTTGATAATAAAGAGGGATTTAATTATTTCTGATTCTAAATCTGATGATAATTGTGATGATATGCTACCTTTGGAGGATTATTTGATTATAGATAAAAATGTAAAATATCTTGTTCAAATGGAGTCCTTAGTTGTATTGCGTGCATTGAATGTAAATGTAAAAGAAGAAGGACTAGAATAGAGGAAAAATATCTTTCATAGTAGGTGTTTAATAGGTGGGAAAGTTTATAGTATGATAATTGATGGGGGTAGTTATGTTAATGTTACCAGTATAGTCTTAGTTGATAAATTAGGACTGAAAACTGAGAAACACCCTAAACCATATAGATTTCAGTGGTTAAATGATAGTGGGGAAGTAAAGGTGACAAAAAGTGTAACAGTATTATTTTCCATTGGTAAATATGAAGATAAAGTCACTTGTGATGTTGTACCTATGATGGGCGTGTATTACATGATGGATTTAAAAATAGGTACAATTTTGAGTTTAAAAGATGTAAACACACACTTGCCCCTTTGGAACCTAAAGAGGTATATGCAGATCAAGTAAAGATACATCAATCTGCAAAAGAGGTAAAGGGAAGTGAGAAATAAAAGGAAAATGAGAGTAAAGAGGCCAATAGCGAAAAGAGTAAAAGCAAAGGCCCAACAAGGAGCGATTGAACTAGTGAGAGAAAGAAAAAGAGAAGTGCAAGAGAGAAGAAGTTAATATGTGTTAAGGTAAAAGGAGAGCAGAGTGAGCCGAGTGAAAAATTTAGCAAATACTCCTTTTATGCAAAAGAAAGAGAGTTGAAGAATGCATACTTAGGCATAAGAGCACTAGTACTTTTGAGGTTTAAGGACAATTATTTCTCTGAAACTAACCTTGACCTAAATTTTCCTAGTTCTTTTTCTAAGTTATTGCAGGATTATGAAGATGTCTTCCATAAAGCGATACCACCTGGGTTGCCACCAATTAGAGGGATTGAACGTCAAATCGATTTTGTTCCTCGTGGTTAAATTCTAAACAGTCTAGCTTATCGAAGCAATCCTGAGGAAACAGAGTTACAAAGACAAGTGGAGCAACTTTTAGCAAAAGGACATGTGAGAAAAAGCCTAAGTCCTTATTTTGTGCCTATTCTTTTGGTACCTAAAAAGGATGGAACCATACGCATGTGTGTTGATTGTCGAGCAGTTAATAAAATCAATGTAAAGTATTGCCATCCTATTCCTAGGTTAGATGATATGCTTGAAGATTTAAATGTTGCTATAATATTCACTAAAATTGACTGGAAAAGTGGTTATCATCAAATTAAGATGAAATTAGGCGATGAATGGAAAATTGCCTTTAAAACAAAATATGATTTGTATGAATGGTTGGTTATGCCTTTTGGCTTAACTAATGTGCCTAGCACATTTATGAGACTTATGAACCATGTTTTGCATGAATTCTTAGGTAAATTTGTTGTTGTGTATTTTGATGATATATTGATTTACAGCAAAAACCTAAAAGAGCATTTAAGGCATGTTGAACTTGTGTTAACTATTTTTAGAGAATAACAATTGTATGCTAATTTGAAGAAATGCACATTTTGTGTTGATAGTGTTGTTTTTTAGGATTTGTTATTAGTGCATGTCGTGTTGAGGTAGATAATGAAAAGGTTAAGGCTATCCAAGAATGGCCAACACCTAAGAATGCAAGTGAGTTGAGGAGCTTTCATAGTTTAGAAAGTTTCTATAAGAGATTTTTTAAGGATTTTCTACTATTACTGCATCTCTGAATGAAATCATTAAAATGTTTGTTGGTTTTAAATGGGGTAAAGAGAAGGAAGATGCTTTTAATGTTTTGAAAGATAAATTGTGTACTGCTCCTGTTTTGAAATTACCTGATTTTTCTAAAACTTTTGAGGTTGAATGTGATGCTTCTGGGATTGGTATAGGTGCTGTTTTGATGCAGAAAAACTGCCCAATAGTATACTTTAGTGAGAAGTTGAGTGGAGCACAGCTGAATTACTCTACCTATGACAAAGAGTTCTATGCATTGGTGAGAGCTCTTGAGGTTTGGGAACACTACCTTTTGCCTAAAGAATTCATGATACACATAGATCACCAGTCTCTCAAATATTTGAAGGGACAAGGTAAGTTGAATAGAAGGCATGGTAAATGGGTAGAGTACCTTAATACTTTTCCATATGTGATTAAGTACAAACAAGGTAAAGAGAATGTTGTTGCTGATGCACTTTCTAGGAGATATGCATTGATTTTTATGTTTAGTTCTAAACTATTAGGTTTTGAGCATTTGAAAGAAATGTATAATCATAATTTTATTTTTTGTGAAGTGTATAAGGCATGTGTATATTATGCATTTAATAAGTTCTATAGACATGATGGGTTTCTTTTTAAAGGAAAACAACTATGTATACCTACATGTTCTCTTAGAGAGTTGCTTGTGAAGGAATCGCATAGTGGGGGATGATGGGACACTTTGGTGTGAAAAAGACTTTAGACATGCTTAATGAACAATTTTATTGGCCTAATATGCAAAAATATGTTGAAAAAGTGTGTGCTTGATGTTTTGCATGTAAACAAGCTAAGTCTAAGTCTTTAAATCAAGGTTTGTATACTTCTTTGCTTGTTCCTATTGAACCTTGGACTAACATTTCTATTGACTTCATTATAGGTTTACCAAGGAAAAAAAGGGAAAGGGATAGTATGTTTATTGTAGTGGACTGATTTAGTAAAATGGCACATTTTATTACTTGTTATAAAACCGATGATGCAATAAACATAGTTGATTTATTTTTTAAGGAAGTAGTTTGATTGCATGGTATACCTAAGACTATTATCTCTGATAGGGATTCTAATTTTCTAAGTCACTTTTGGCGTGTTTTGTGGGGTAAACTTGGTACTAAACTTGTGTTTTCCACTACTTGTCATCCACAAATAGATGGCAAAACCAAAGTTGTTAATAGAACTTTAGGAACTATGTTGCATGCTATAATTGATAAGAATATTAAAACTTGGGAAGAATGTTTACCATTTGTTGAGTTTTCTTATAATCATGCAATTCATACTTTTATAGGTTTTTCAACTTTTGAAATTGTGTATGGTTTTAATCCATCGACTGTTTTGGATTTGATGCCTTTACCTTTGATTGAACTTTCTAACTTAGATTGTAAGACTACTGATTTAGTTATGACAATACACATGAAAGCACATGAGCACATTGAGAAGAAGAATAGGATGTATGCAAAGCAGGCTAACAAGGGCAGTAAGCAAGTGATATTCGAACCAGGAGATTGGGTTTGGATCCATATGCATAAAAAGAGGTTCCTAACCAAAGAAAGTCTAAACTTGATGCAAGAGGAGATGGACCATTTCAAGTACTGGAATGGATCAATGATAATGCATACAAAATTGATTTTCCAGGTGAGTATGGTGTAAGTCCAACTTTTAATGTTTTTGACTTATCTCAATTTGACTGTTCAGATTCGAGGAAGAATCCTTTCGAAGGGGGAGGGGATGATATGAGCACGACCAAGCACAATGGCAACAAGAGAGATGAACTAGCACTTCCTCAAGCAACAATAACAAGAGCAAGGTAAAAGAAGCTTAAAGAAATCCTACAAGCATTCATGAGACCTTATGTGGAGAAGATGCAATTTCAAAAAGAGAAAGAAGCTAAATTGGACTATGAAGACAAGTTTAGGTTGAATGGTCCAATGGGCCTTCAAGCTACTTTGTTCAGTTTCTATTCTTTATGTAACATTTAATTAAGTATATTTGGGTAGCATAGAACCTAAGAAAATGAATTAGGCTAGTTTAGTTTAGGTTTGTTTTATTTTGGGCTTATTTTACTATTTTGGGTAGTTTAAGTGGGTAGGCTAAAGTTGGGCTTATCTCTTCTAAAGAGTTGGGCCAAAATAACTATTTAAGGCTTAGAATACCTAATGGGGCTGAATTTACATGGGAGAGTTGAATTTTAATGGGTTTGGGTCATATTTAGAGTTAGGCCTACATTGGTAAACTTAGGATCCTAAATTTGAGGAATGGATTTTCCTTGATAAATACTTATTATTTTGGGATATTATTAAGTAGAGTTTGATAAATACTTATTATTAATAGCTAGACGAAATCCACTTTTAGCCAAGATTAAGTCTATATTCATTCCTTCATTTTCTTAGGATAATCATGCATATTTTCATATTTTATTTATCTTTATTTTTTCATGCACTTAGTCCATATTATGGCCAAATATATGTAGATAAAAGTTAGGAATTATCTTTGTTATTTATTTCATTATTTATCTCTTAGAGTTAGTGTTTTATGTTAATTCAACTAGGAAGGGGTGGCTACCTAGCCTATATAACGCATTGAATTCTACATTTGTAAGATACTTGATTTTTAATTGATGAGAATTTTCTTTGGCTTGGCTGAATTTGTAAGAGTTAATTTATTATTAATTCTTGCTATTGCATGAAGAATTAGAATTAGGCTATTTGCATGATTAATGTATGCTTGATTCTTCTTCTTCTTATTTCTAAATCAATCTATCATAAGTGTTTCCAATCAATCTTGTTTAGGGGTTCTTTAGATTGGGAGTTTATTATCTTATTTATGTTCAATATTCATAGTATGTTGGCATTCTAGTTTGGCATATAGGCTAGGGTTCGGCATCAATTGGTATCAGAGCATAGGCTAAGCTGTAAATTCTTAACTATCCTTTATTATGTGTTTTAATTTCTATTTTGGCCGAATAGGATCTTGCATCTAGTTCCTTATTTGGTTCTTTCTCTATTGTGTTATTTTGCCTTTTTTTGTATTTAACATTAGTTTTCGTTATCAACGAAAAAAATAAAAAAAAAAATCAATTAGAAATAGCCTTGTTATCAATTCAAGTTTACTATCTTGTTAAGTTCATAGTTTGATCATTTGGTAAATATTTTGTTCTTGTTAAATCCGAATTTGCCATTGAATATATCACGCATATAATTTGTAATCTTTGAGTGGTTTGATCTTGGTTTGGATATAATTTTGACCTATAAAGTGCTCTACACCACATGGAGTAAGTTTTGATCAATCAAGCGAGAATCGGAGTTAGAACTTTCACAAATTAGTTTGATTTCTTCAAGACCAGGTTAGTACTCCTAATTTTAGATTTAGGTTGTGTATATTGCATTCTTTCTTTGATATCTTTTTATTTGGTCTTACATCAAATCTTTTTAAACTAATCATTAGGTTTAGATAAACATCACATTTAAGTGCATCCATCTTGTCCATTTTCTTCATTTTAAGTTTTCAATTTGTGTGTCTAATCTATTTTTGGTTCTAATTACACTAGTTTAACATATTGCACATTTTTAAACATCTATATATATTATAGTGCATGAAATCTTCTTCTTGTGTACTAATTTCTAATTTTTGTTCAACTTGACCAATTTGCCTCTAGAATTAGTACATTTGTTGTTCTTGTTAATTTTTTTTATTGTTCTCTTAATCAAATTACTTAATTGTGCATATTTGTTTGAGTTTGTTTTTTATTTTTGTATTGTTCCTTTAATCAAATTACTTTAATTAATTATTTTCTTATTTATTTTTCTTCTTCCATAATAATATCAAAAATTATTATCATTTTCCATTTCACCATTTTATCCCTTACTCTATATGTGTGTGACCTACTGGGTTCCTGTCCATATTAGTAGTATAATATGTAATTAGAGTTCCATTCAAAACTCATATGATTTAAACTTCTTTAAATCATTTTATCAATCCCCTATTGATATTTTTTGATACACTATTATATAAGTCATGAGCAACCTTTAGCTAAGCATCATGACTACCCAAATGTTAGAAAAGTCAAGTGATTCTGACTATACCTTTACATTGAAACAGTTACCATGCAATTACTCCTTTCACCACTCTTATCTCAATTAGATTATAAGTATGGATTAATGTCAACTTATATGAACCTAAATATGTATGTTCTATTAATTTAACCATTGTTCCTAAAATGCCCTTTATTGATCCCTATCCACCTTGGCATATTACTCTAGCTAGAGATTCTCCGAACAAAGAAATTATAGAATCATGTGAGATAACTTTCCATAATAAATCTGGGATGGTGAATCCTTTATTGATTACTCAACTATCTTCAAATAGGTCATGATATACCCAACCTCCTAACTATGTTCACCTCCGAATTGAGGTAAGCAATTATGGAGTCAAAGTATATTACTTACTACTTAAGATAACTTTGGTGATCTCAAGTCTAAGGATATTTGTACCACTGCTATGAAGAGATTCCTCGCTAACATAGATTCAATATCCATGTAAGGATTCTCTTTGCAGGAATCCAATGAACATGTTCTTCTAACAAACATCCATATATTATCTTTGATTATCTCTTATAATCATAGTAATGAGAACCACTGCTTGAACTATTCAAGAAGCATAACATGTGCTATTCTATTTGTATTAACAATGTCCTATCTTATTAGTACTATGACTAGGGATATTTAGATATTATCATATTTGCATACAATAGACATCTCACATCATGAACTCTTTCATGATTGCCTTTGCACTATGTTTATAATATCTGGGACTTCATTCATTAATTTAAGATAAACAAACATATGCATTTAAACATATCATTAATAAATGAATGTTTCCTTATGATTAATAAAATAAGTTCATATACATGAAGCACATCCCTTTTTACATAGGCTCTAGGGCATACTCTCTAACAATTGTGACCTCTAGACAACTTTAACAATGTGATCTCTATCACCATAATTGTTCATTTTTGAGTTAAAGGTCTATCTTATTATATCAATTAACATGAATCTAATTACTAGATATCCAGTTTGTAAGGCCCTAAAATGTACCCTAGGAGAAAAAGCAAGCAAATGGCATGTTTGGGGTAACAAAGAAATATCAAAAAGGATATAGATGGTATTATGTGAAAAGGTAAGCATAATTAGGTAATTTAGCATTTCTTCATGTATGCATATAATTTTGAGGTCTAAAGTAATGATTAACTTGAATCAAATTATAAGTGAGGAAAAAGATTCAAAAAAAAAATTTCTTATGGAGTAAAGTAGAACTTCTTATAATGGTCACAAGTGGACCAATAGGAGAGTGATATATGTATAGTTCTATATGATGGGATATATAACATGGCATAAATACAATGATCACGCAGCGGAAAAATTAAAATTTTGATCATACAAGCCATGCAATAAACAATATAGAATCGAAAACATACAATTTTAGGGTTTTGATTAAACTTACATCCTTGAATGCACTTCAAAACTTGATTTTGCAATGACCAATATATAAGATGGACTTATATACCTTTGATTTCAATCACCAATGCCAAAGGTGCCACATTTCACGCCACAGCACTCTATGTTCACACACACACTCGCAAAGTTGGTTTAAAACAAGAGTGCTAGCTCTAGGATATGTATTCGGCAATGGGTATTGAATAAAGACACAAGATTTGATCTTGTTCTTCCTAGGGTTTGCAATGGCTGCCCAAAATACAAAAGAAAAAGAAAGAATTCTTTCCCCTTGTGAAAATTGCGACAATGAGAGAGAAAAAAAAAACTAACTTGGCAAAAACAATTTTAATGAATTTATATCACTTCTTTAGGGTTTCTTTTAGATGCCGAAATCTACTAGGTTTAGGTAGTAATTTTAGCCTCCATATCTCCCTAATTAAGTGATCTATTTTAATTCAAATTCTTTTAGTATTTTAAATTCAAATTAATTTAAAATGGCATTAGTTATTCAATCAATATACATCACTTCTCTAGGGTTTCATACATGCCGAATTCAACTAGAATTCTAGCTTGAATTTTGGCCTCAATATCTCCCTATTTAAGTGTTGTATATTGATTCAAATATGATTAAGATTTAAACTCAATTACCTTAATTATCCAAAGATAATTAATTAATTGATATTATCCTTGTAATTGTCGATTTTTCCTCTTTCATGGACTAAAGTCCATTTAGCAATTTAATACCCATTATCCACATTAATTTGACTTTAAATAAAAGTTCAAATTAATATCCAATACTTTATATAATATTTTAAGCCCAATGCTTTGTATGCAATTCTATAGGTCCATTTAATATTGGCAATGGATTGATAAATAATCCAAAGGCTATATATATTCTCTAGCAAGATACTATAGCATCCAAATTAAATGAAAATGCAAATAGCATTTAGTGACCTAATGCAATTTTGCATAGTCCTTTACCCATAAATATTAGAATTAATATAAGGCATGGAACTAGTCATCCTTATATATACTAATTCCTTTCTTGATATTCCAGTGACACTGAGCTCTCAGATAAATAATGATTACTCGTTATTTCATCTCGATATGGCCATACACTTCTCAATTCACTGATTAAGTGGTCGGTGATATTCTCTCTCTAATAGAGAGGGGTAATCCCTTTACTTCTCTCATGCTCTCCAACATGAATTAGTGCATGCCCAAGCATACCATACTAGTCACCCTGTTACGAGTACGTTAGGTGTATATCAAAGTACACAGTAATTCATAAAGAGTTTCATAGAGATTTTAGGTCTAAGAACTCCGATGCAAAACTTGCAATTGAGAAACACTTATGACTTGTACCATGTAGTGTTCTTATAAGCGGATTGAATTTAGATACCATGTTCTAAACATGTATCCATGATCTTTGATTGACACTCTAGTCCTTATGATCTGTAAGACAGAACTCAAGTTATCAGAGGGAACATACTAGTCTTAATCCATTTGTTATTCTCATAACAATGACTGACTAGGAATATTCAGAATGAAGTCTCAAATGCTTCAAGGTCTTACAACCATGTGTCTCACACATGATAACTTAAACTGAAACAAGATTCTTGGATAGTTCTATCATTTGATATGCGCAGGAATACAATAGATGAAACAAATGCCTTATTTATTAACCTGAATGTTTTATAACAATGTATTAGGGCTAGGGCTTATACTAACAATCTCCCACTAGCACTTGTCCCAATTAGGCATAGACCTAAGATCGAATGCTCTCAAATGAGCCTCGTGCAGATTTGGATGCAATTGTTTCGTCAATGGATCTGCAACATTATTTTCACTCACAATCTTGCTATTCATGATGTCCCCACGGTCAATGATCTCTCTGATAAGGTGGTACCTCCTGAGTATGTGTTTGGATTTCTGGTGTGACTGGGGCTCCTTTGCATGTGCAATGGCCCCATTATTGTCATAGAAAATTTCTAATGGATCTAGGATGCTTGGGAACACTCCTAATCTAGAAATGAAATTTCTAATCCAAACAGCCTCTTTTGCAGCCTCACTCACTGCAAGATACTCGGATTTTATAGTTAAGTCGGCAATGGTCTCTTGTTTTGAGCTTCTCCAGCTGACAGCACCACCATTTAAAATAAAAACAAAACCAAATTGCGATCTTGAGTCCTGAGTATTGTTCTGAAAAGCAGCATTAGTATAACCTTGTATGACGAGCTCTTCTTAATGACCATACACCAAAAAGTGATCCTTAGTCCTTCGCGGGTGTTGCGACCCTAGCAAGTGCACTAGATCGACAAGTAATAAAGTGGGGTATAGTTAGGACCTTCAATATCAAACCCATGGGAAATGTGTGTGTGTAGACTGTGAGGATTAATTGTATGCTAAAGAATTCCCAATTGTTTATGTGTATGAATTGTTGATTTAAGTAATGAAACTTAAAAACTTAAGTATGTAAAATAGAGAAATTAAATTTAGTGTATTAAATTCTGAAAAATTAGCAAATGTAAATATCTATAGAAGTAAAGCGTTACTCGGGTTCACTTATCCACCCCATACCCAAATGTGAATAAATTTTTGCATAAAAGTATACATGAATGAACTCGGGATAACCCTCTTAACCCGTGACTGTCCGAGTGGGGATTAGTTCATCTAATTCATTTTTCACTACTGTCATTCCCCCTTTCTTAGGGACACATTGCACCGGGCTAACACATTTACTATCAGAGATTGGATAGATTATACCTGAATCAAGCAGTTTAAGTACCTCTTTCTTCACAACCTCTTGCATAGCAGGATTGAGCCGTCTTTAGGGTTGAGCGACCGGTTTGCAATCCTCCTCCATAAGAATCCGGTGTGTGCAGTAACTCGGATTAATACCCTTCAAGTCCGCTGTCTCCCATCCTATTGCTTCTTTGTATTTTTTCAACACCTTGAGCAGCATTTCCTCTTCAGCACCTGTCAACAAAGAAGAAATAATCACTGGTTTTTCTTCTCTTTCCAAAAATACATACTTTAAATGAGAAGGAAGAGGTTTTAGTTTAGATTTCAATTCTCCCTTTTGTAGAGTGATTTTCTCTTGCTTTGAATTTTCCTCCTCGTAGTCTTTCACCACAGCTGCTATTAGTTCTTCTTTTACTCCATCCAATTCTTCATTTTCCAAGGAATGCATCAAACTTGAATTTATTGGATCATTTAGCAGTACTTTTTCTTGCACTTCCTCTACACATTCGTCGATTTTTTCCATGATGTAGACTGACTCTTCTAGGTCACTTGATGGATATTTCTGAGACTTGTTCATATCCACCACCAGTTCTTCATTATTGAATCGAAGAGTCACCTTTTGCCTATGAACGTCAATCAAAGCCTTTGCAGTGTTCAAAAACGGTCTTCCCACGATAAGGGGTACTTTCCTGTCTTCCTCCATTTCCATGACTACAAAATCCATGGGAAAAATGAATTTTCCTACTTTTACCAGCAAGTCCTCAATAACTCCCTTTGGCCTTCTCACTGATCTATCTGCAAGTTGAAGTCGCATTCCTGTTTCCTTGAGATCGCCTAAATTGAGTTTCCTGCATATAGAATAAGGCATTAGATTAATGCTGGCTCTTAGATCACATAGAGCGTTTCCCATAAAAGTTTCACCAATTTCGCAAGGTAGAGTAAAGCTACCTGGATCTTCTAATTTCTCTGGGATCTTGTTCATTATAATTGCACTGCAGTTCTCAGTGAGTTGCACAGTTCCATACCCTTCTAATTTCTTTTTATTAGAACAAAGTTCTTTCATAAACTTAGCATAGTTGGGCATGTGTGCTAGGGCTTCAGCAAAAGGCAAATTAATATGCAATTTCTTAAACATTTCTAAAAATCTAGCCAATTGCTCATTCTTCTTCTCTTTTCTAGCTACAGCAGGAAATGGCAACCTATTGATATCAAGATCCTCTATGTTCGGATTCACTATACTCTTTTCCTTGTCATTTCTTGGAGCATCCACATTTACCTCTACTCTAGAGTTAGAAGTACTTACCTTCCGTGTCGGTTCCTCCAAATCAGTTGATGAAGTTGGTGATTTACCTCTTTCTTCCTCCCGTGCTGCTTCCTTGCCACTTCTCAAAGTGATTGCTTTGGCCTCCTCCTTGGGATTGTGATCCACATTTGAAGGAAATGTCCCCGGTTGTCTGTTTGAAATGGAAGTTGCAAGTTGACCCAATTGAGTCTCTAAATTTCTCATCGAAGCATCTTGATTTCGATTCCATTGCTCCTGAGATTTCCACCTTGAATCTTGACCCGCCATAAATTGATGTTGGCTATTCATAAAACTAGCAAACATGTCTTCTAAATTTGGCTTCTTTTCTTGAATGGGTGGTCGTGATTGAAATCCCGGTGGATGGTATGGTTGAGGATGATTAAAGTTTTGCCCTTGATGGTGGTGATTTGGTGGATAGGGGACTTGGTAATGATTGGTGGCTTATGGTTAGTGGGGCTGAGCTTGACTATGATAGGCATTTGAGTGGTAAGATGCTCTTAGTTGTGGTTGAGAAGATGAAGCTTGTTGATTCCCATCCTTCCAAGAGAAATTTGGGTGATTTCTCCATCCCGGATTATATGAATTGCTGTAGGGATCATTCCTTCTAAAATCGCCCAATGCATTTACATCACCTACCACTCCACCTTCTTGGACAACTTGCTCACTTTCACACGGTCCACTCCGTTGATTCACTGCAGCCACATTTTGAACTTTCAAACCACTCAACTCTTTTTTTACCAATTCTAGCTGTGCTTTTAACAGTGCTACCTCATCCACATTGTGTAAACCTTGTCTCCTCGGGACTGATCTAGGGGCATTCCATTGTGAATCATTTGCTGCCATCTCATCCAACAACTGAAAAGCATCCTCAGGCAGCTTGTTCAAGAAAGATCCTGCCGATGCTGCATCCAATAATGACCTTGTTTGGGGTGTAACTCCAGCATAAAAGATGGTCATCAGTTGGTAGACAGCTATTTCATGATGTGGACAACTTCTCAATAATCTTCTAAACCTCTCCCATGCCTCGTGAAAAGGCTCTTCATTCATTTGATGGAAACTCATGATACTATTCCGGATGCTTGCAGTCTTTGTTGGAGGAAAGAATCTCATTAAAAACCTTTCTTGCATTTGATCCCATATCCATATTGACTGATGTGGTAACATTTGTAACCACTCTCTTGCCTTGCCAATCAATGTGAATGGAAATAGCTTCAACCTCACTGCATCCGTACCAACACCCGGAATTTGAACGGTGTCACTCACTTTCAGAAATATGTCGATATGCTGGGCTGGATCCTCTACTTCTGAACCAGAGAACTGATTCCTCTGTACCATGGTAATGGTGGCTGGCTTGAGCTCAAATTGTACTCCTCTTGGTAATACAATTGTTCGGTGATCTTCATTCCACCTTGGCACAGCGTAGTCTCTTATGGTCCTTTGCCTAGGCATTTCTTCTCTTCTTGCCCCTGGCATTTGTTCATGTGCCCTCGGCACTTGTTCATTCTCGGGAGGAAACTCATCAAGAGGAGGATCGTGCTCCATCTCGTTATCTCTATTATCCCTCCTTCTTTGGTGTAGAGTCCTCTCGATTTCAGGATCAAAAGGCAGTAATTGCTCTTGTCTTGTTCTATTCATGCACCAATTTCACCTAAAAAGAATAAAAAAAAACAAAAATAAGGAAAGGAAAACACATACAAACAATAATCACAGCTTACTAACAATGCCAATTTCCTCGGCAATGGCGCCAAAAACTTGTTGCGACCCTAGCAAGTGCACTAGATCGACAAGTAATAAAGTGGGGTATAGTTAGGACCCTCAATATCGAACCCAAGGGAAATGTGTGTGTGTAGACTGTGAGGATTAATTGTATGCTAAAGAATTCCCAATTGTTTGTGTGTATGAATTGTTGATTTAAGTAATGAAACTTAAAAACTTAAGTATGTAAAATAGAGAAATTAAATTCAGTGTATTAAATTCTGAAAAATTAGCAAATGTAAATATCTATAGAAGTAAAGCGTTACTCGGGTTCACTTATCCACCCCATACCCAAATGTGAATAAATTTTTGCATAAAAGTATACATGAATGAACTCGGGATAACCCTCTTAACCCAAGCTTCCCATTCCGGAGCCAGCTATTCTAGTTGCTAAACTTCCCATTCCGGAGCCAACTCAAGAACTAGCCTATGCACGGGTCTAACATCCTTAGTTTGGTTTGCCTTCCCATTCTGGAGCCAAACAACCCAAATCTAATCCATTTTACTCCATACTCTAGTCTTAAAATCACAATTATTGCACATTTAGAATCCCATTCCGGAGCCGTCTAAAATAATACAGCATTCATGAAGGAAAAACTGAGCAAGATTAAACATGGACTTCAATCCACTAGACTTAATACACATTCAAAGATATATGATAAACATCATTCATCCATGTATGAAAATTAACTCAATAGATTGAAAACCCATGTAATATAAATAAGTAACAGCAAAATAGACTATTCATTCATGTAAAAATCAAAATATGCTCAACATTCACATTGTGAGTAGGGAATTCAAAGCTCCCCCAAGCAACAAAAACAACTACTCACTATCCATATTGTAAAAATTTAACAAAGTAAGAGTGAAAACTATAAAACCCATTTAAAGCTGAAGATTTGAAGTTGATGAAGCTCCTCCTCTTCTTCTCCAAACAGCAACTTGATTGTAAGCCGTAATCTTCAATCTAGAGACTAAAACTATAACTATCTTTGTGTTCTTGAAGTAAAACTAAGTTAAAAGTGTAATTTTTACAAGTAAAACTCACAATCTAAGGATGAAAAACCCACCAAGTATGAAAAACAGCGTTTTCTACTCTACCTAAACACTCTAAGCACGAAACCCTAGAAAAAAACCACCCTAAGCAGAAAATTTCGCAGCTTTTATAGAGCTGTCCAAGAGGCCACGGCTGGGACACTTTTGTCTCAGCCGCGACATAAGGAAAGGGCACGGCTGGGACATTTTGTCTCAGCCGTGTCAAGCTTCTGGATCAAGAGTGCTTCGCAGGCTGCCATGGCCACGGCTGGGACACTATGTCGCAGCCGCGACCTTTAATGAAACGGCGCGTTTTGAAATATGCAATAGCCACGGCTGGGACATTTTGTCTCAGCCGCGACTTTTAATGAAACGGTGTGCTTTGACTCCTGGATTGGGCACGGCTGGGATGAATAGTCTCGGCCGTGGCTAATGGTGAAACGGTGTGCTTTGCCATCTGCACTGGACACGGCTGGGACATTTTGTCTCAGCCATGCCTTAGTAAAATTTTCTGCAAAAAAGTAAAATTTAAGACAATTAAGCACCTAAAAACTTTAAATTAAGCAAAATAACTAAAATACAAACAAGAAACAATAATAAAGTCTTAAACACTAAAAACACGTAAGATGAGACACTAAAACACATAAAATTATCCAGAAAATAAACACTAAAAACAAGCTTATCAGCAGGTACTTTAGAATCCCCTTTACAATAGACCAATGCTTCTCACCAAGGTCTTGCTGAATCTTACTTGTTATACTCAGTGTATGAGCAACATCCAACCTAGTACACAACATAGCATACATGATAGATCCAATAGCAAATGCATATGGGATTCTACTCATACTGTCCCTCTCCTTTTGGTTTTAGGACACTATTCTTTAGTTTAAGAAACTCCCAAAGCCAAAGGTATGCACTTTTTCTTTGAGTCTCCCATACTAAAATTCTTTAGTACTTTGTCTGTGTACTTTTCTTAACTTAGTCCCAGAAGCCGATGCGATCTGTCTCTATAAATCCAAATATCAAGTATTATCTCAGCTTCACCTAAGTCTTTCATTGAGAAACACTTCCCCAACCATTGCTTAACCTTTGCAATGTTGGGATGTCATTTCCAATGAGAAGGATGTCATCTACATATAGGACTAGAAATACTATTATGCTCCCACTAACCTTCTTGTACACACAAGGCTCATCTTCATTTTTTATAAAGTCAAATTCTTTGACTGCTTCATCAAAATGGAGATTCCAACTCTGGGATGCTTGCTTCAATCCATAAATGGATTTTTGAAGCTTGCAAACCTTCTTAGGATGCTTGGGATTGACGAAACTCTTAGGCTGTGTCATATACACATCCTCGAGGAGATTTTCGTTAAAGAAAGCTATTTTGAAATCCATTTGTCATATCTCATAGTCATGATATGCACCTATGGCAAGCAAGATCCTAATGAACTTGAGCATGACTATAGGTGAAAAGATCTCATCATAGTCTACACCATGAGTTTGCCTGAAACCTTTTGCTACTAGTCTACCTTTGAGTTTAAATAGCCACTTGCATTCAATTACTTTAGCACCTTCCAGTAGATCAACCAAGGTCCAAACCTAGTTATCGTACATTGATTGCATCTCAAATTTCATGGCTCCAAGCCAATTTTTTGAGTTAGGGCTCTCAATAGCTTCTCGATAGGTAGTTGGATCCTCACGATCCACTAACTCAATAGTGTATTATCGATGATTAGAAATCCATATCTCTCAATCTCCTATCATCCCCTACCGGACCTTTTAGGTTTTTGTGTAATGGATTCTTGTTCCACAACTGGTTGTGAACTTGATCCCATTTCCAACTCATCCTCTATAGGAGTTTGTGGCACTTGAATTTCTCTAAGTTGTACTTTGCTCCTGCTGTCTTTCTTAACAAGGAATTCCTTTTTCAAGAAAACAGCTTTGAGAGCTACAAGCACTTTGTTCTCGGCTTGTGAGTAAAAGTAGTATCACTTTGTTTCTTTGGTATAACCCACAAACAAGAAGACAGTAGATTTGGACTCTAGCCTGTCAGATGTTAATTTCTTAACATGTACTTCACAGCCCTAAATCCTGAGAAATGACATATTAGGCTCTTTCCCAGTCCATACCACGTACGGCGTCTTCTCAACTATTTTAGTTGGAGTATGGTTCAATAGAAATACAGCAATTTCTAATGCATAACCCCAAAAAGAGACGGGAAGATTAGCTTGACTCATCATTGATCGAACCATGTCCAATAGAGTTTGATTTCTCCTTTTGGACACACTATTCCATTGTGGTGTTCTAGGAGGAGTGAGCTATGAAATGATTCCACACTCCTTTAGATGACTGTCAAACTCTTGGCTTAAGTATTCACCACCTCGATCTAATCGAATGGCTTTTATACTTTTGCCAAGTTGGTTCTCTACTTTGTTTTTAAACTCTTTGAATTTTTCAAAAGTTTCAGACTTGTACTTCATTAGATAGACGTAGCCATATCTACTGAAGTCGTCTGTGAATGTTACGAAGTAACTAAAACCACCTCTAGCCTGTGTACATAATGGTCCACATACATCGGTGTGTATTAATCCCAATATGTCACTAGTCCTCTTACCTTTCTTGTTAAAAGGACTCTTTGTCATCTTTCCATGCAAACATGGCTCGCATATGTCATAAGATTCCAAATCGAATGACCCAAGCACTCCAGATTTGTGGAGTCTTGAAATGCATTTTTCGTTTGCATGTCCTAAATGACAATGCCAGAAGTAAGTAGGGTTCAATTCGTTTGATTTAAACCTCTTTGTATTAATGTTGTATATGGACTCTCTGTTTTGTAGATCAAGGATATAAAGGCCATTTTGTAACATAGCAATGCCATATAAAATGCTTGAGCGACAAAAATTAATATTGCCATTATTAATGACAAAGTCAAATCCATCCATATCCAAACATGAAACTGAAATAATGTTTCTGCTCATAGCAGGCACAAAATAACAATTCATTAAATCTAAACATAATCCATAAGGTAAAGTGAGTCGATAGTTGCCTATCTCCATGGCCACAACTCGTGCTCTATTCCACACGCGGAGGTCCACTTCACTCTTTCCTAGTAACCGCCTATTTCTCAGCCCCTGCACATTTGAACAAATGTGAAAACCACAATCGGTATCTAATACCCAAGTGGTAGAAATAGAAAGGTTAATTTCAACAATAAAAATACCATAATTGGATGACTTGGCTCCATTCTTCTTTTGTTCTTCCTTAAAGAGAGCGCAGTTCTTCCTCCAATGCCCTAACTTGTTGCAATGGAAGTACATGCTCTCACTCTCCTTGAGCTTTTGTGCCTTGGACTTGGGTTGGGCCTGAGGCACACTCCCACTAGACTTAGGCCATGCCTGGTCATTCTTGGGTTTTTCCTTTCCTTTCCCCTTTCCCTTAGCGAGTCCTTTCTTAATGCCCCCTTAAACCATAAGTATGGGGATTGGTCTTTCGAATGCTCTCTTCATCATTCTTAAGCATCCTATGAAGCTCAGTGGTTATCTTGTTTATTGCATCCATGTTGTAATTCATAACAAATGGATCATAATCATCAGTCAATGAACCTAAGATCAAGTCAGTGGCCAATTCTTTTGGGACTTGTACCTCAAGCTTCTCCAGAGTATCAAGATACCCTTTCATCTTAAGTACATGGGTACTAACAGGAGTATCCGCATTCATCTTACAAGAAATCAAGGCCTTTGTTGTCATGAATCTCCTGTGATGAGCTTGTTCTTGTAACATCTCCTTAAGGCGCACCATGATCGCATAGGCCTCTTAGTCCATGAATTGCTTTTGCAAATCAGGCATTATAATGGCTAGCATCAGACAAGTCGCATCATTGGAGTCACTCTTCTTAGTCTCAAAGGTTTTCCTTTGAACTGCAGAGGCATTCCTAGAAGGTTCATCGGGCAAGGGTGCATCCAAAACATACGACTTTTACTCTTGCTTAAGAACAATTCTCAAGTTTTGAGACCAGTCTATGAAATTGGTGCCATTTAGCTTGTCCTTTTCTAGGATCGATTGTAATGAAAAGTTGTTGTTTGAAGAAGCCATTTTTCAATCTACAAAAATTTATAAACTTAACAAGATTAAATGAGGTCTTAATATAATCCCATAAACAAAATTAATATCCCTTTAATTAATTTACGTTAGTGATTTAATGTGGGCCAAAATCTACTTTTCACAACAACTTATTAGTCAAGCTAAGCTTGTACACCTAAAGAGTTAAGTTACATAGGTAGAAAAGCTCCAATCATGTCTCGTACATGACTCTTGGATCAAATGGGCTAACATTTTAAGATGTTATAGCACAAACCCATTTATTCATTGCCTAGGTCCGAGCATCCCTTTCCATGTTAAGTCCAACCTACACTCACAACCCATGCCTCACAAAGATAATCGGGCACATCTAGGACTCCTAGTCTACATGACCGATGATCGATGCCTTGACATGTTTCGAATTAGGAAGGCAACTTTGTGACTTACTATTTTAGGGATTCATTTTATTACAGCTTACATAGCATAAGCTTTGTCATCCATTTATAACATGTATATGTATAAGTGCGCAAAGTAAAGTGTGGTAAACATGGGCCCAAAAACCTACAACTAATATTCTATACTATTACATATGAATCTTCAAGTTAGGTTTCTCCACTCCAATGGGCTTCATCTTGATTTACAAAGTCTTCAAATAAATCCTGTACTAAGAAATAAATGAAACTTTTACAATAATCCATAATGGAACGTAGGCCATATTTAATTACATAACCCAGGTCCCATGAATTCACCATGCATATTCATTCATCACACAAAACAAGCAAACAAATATACATAACATTCATAGAAAAACAAAGTCCAATTTTAATTAATTAAGCCTAGCCCATTAATGGAAATTGTGTACTTGTACTTTTAAGAGAAGACCTCATTATGGGCCTGAGCCGAAGCCTAATTGACTAAATCCTCTCATTGAATAAGCTCTCTTAAAAGCCCAAAATACAAACTAGTTAGATTTGTGCCATAAATCAACTCTAGTATAATTTTCAATTTTGCCATTTTTAATATTATATCATACAGCCCATAAACATTAAAAATAAAAATAATATGAATCAACATGAATCAAAACATAAAAAATCATGAAGAACACATAACACATTCGGCATTGATAACAAAACAAACAAACAACGTGAAATTAGTTGTTTAATTCTCATATAATGCCACTAACGATGCACAAATAATTAAAACAATTTTATGAGCCGTGTAATAACCTAAATAAGGTCATAAACATTGAATTAAGGTTCTAATCAGATCTAATCTAAATGTGTTTTTGCCATTTTAATCAAAACAAAACAATGTTGATTAAACATGCAACAAACACAAACTAGTCATTGAATTAAGTGATTTGTAAATTAATCAATTAAATTGTCATAGATCAGAATTAAAATCATTTTTAAAACATGTCCAGACCTATTATTAATATTCTAAAATTACTTACAAACATGTCCAACATAGTTTTACATTTAATTTTGAGAAACTAGTTGGTTACAAATGCATATCATGCAAACAAGCAGCTAGTTTCATGATTATCGTGTACAATCAGGTATATATATTTAAAACAAACCATGAACAGGTATAAAAACATCTTAGGATAGTATATAAACATGTCATAATACCCAATTAACCATTTAAGATTTTTTTTACAGTCAACCAATGAAAAAAAACTCAAAATAGAAAATTTCAGCATCACGTTTTATGCAACAAATGATTTTTAATCAAGTTGTAACGCATCCAAAGCACTAAAACAAACATGATTAGGCTCTGATACCACTGACGGGATATATCACATGGCATAAATACAATGATCACGCAGCGAAAAAATTAAAATTTTGATCATACAAGCTATGCAATAAACAATATAGAATCGAAAACATGCAATTTTAAGGTTTTGATTAAACTTACATCCTTGAATGCACTTCAAAAAATGACCATTATATAAGATGGACTTATATACCTTTGATTTCAATCACCAATGCCAAAGGTGCCGCCTTTCATGCCACACCACTCTATGTTCACACACACACTCGTAAAGTTGGTTTAAAACAAGAGTGCTAGCTCTAGAATATGTATTTGTCAATGGGTATTGAATAAAGACACAAGATTTGATCTTGTTCTTCCTAGGGTTTGCAATGGCTGCCCAAAATACAAGAGAAAAAGAAAGAATTCTTTCCCCTTGTGAAAATTGCGACAATGAGAGAGAAAAAAAAACTAACTTGGCAAAAACAATTTTAATGAATTTATATCACTTCTTTAGGGTTTCTTTTAGATGCCGAAATCTACTAGGTTTAGGTAGTAATTTTAGCCTCCATATCTCCCTAATTAAGTGATCTATTTTAATTCAAATTCTTTTAGTATTTTAAATTCAAATTAATTTAAAATGGCATTAGTTATTCAATCAATATACATCACTTCTCTAGGGTTTCATACATGCCGAATTCAACTAGAATTCTAGCTTGAATTTTGGCCTCAATATCTCCCTATTTAAGTGTTGTATATTGATTCAAATATGATTAAGATTTAAACTCAATTACCTTAATTATCCAAAGATAATTAATTAATTGATATTATCCTTGTAATTGTCGATTTTTCCTCTTTCATGGACTAAAGTCCATTTAGCAATTTAATACCCATTATCCACATTAATTTGACTTTAAATAAAAGTTCAAATTAATATCCAATACTTTATATAATATTTTAAGCCCAATGCTTTGTATGCAATTCTATAGGTCCATTTAATATTGGCAATGGATTGATAAATAATCCAAAGGCTATATATATTCTCTAGCAAGATACTATAGCATTTCAAATTAAATGAAAATGGAAATGGCATTTAGTGACCTAATGTAGAACCCCTTATGCAAATACCCTATTATCACATGTATCATGAATACTATTAATCATGCTCATACTACATGTTCAATTAACCATCACTTAGCCATTAATCATGCCATACGATTTCATATACTATTATTTATGCCACCTGTCTGTTCCTGTTTTTCATTTCATGCTTAGTATCATGCATACTAACTATGTGGATATTTCTTCATGCATATCACATGCACACATGTTCTTTCGTAGCTTTACTACTAGTGAGTTACATTATCCCACATAGGTTATATACATATCAAAATATGACTGGCCATTATACAAAACATATGATAGTTGTATTACAAAAAAAAAAAACATCCTACATCAAGGTTATAAGTCGATGGTTGGCCCTTCCTGATGCAGAGAACGTCCCTGAGCAAAAGTCTTTCTAGAAGGTACCTACACGGATAAATAACCCGTGCTAAGCTATAGAGCTTAGTGGGGAATATCTACAGATGGATGGCCATACACAAGGCCATCAAAACATACACATATACAATATGTTCATATACTATAATCAACATGTCCAACATAACATGGCAATAATAACATATACTTTAAAGCATAAGCATATTCTCATGTACATAAGCATTGTACCCAAGAGAGAAACACATATTTCTTTTTCCATAATTCATATAGATGGCAATATTCCAAGTGAACATATTCAATTGAAGCATAATTCCTGTGGTAAACCAACAATATAAGCCACATATCAATCTTTAGTCAAATAACTTTAACTGTTTACTTTTGATCATTACTATGAATAACGTTTAGCCTGCCTTAGCTTTATCAGTGGATGCGGGAACTATGGATACACAATGGTATCAAATGAGGGATACCCGAAGATATCGAATCTATAGACCCAAACGGGGCCAACTGTACTATGGACCGGTCAAGCATACCCAAACGGGGTAGCCTATCAACCCAAACGGGGCTGATCATGATCCAAACGGGATCATAAACTATGGACCCAAATGGGCCAACTATGGCAGCTGTAATTTCCCTATAGGCGCCTATCTATCCACATCTAAAACTCTATCGCAGGCGGAACTATATTCGTGTTCAATTCACATTTTAATATTGTATTCATAGTATATTGTTTGCACATATGCATAGTCTTATCAACCTGTGAATTCTCTGGTGCATAATCAGGTACATGCACATTTCATATGCCAAGATATATATATCTGGCTCATCTATATCTGTATGACTATATCATTTGCATCATATCATATAAGCATGACATATAATCATCATATCATAGACTTGATCATGCCCTCATTAAGCATTTCACATGTTCATAGTCATGCTAATTCATCTTCTATCTCATAGGCAATTACATGCTCATATACTCATATACATAATCATAAATGCACATACCTGTGGGTACATTCGCATATAGTCGATTTATTCTCATGAGCATGTTTCCAACACATATATATATATATACCTTTATCATCATTCAAGTCATGTGCTATACAAAATATCAACATGTTTTCATATGGCATATACACATGCCAAGGTCATGCTATTATTCTCTTTTTCATATCACAAGTGCATATAAAAAGGTGCACTTACATGTCATAAGATTTACATGTATGGGTTCGACAATTCCTTTCTAGTCTTTATTCATATTCACAAATGAAAGCATGTGTATGCATACAATTCCTTCATTGACAGTCATTTTACATGCATTATACATTTAACTTTCTATCACATAAGCAAATAGCTGTCTCAATCAATTAAAGAAACATATTATCAAGTGTAGCAACAATCTGTTCATACTAGCCATTTCTGTTACATAGAGTAGTCTAGAAAACTAGTCCGGATTCAACTATAGATTACATGTACATAGAGACAGATTTAAGCTTAGGTTTCTTCATGTGAAATATAGGTATGGAAGTCTATTTTTCAATGCAAAAAGAATCACTCAATTTGCTGTTCTATAACTCAACTTATGAGCAAAACATTCAAGATAGGTCATTCAGTCGTGAAGAGGAGTTTGACTCGCGAAGGGATTCACAAGTAAAGCAAATAAGGTGATTCTCACGACTCGTGAAGGGGTTCACGAGTGGAGAAGGAACTATACTTCACGACTCGTGAAGTGGCTCACGAGTGAGGAAGAAAAGCTGAACTTCACGAATCGTGAAGAGGCTCACGAGTGAAGAAGAAAGACTCGACTTCACGACTCGTGAAGAGCTTCACGAGTCGGACTAATGTTCACGACTCGTGAAGTCATTCACGACTCGGCAAGTCTGTCTTCTTCAACCTTTCAACGATAAACTTCCAGAAAAACGTAAATTCAATTCTGTAAATTCTATTCACTTCCAGTAATCCATTTTTACATGCAATATGAATGGCCTAAATTCCCATACCTTGGCTGATAAACCCAATGTCTTCAACCTCTATCAATTCCCTTTCCTTTGATCCTTCTTCCTTCCTCTTCTCCTTCATAAATACCATCACCATGAACATACATTTCCAGCAAATGACATATTCTCAGTCAACAGAAAATGAAGAAGAAGATGGTGATGATGAAGTGTTAAAATGAGAGTTTAATTACCTTAGCTTAGAGCCTTAAACTCTTGATTAACCAACATGCACCATTAACATCTAAATGCTTGAGATAAATCTATGGAAATCAAAGAGGAAGAAGAAGATGAATTTCTGGTTTTTCTCTCCACAAATGCCGATTCTCACAATCAAATTCTCTAACCCAAGCCTTTTGTACCCACATGACAATCTCCTCTTTAGTCCTTCATCATTTTGTATGTCACACAAATGCCACAAGCCTTTATGCATGTTAGACTTTAACCCCTCCACTAATTCTTTTTCAAACATTAACCTATCCATTTAAGCATTCTTTCAATTTAACCTTGAATTAAATGCTTCTCTACACAATTGGCCACCAAAATGCCGAAAATACCAATTAACCCCAAATTAATACCTTTATCCTCAATTGCATCCTTAATTAACATTAAACCATACTCTTTTATTATATTTTCATGCAATTAACATAATAACATGTTAATTTACCCCCTTACTTAATTACAATAATATGCAAATTAAATTAGGGTCATGTTAGAGGCCTTACACCTAATGCAATTTTGCATAATCCCTTACCATAAATATCAGAATTAATATAAGGCATGAAACTAGTCATCCTTATATATACTAATTCCTTTCTTGATATTCCAATGACACTGAACTCTCAGATAAATAATGATTACTCATTATTTCATCTCGGTATGGCCATACACTTCTCAGTTCACTGATTAAGTAGCCGGTGATATTTTCTCTTTTATCGAGAGGGGTAATCCCTTTAATTTTCTCATGCTCTCTAACATGAATTAGTGCATGCCCAAGCATACCCATACTAGTCACCCTGTTACGAGTATGTTAGGTGTATATCAAAGTACACAGTAATTCATAAAAAGTTTCATAGAGATTTTAGGTCTAAGAAATCCAATGCAAAACTTGTAATTAAGAAACACTTATGACTTGTACCATGTACTGTTCTTATGAGCGGATCGAATCCAGATACCATGTTCTAAAGATGTATCCATGATCTCTGATTGACACTCTAGTCCTTATGATCCGTAAGATAGAACTCAACTTATCAGATAGAGCATACTAGTCTTAATTTATTGGTTATTCCCATAATAATGACTAACTAGGGATATTCAGAATGAAGTCTCAAATGCTTCAAGGTCTTACAACCATGTGCCTAACACATGATAACTTAAGCTGAAACAACATTTTTGGATAGTTCTATCATTTTATATGCACAAAAATATAATAGATAAAACAAATGCCTCATTTATTAACCTGAATATTTTATAACAATGTATTGGGGCTAGGGCTTACACTAACACTATAAGGAAATGAAAAGTGGATATTAAGAGAATGAAAGATAGTTGGCCAAGAAAAACCATTTTTAGTTTTTCTTTTCTTGATTTTGTACCTCTCTTTTCCATCAAAAGCTTCCCTTTAAGTTAGAAATTTATAAATTGTAAGAGAGAGAAATTAAGGTTAGGAAAAAACATATGGTAAGTTTTTATGCTATTTCTTCTCCGTCATTTTATTAATTTATGCAGAATTAATTTAAGAGATACAAATAAAGATTAAAAAGTGTAAGATGATGATGATTATAGGAAGAGAATCAAGCAAAAAGAGGGGAAAGGAGACTATCAAAGAGTGAAGAGGACTTGTTAAGCATTGGAGGTATAAGAATCTTATGATTTTGTTGGCATATTTTTTAAATTGAATTAAGTTGTAAATGTATTGTAAATGATATGTAATTGATGCTAGAGACCTGGAGTGATGTTAAAATATGAAAAAGTTGATTAATGTCTTAATTAATGGCTAGTGAAATTTTTGTCATAGGGTTCACTGGAATCAATTTTAGAATGTAGGCCATAATTTGCTCTATAGATATCAAAAGAGAGTGATTCTAATTAGAGATTAAAGCTAAGACATATATCTAAAAGTTTGTAGAACAAACTAAAAATGAATTTTCCCCTAAGATTATTGAATTTTGGCTTGGAATTGTGTAGTGACCGCTGCCTTAGTAATTGGAGCAGTCTATATAGTTTAGTGTATATGTCCTTATATCATTATCAAAATTGCATGATTTTTTATTGTACAAAAACTAAATACATAGTGGAACAATTTCTTAGAAGGGAGTTTTTCTTAAAAACCATGTTTATCAGGTCACTTGTATACTAGATATCGGGTTTTTAAGGCCCTAACATGTACCTTAGGAAAAAAAACCATGCAAATGGCATGTTTAGGGTAACAAAGAAATAACAAAAAGGATATAGATGGTATTATATGAAAAGGTAGGTGTAATTCAATAATTTAACATTTCTTCATGTATGTGCATAATTATGAGGTCTAAAATAAGGACTAACTTGAATCAAATTATAAGTGAGGGAAAAGATTCAGAAAATAAAAATTCTTAGGGAGTAAATTAGAACTTCTCATAATGACCACAAGTGGACCAATGGGAGAGTGATATATGTATAGTTCTATAAGGAAATGGAAAGTGGATATTAAGAGAAGGAAAGGTAGCCGACTAGGAAAAACCATTTTTAGTGTTTATTTTCTTGATTTTTTACCTCTCTTTTCCATCAAAAGCTTCCCTTTAAGTTAGTAATTTATAAATTGTAAGAGAGAGAAATTAAGGTTAGGAAAAAACATATGGTAAGTTTTTATGCTATTTCTTCTCTGTCATTTTATTAGTTTATGCAAAATTTATTTAAGAGATACAAATGAAGATTAACAAGTGTAAGATGATGATAATTATAGAAAGAAAATCAAGCAAAAAGAGGGGAAAGGAGACTATCAATGAGTGAAGAGGACTTATTAAGCATCTGAGGTATAAGATTCTTATGATTTTCTTGGCATGTTTTTAAATTGAATTAAGTTGTGACTGTTTTGTAAATGATATATAATTGATGTTAGAGACTTGGAATGATGTTAAAATCATGAAAAAGGTGATTAATGTCTTAAATAATGGCTAGTGAAATTTTGTCATAATTTTGTCACTGGAACCAATTTTAGAACGTAGGCCATAATTTGCTCTATAGATATCCAAAAAGAGTGATTCTAATTTAAGATTAAAGCTAAGACATATATCTAAAACTTAGTAGAACAAACTAAAAATGGATTTTTCCCCTAAGATTATTAAATTTTGGCTTGGAATTGTGTAGTGACCGCTGCCCTAGCAATTGGAGCAGTCTATATAGTTTAGTATATATATCCTTATATCATTGTCAAAATTGCATGATTTTTTATTTTACGAAAACTAAAGACATGGTGGAACAATTTCTTAGAAGGGAGTTTTTCCTAAAAACCATGTTTGCCGGGTCACTTGTATTCTAGTCAGGCAGAACGCTTGAACCCGACTTTGACAAGTGCCATCTTAGCGGGGTCACTTGCATATTATCCCCAAACTTTATCAAACCTCACTCGAAAGTTACTTAACGGCTTATGAATTTTTTTGAATATTTTTAGAACCTTATGAACACATGTCTAAAGATATAAAAGATATTATATACCTAAAATACATGATTACACATTGAGATATGAACACTAATTAAACCTAAATATAAGGAATTACTATTATATGATGTAATTTATGTATTTACTAAACCTAATTATTAATTATACATATATATGGTAATGTTATTGGACTTTAAAAGTACGTTATGTGCTTAATAAGGATATGGTGCTAATTTTAAGAAAGTAGCCTAATGAGATACATATATTAGCATTTACATAAACTATATAACAAAAGTGAGTATAAATATATCAAGTTATGGTATTAAGTTCATGAAATAGATAGACACATGTTAAGGCTATGTATGACCATAATCAATATTAAATGATTGTATATGTGAAGGAAAAAGAATATGCCTATGCAGTGACTATAAATATATAGCCTAAATATGTATGAATATATATGTATAAATATATTACATGGCTGATGTATTATATAATAAAGCAAAGGTTGCCCTAAGGTTAGCATGAAGTGGCTCCTACAAAATATGAAATTCTGCAATCAACTTGGCTAAGTTGGTTCCTATCTCAGTCGGGTCAATGACCCAGCTGAGTTGATTAGTGTCTCAGTCGGGTTACCTCTCTGGTTTCACTACATAAGTGTGTATATTAGTGTTAAAATGATACTAATATTTAAGTGATTACTCTTAATAGTTGTAATGCTTATAATAGACCAATAAGGAACATAATATGTGAGTCATACATATGTTTATATTTATTGATGTCATATTTTCTTGGGATTGAAGTAAAGCAAATAGATGAAGGCATATTTATTTCGCAGCAAAAATATGCTAATGATATCCTGAAGCGATTGAAGATGGAGTCTCTCAAATCGATTCGAACCCCTGTAGTTAAGAGACTGGAGTTGAAGAAAGAATGAATTGGTGAGCTAGTAAATCCCACTTATTTCAAAAGCATCGTTGGAAGTTTGCGATATTTGGCTTTAACTAGGCCAGATATTACTTACGTTGTGGGAATTATTAGCAGATTCATAGAGAAACCTTACCAATCACATTTACAAGCAGCAAAAAGAATTTTACGATATGTTAGTGGTACCCGTGGATATGGAATTTTATATACTCATACTAATGATTTCAGTCTAGTGGGATACACAAATAGTGATTGGGCAGGAGAAACTGAAAGTCAAAAGAGTACTTCCAGATATGCATTCTTTCTTGGAACTGGAGTGATTTCATGGTCCTAAAAGAAGCAACAAGTAGTTGTTCTCTCAACAGCTGAAGCAGAATACATGGCAGTGATGTCAGCAGCATGTCAAGCAATATGGTTGCGAAAAATGCTTTATGAATTGAGACATGAACAGTCAAATCCTATATGAATTATGTGTGATAACAAGTCTGCTATCGCATTATCCAAGAATCTAGTTTTCACAGGAGAAGCAAGCACATTGATATTAAGCATCACTATATCAGGACATTGATCAATGATGAAGAGATTGAGCTAATTTTTTGTAAATCTGAAGATCAAATTGGGGACATCCTGATGAAACCACTGAAGGCAGATTTGTTCGACAAGCTAAAAGCAATGCTTGGAATTACCAGAATCCCAAACTAAATTTAAGGGAGGTTGTTGAAAGTCATAAATTTAGTTTGTGGACTTTGAAATTGATGGTGGAGATTGTTGAAAAATGGCTACAAAATTAATTAGAGTTGAAAAGTTATTTTGACAACCAAATGTGAATTGAATGAATATTTCTAGCATGCAAAATGAATAGTTGGGCAAGAATGTGAATTAAAGAATTCATGGTCATTTTTGTTGATTTTCTCATCATCGATATGCCTATAAATACCAAGGCAATCTTTGCCTTCAAGAATATGTCGTGCACTTCATATTGAATTTTTTTTTTCCTTTTGCAAAGCTATTGCAGTAGCTTATTAGAGAGAGATTTTTATTTGTGAGGTTTATTTGCTTGTAATTTTCTTGTGAGTATTAAATTTATTTCTCCTTATATAAAAAATTCTATTGTCATCAATCTTTGGTTCCAACAGTTTTGTAAGTGTTGGTTATAAGTCTTCCCTTGGTATTTTTGATACTTGTGTTGCTGAAGTTATCAGTGTTTGAGAAGCTTTTAGTTGGCTTAATAACAAGTCTTTCCCCAATGCTATCATTGAATTGGATTCTCTCTTGGTGATTAAAACTCTTCATAGTAGATCTTATATGAGTTCTGATTTTCATTTAATTATTCAAAATTGTTTAACTCTTTTAAATGTAAATCAATCTTTTGATTTTGTTAACGGATCTGCGAACCAAACATTAACTTGCTTGCACAGGGCTTCTTGTTATATGTCCAATATCTTGATTTAGAACTTATCTTCCCCTTTGTTTTTGTTTCCAACTTTACAAGCTGATATTTCTTCTTAATGGAGTACTTTTAATGTCAAAAAAAAAATGCAGGCTTTGTCGTATAATCAAGTAAATTCTTCATTAAACTTAAAATTAATCTTGCATAAATTAATAACAAAATTAAATTGAAATGCATATGTCACTAGCATTTTAGTGCTACTCTTAAATATTTACATATGTCTAAAAAAAAACTAAAAAGCAATGTGTTCATTTTAATTGGGGTAAAAGAAGCAAAATCGGCCATAAATGGAAGAAAACCTTTTTAATTTGGTGCCTTTTCTTTCCATGGGCATTTAGGTAAACTTACTATTAGGGTAATTTTTTGGCCAATTCGATCGGGCCCTTTAGCACTTCCCTTTGTATGGCTGGAAAACAATATGGAGGATAAAAGGTGCTGCGGATTACGATGACACGAACACACACAAGTAAGTCTGAAAAGAATAAAAATACCAGAAATTTTGAGACAAGATCTTGTATCTTTAATTGACCTCCGTCCCCATAAAAAATGTACGAAAAATATAAATGGATTTGCAATGCTTAGGCATACTGTATTCGTGAAAAATACTATATTTATTTTTAAATTTGTTCATCAGTTAAAGATATCTAAATTTTACTATTATCCATTTAAGATTAATACCATGCAATTTTATCTGTTTTAAATTTGATTAATAGCCTATAATATTCTATACGTATTATATTAATTTTCTTTCAAAATAAATAAAAATAATATAAAACTAAAATAAATATAAGTAACAAATTTATAGTCAACTAATTTAGATATGAAAATAAATTAACTTAAATCCATACTCCAAGATGAATTAAATTAAATTCAATTATAACAAAAATTAATATGAAAAAAAATTTGTTCTTGGTTTCCAATGATGACTATTCAAAATTCTATTCACTGTCATAATTTATCCTATTAAGTTAGATAAAGTTGGAGAAAAAAAAATCTATACTGTCATCTTTGAAGATCAATAAGAAAAACACAAATATTGACACGTGTAAAAGAACTGCGCACGTATAGAAACACATCACGAGGAATATACTCAGATTCTTGCTAGGCTGGCCACCAATACCAAGTGGGTGCGGTGCGTCTTTGGTGGTTCACTTCCACTCCATAATTAGAAAAGCTAAATGCTGACCGCTACTCTCGCCATCGCTGATTGGACCATTTGCAGGTACTTTGCCTTTGGACCATAACAATTGCACAAAATCTCGTCTTCAAGCCGCGCCAAATCTATCTTTTTTTAATCTACTTTTGTGTTCTTTATTTACATTTTGCAAATTATCACTAAATTTCAATATGACAGGAATTGCTTTTAAATTATTAATTTGGACATTATTAGCAACCGTCTAGAGATATTTACCATTAATTTTCTTGAAGAAGATGAGATTAAATCAATTTTTTAATATTTATATTATATAATTGAATCATATATTGCTGCTTCCATTTACACCTCTAAAAATTTGCAAGTTCAATTAAAAATATAATAAGTGCATTTTTTTAGATACATAAAAAAGATTGCATTGATGTGCACATATTTATACCATTAATCATGTTGATTGATATATGTGCGGGCCTACCAAACTAGTAATTGTCTATAAATACAAGCTTTTATTTACAAATAAGCATATATAATGTCCCATATGTTATATGATGTATTTGTTGGTATAAGCCACATAAATGGTGAGAATAGAATGCTAATGGGCCGTGAGCCAGCGGATTATATTATTCAATTTTATTTTGACTTATTTACTACAGGAGGTCAGCATATTCATGATGGGGATCTTTATTTTATTATACCTAAGGTAACATAACAAATGAATGATATATTGGACCGTCCATTTACGGAGGAAGATGTGTATAAGGCAGTCCATACAATGCACCCTCTTAAAGCACCAGGACTATATGATTTTCCACCACTTTTCTTCCAAAACTATTGGAGCACCATTGGAATGATGTGGCAAAACAAGTTGTTGATGTTCTTGAAGGTGGTGATTTACCATATCAGTTCAATCATACCTTCGTGTGTCTCATCCCGAAGGCAAAAGACCCGAGCTTCATTTCGCAATATAGACCTATTAGTATATGTAACTTGATATGTAAAATTACTACAAAAGTATTGGCCAATAGATTAAAGTTAATTTTAGGGGATTTATTGATGTCACTCAGAGTGCTTTTGTTACAGGAAGATTAATCACTGGTAATGCTTTAGCAGCTTATGAAATCTTTCATTACATGAAAAGTGGAGGGACGGGTAGGAGAAAGTTTATATCTCTCAAATTGGACACGATAAAGGCTTATGTTTGAGTTGAATGGCCTTGCCTATAAGCTATTATGAAAGAATTGCATTTTTCGATGAAATGGATAGAGAAGGTAATGAGTTTGGTGACAGCGGTCTCTTATTCAATCTTAATAAATGGTGATCTAGTGGGTCAGGTTACTCCATCTCGAGGTTTTCGTCAAGGTAACCCATTGTCTCTATATATGTTCATTATATGCATTAAAGGTCTTATTGGATTACTAAATTTGGCTATCCATGGACTTCGTATCTCAGGTAGAACTCAATTAATTTCCCATTTATTATTTGTTGATGATAGTTTGTTGTTTATTCATGCTTCAATTGCAGATTCAGCTGCAATTTTATCCAATCTATAGCAGTATGAATTTTTATCGGGATAAAAGATAAACCTTAGCAAATCAAAAATCTCTTTCTGTTCTAGTGTGAATATTAAGCTTAAAAAGACTCTAACACAATATATGGGGGTTAAAATGGTAGATCACCATGAGTTGTACTTGGGTCTTCCTACAGTCATAGAGCACTCTAAGAGGATGGTTTTTAATAGAATAAAAGAAAAGTTATGATAGAGGTTAGAAGGATGGAAGGAGTGGTTATTTTCTTGGTCGGGAAAAGAGCTTCTTATTAAAGCTGTGGCACAAGCAATTCAAACTTACATAATTTAATAGTTTCTTCTTCCAGCTAGTTTTTATCTTGATCTTCAAGCAGTGGTGTGTAGGTTCTGGTGGGGTAAGAAGGAAAATGAAAAAAATTCATTTATATAGTTGGCAATAGATGTGTAAGTCGAAAACTAAGGGTGGATTGGGGTTCAGAGATTTTGTTTGTTTTAACAAGGTTTTATTGGCGAAACAAGGGTAGCGGTTAGTTACAAATCCAAATTTTCTCTTGGCTAGGCTGTTAAGAGCTTGATACTATCAGAATTACTTTTTCCTTGAGGCTCTTATAGGCTCCAATCCTAGTTACACGTGGAGAAGCATTTTATTAGGTCATGACTTGTTGATTTTAGGTTCATATTGGCAGGTGAGAGATGGTCTAAGTCTAAATATTTGGAGGGATAAGTGGATCCCGCAGCCCTCCTTTTTTAAAATCATATTGCCATGTAATGAGGCATTTAGGGATGCGATAGTAGCTTCTCTTATTGATTATAATGGTGGATCATGAAGGTAGGATCTTCTCAATCAATTTAGACAGAATTAAAATGATCCTTGTAGGTTTGGCAGGGAATACGGATAGATTGGCTTGGTTCTACCATGGTTCAGGTCAATATATAGTAAAGAGTGGATACAAGGCATGTTCTACAAATACAAGAGGAGCATCATGGTAGTTTGCGATCAGGCAATCTGCAATGTTATTAAAACCGGACCGGATAACGAACCGGAGAGCTTAAAGGTTCGTGGTTTGACCGGTTCTTTGGGGTTCAACCGGGTTTTTTTTTATTTTTTAAAAAATATATTATTTTTTAAGTTTTATATAAATATTATGAAAATATCACTATATAAAAAAATTAAAAATAGTTTAGAAAAATATATTTATCATCAAACATTAACAATAGGACTATATTTTCAAGTTATTCAATATTTATAAAAAAAAAATTTAAGATAAATATAGTAAAAATTTGTAAATTTTTAAAGAAATTCTTCAAATATAAATTATAAAATTTTATTTTATTTATAACAAATTCATTAAATTGTTTGAATTTTAATTATTTTGTATTTATAATTTTATTTTATTTTTTTCCAGAAAAAATAATATTGTATAAATATTTTGGACAAAAAGTTGGTTTTTCTAAAATCAAATCGGTTTTTATCATTTAACCCGGTTTTTTTTGGTTTTATCCCGGTTCAACCGATTTTTTGGCGATTTGAAAAAGTATTTCCCGGTTTTTATCCAATTCGGTTTTCATCCATTGAACCAACCGGACCAGCTAACGATTCGCGGTTAAATCGGTTCTACCACCCGATCCGGTCCGATTTTAATAACCATGGCAATCTGGACTTAAAGTTCTGGAAGTGTCTGAGGATCATGAAAGTACCTCTAAAAATTAGTAACTTCTTGTGGCGTGCATCGTTGAATGTCGTACCCGTCAAGAAGATTATGCAGTAGTGCATTAATAGAGCCTCATCCAACTACTAGAGATATAATATATCAAAATCAATGTTTCATGTCTTCATGGAGTATCCATTTACGAGACAACTTTAGGAGACTATGGGTTGAATCAAATTCTAAGAATTTTAGCTGCTAACTTCAAATGGTAGGCGACTGAGATTTTTGAGGTGTTTGTCTTTGTAGAAAGTTATATTGTTTTCCTTCATTTGCTATCAATTATGGTCTACAAGGAATAAACTATTCCATTACTTAATGACATTGGATTGTTCGCAAATTCTGTTCTCACCAAGAGGTTTTATGGAGGTATTCATGATTGCTACAAATAATCTTATTGAGTGCAGGGGCCCTGTTTGTAACACTAAAATAAGGTGGTGTCCACCTATGTCAATTACTGTGAAGTTCAAAACTAATGCTGGAACAATGGGTACTGAGTTTGTAATGGTCCAAATATCAGGCTAGTAAGAAATAGTACTTTCCGACAGTGAATAACGATACCAGGGTGAATGGTACCTCCTTAAGTCGAAAAATATTTTATTGTACCATCGGAAAGAGCAAGTTAGCTAGAGTCCAAAGATATAATTTGGACTGAAAATGAGCTCAAATAGACCATTAAAAGTCAAAAATAATTAAAAAATCACGGATCCGGTTAAAAATGATGCTTGTATCAACTGAAAGCTTATCTGGGACTTTAAAAATAACAAATAATCTTTAAAAATTACCATATTTTTCAGATCTACATTAAATGTGATGTAGAATCATATGATAATAAAATAATTAATATTACAGCAACTTTGGAAATTGGAAAATTGGACAGGTAAAAATAAACCAGACCAAAAAATAGTCTCCGAATGACTCAAAAATATTCATGAAGCATATTTAATATATTTGGAGAATTTTTAAAGTATTTTAAAGGATATTTGACCTCAAGAAATAAGAGAAAAATAATGATTTCGGTTTAAATAGTAACCGGTCAACTATAATTTGACCAGGGCTTTAAAAATAGCAAATGATCCTCACAAATTTAAAAAATTTCCATTTAATCCTTTTATTAGATTTAAAATCATTTGGTGAAAAAAAAAGTTTTAGTAATATCGAAAATTTATTAATCAGACTAGTTGGACTGAAAGAGACTGAAAATGGACTCCGATTGAGTCAAAAAAATTTATAGAGGCTCAATATATTATTTTAAAAATTAAAAAATTAATTTTGAGTGAAATTGAGCTTTGAAAGTAAGAAAAATAATTTATGGAGGCTTATTGGGCTTAATAGGGCAATTAGGCTTGAGTTAGGCCCAACCAAGTTGGTTGGACCAGGCTCAGCCCAATTAGCACTTATAAAAGACCCATAATCAGCCATTTTCTAGATTAATCTCCAGATCTCATGATTCTTCTTTCTTCTTCCTCTTGAACGTATGGGTTTCTTCCATTTTCATGGAAGATCTTTCAATTTCTTTTAACACTCGTCCTAAATCAACCTTTCTCAAGTTAAATACAGCCCCTCTAATAGCTCATGGAAGCTTTAATAGATCATTAGAGCTACTGGAAGTATAAGAAACCAAGGAAAGAAGTTGATATCTCAAAAATGAGGTAGGTGAATTTGGAAGTTTTAATTTAATTTAAAGATTCTAATAGGTTAATTAGGGTGTTTAGCTTAAGATTATGTGATTTATTTGAATTTAGGAAGCATAAATTGATGGGTTTTTGGCCTTGGGAATTTTGGCCACAATAAGAAAAACTTGAAGGAAATGGAAATTTCAAGGAGAAAATAAAGGAAGTGAGGGCCAAGGTTTCAAGGAGATGAATTAAGGTTAGTGGATACATTATCCCTCAATTTTCATAATTTTTACATGAAATATTTGTGTATGTATATGTGTGATAATGTGAAATTATGCATGATAAATTGAATTAATATGATATATGTGAAATTGGAGGCCTAAATTGATGAATAAAATATTTATTTAGAAGAAATAAAATTGGAATGCTCAAATTGTGAGTTGGCAGAATTTTATGTGTGTGGGTGTGTGTGTTTATTTTGTTTAATTTGTGATGAAAATGTTATAAATTGGAGGAAGGAATAATTTTAATGCTAAATTAATTTAATGAGAATTTTTGGAATGTAATAGAATAATTTTAAGTTAAATTTTATTATTATGTATAGTAAAAAAAATATTGAGTTTTAATAAGAAAAATTGAATTTATGGCATAAAAAATCTTAAGATAGTCCAATTAAATAATTGGAATAAAAAGAAAATAAAAATGAATGGAAAATAAAATAATAAAGTGGAAAACGGACTTAAATGAAAATAATTATAAGTTTATGGGCAAAAGTGAAATATTATCAAATATTGAAGAACAAATGAGTTTAAATGAATTAAAATTAAATTAGAAAAGAAAATAATAATTGAAATAAGAATTTAGGTATGAAAATAAGTTTAGGGATCAAATTGAAATTTCTCAATAAAGAAGGAATTAGTAATGTAAAATGTATAATTAGTGTCAATTTTATAAGTAAAATAAAATAAAAGGATATTTTTAAATTTATGAGAAATTGAATGACTAAACAGTAATTTAGCAATTTTAAGGATTAAATGATAATTTATCAAGTTTAGGGCTAAATGAAAATTTTAGGAACAATTAGAGAATTTATGGCATTAGTTAATTAAGTAATGGTCTTTTATAAATAAGCGATGAAAAAAAAGGGCGCAAATATGATGTGGCCGAAATTGGCCTTAAAGATGTCAAGGCCAACTTTAATTAATTAGGGTAATTTAACTATATGCATATCGTAAATAGTAGAAAATAATGCTAAGTTTATTTTTAAGAAATAAATAAATAATTATGGTTTAGGTATATGAGAGTTTAATGGAAATTATGCATGAATAATAAAATTAAACTTTATATATGTATTGAAAGGATTGAATTGATGAGTGAATAATTTAATTAGAAAAAAATAAAAAATATATATGGAAGAAGAATTCATGTAGTGGCCGAATTTAAGGAAATGGAATTAATCGAAGGATGGAATAAGAACCATAGTAATGTTAATTAAATACTTAAGGATATGCAAATTTTCAAAGGTAAATAATATAAATTTGTATATGGCATAAGTTATATGGAATAAGACAAATTAGTATATATGAAAACCGGAAAGACTTAAATTGAAATAAATTTACATATAATTAGCATGGTATTTAATTATGCATAAAGTGATTTGAGTAAGTTATAGTGATTAAATGAATTAAAGAAACTAATGAGTATAGTAAATAATGAATGAATTAAAATGTGTATAATTAATAATAATAACATTAAAATTAGTATAGAAATAATGTGATAGATTTGGTAAAATGAGCATTTGGGATTATAATTTTTATAATACAAGTTAGTAAATTATATATGAGAAGCATATGAACAAATAAAACTATCAATAATGATATTACACGAAAGATAGTATTAACTGCAATTAGTGTACAATATAACATATGTTTAATAATGTGCGTATTATGTATGGATATGGTGAACTTTTAGTTATGGCCGAATGGAAGATAAGAGGAAAACTATGAAATCTTTAGTTATTTTAATGTAATTAAGCTTTACACTGATAGTACAAATGAGTATTGATGTCCATAAATTTTTATAGAATTTATGAAAATTAAACGAATATTTTTGGAATAAATTTTAGTTAGGTATTAATGGAAAAATGTGGAATTATGATGAATTGTTGCATAATTTATTGATTAAGTGGTGAATTATTGCAAAATAATTCACTAACTATGTTTAATGTACCGTTACAGAAATGACAAGTAATGAAAAGTATTGTAAAGAATGAAGAATTGAATAATCAAATGAAAATTTAGTGAATATGTGCCATTAGAAAGAATCAGGCAGTAAAACCTAGTTCAGGATATAATTGGCTGGCCATAAGGATATTTGTACCGCAGTGCAAGTCATGGCGACTTGCTTTACTATGGTTGGATCGTTGATCTCCATAGTACATATCATACGTACTGTCATATGTTCATATGTTTTATGAGGAATGATTCTTGGAGGTTATTTCTCATTCTGTTGTGGCCCTGTGGGGTTCAAGTCTCGTATATCCGGTCTAAGAGTTTTTTGCCGGGTCTGTACTAGAGGCATAATGATAAAAAAAATGTTAAAAATGTAAAAAGAAAATTAAAATTGAAGTTTAAGATGAGAAAGGACTAAAATAAAAAGAGTTAAAAAGTTTAGGAGTAAAAAGGTAATTTTTTTAAAAGATGAATTTAATAAGTAAAAGTGAGAATGAAAGAATTAATAAGGGTAAAATGGTAATTTGGTCAACTAACTGTGTAAAAAGTCAACTTTGTAATAAAGATCTTTCTGGTAATTAAAGGTATAAAAGGGTAAATTTAGAATAAATGAAAAGTTAAAGGACTAAACTGAAAAATTAAGTAAAGTTTTAAATTAAATTGAAAAACGGATTTTTAATAGTAGATTATGCTTATTAAGACTTTTAAATGAATTTAAAATAAATGTTATGGTCTCGAGAAATACGTAAGTGAATATGTATGTATATGTATGAGTAATGTATGTAAATGAAATGTATGTATACGTGTATGTATGTATGGGTGTATAGAAATACGTAAGTGAATATGTATGATATGTATATGTATGTGTATGATATGTATATATATGCATGTATTTGTATGTATATGTATGCATGTATGATATGTATATGTATGCAGGTATGATATGTTATGTATGCATGTACAATATGTATATGTATGTAAAGTATGTGGATGTATATATGCATAGGTAGGTGAACGTAAGTATATGCTAAGTATGTATGCACATCGAATGAACGTACATATGAGAAAATTCATGCAAGTGTGTATGTGTGCTTCTGCGATTTATTATGGAAAGTTTGGGATACGTATACATCACTGAGCATTTTGATGCTCGGCGCATAGTTTGTTGACTACGCGCAGGTTATGAAGATGATAGGATTTCATGGCTGGTATTGCAGGAGTAGTCAAGTTCAAGAAAAAGGAACAAGATAGTAATTAGTTTTGGCATGTATATGAAGGTACGGAAAAATATATTTACTATGCAAGTATATGTTTATAGTATAAGAAATTTATTTGTTAATTATTGAGACACAGTTATGCGATCAATGATTATATTTTAAGTATGTACGTACCAGTATGTTTATCGGTACTGTTAAAAAAAAATTCCTGACCAATTGCTTAATCTGATATGACTATTACAGTAAGAGTGTTATAATTTTTTTTTGGTATCAGAGCAAAGGTTTAGCTGATCCTAAGGTCGGAACGTTATTATAAAGGACGATGTACTGTGTATACATGCCATGAGTAGATCTTGATATCTGAAGTGCGAAGGACATAAGAATAGTAGAGTTACTGGATGGTAAGGACAGAAGCATATGATAATTTTAAAATGTAAATAAGATGAGTTATTTGAACCGATTCTCTCCATGAGAATATTCTCTAATTTAAAAGATGTTGCTATAGTTGTGACATGAAAGAAAATTTCGACGACGAAATTTTTGTATGTAGGAAAGATTTGTAATGGCTCAAATATCAGGCTAGTCGGAAATAGTACTTTTCGACAGTGAATAGTGATACCAAGGTGAATGGTACCTCCCTGAGTCGAAAAATATTTTATTGGACCATTGGAAAGAATAAGTTAGCTGGAGTCCAAAGATATAATTTGGACTAAAAATGAGGTCAAATGGACCATTAAAAGTCAAAAATAAGCAAAAAGTCACGGCTCGAGTTAAAAAGATACTTATGTCAACTGAGAGCTTATCTGAAACTTTAAAAATAACAAATTATCTTTAAAAATTTCCATATTTTTCAGATCTACATTAAATGTGATGTAGAATCATATGATAATAAAATAATTAATATTACGGTAACTTTGGAAATTGAAAAATAGGATTGGTAAAAATGAATCAGATTGAAAAATAGTCTCTGAATGACTCAAAAATATTCATGAAGCCAATTGAATATATTTGGATAATTTTAGAATTATTTTTAAGGATATTTGACCTCAAGAAGTAAGAGAAAAATAATGATTTCGGTTTAAATAGTAACCGGTCAACTACAATTTGACTAGGGCTTTAAAAATAGCAAATGAACCTCAAAAATTTCAGAAATTTCCAGTTAAGCCTTTTATGAGATGTAAAATCATTTGGTGAAAAGAATTAATTTTTCGGTAATATCGAAAATTTATTAATCAGACTAGTTAGACTGAACCGGACTGAAAACGGACTCGGATTGAGCCAAAATTTTTTATAGAGGCTCAATATATTATTTTAAGAATTATAAAATTAATTTTGAGTAAAATTGAGCTTTGAAAGTAAGAGAAATAATTTATGGAGGCTTATTGGGCTTAAAAGGGCAACTGGGCTTGAGTTAGGCCCAACCAACTTGGTTGGACGAGGGTCGGCCCAATTAACCCTTATAAAAGACCCACAATCAGCCATTTTTCAGATTAATCTCCAGATCTCACGATTCTTCTTTCTTCTTCCTCTTGAACGTATGGGTTTCTTCCATTTTCATGGAAGATCTTTCAATTTCTTTTAACTCTCTTCCTATATCAACCTTTCTCAAGTTAAATACAGCCCCTCTACTAGCTCATGGAAGCTTCAATAGATCATTAGAGCTACTATAAGTACAAGAAACCAAGGAAAGAAGTTGATATCTCAAAAATGAGGTAGGTGAATTTGGAAGTTTTAATTTAATTTAAAGATTCTAATAGGTTAATTAGGGTGTGTAGGTTAAGATTATGTGATTTATTTTAATTTAGGAAGCATGAATAGATGGGTTTTTGGCCTTGGGAATTTTGGCCATAATAGGAAAAACTTGAAGGAAATTGAAATTTCAAGGAGAAAATGAAGGAAGTGAGGGCCAAGGTTTGAAGGAGATGAATTAAGGTTAGTGGATACATTATCCCTCAATTTTCATAATTTTTACATGAAAAATTTGTGTATGTATATGTGTGATGATGTGAAATTATGCATGATAATTTGAATTAATATGATATATGTGAAATTAGAGGCCTAAATTGATGAATAAAATATTTATTTAGAAGAAATGAAATTGGAATGCTCAAATTGTGAGTTGGTCGAATTTTATGTGTGTGGGTGTGTGTGTTTATTTTGTTTAATTTGTGATGAAAATGTTATAAATTGGAGGAAGGAATAATTTTAATGCTAAATTAATTTAATGAGAATTTTTGGAATGTAATAGAATAATTTTAAGTTAAATTTTATTATTATGTATAGTAAAAAAATATTGAGTTTTAATAGGAAAAATTGAATTTATGGCATAAAAAATCTTAAGATAGTCCAATTAAATAATTGGAATAAAAAGAAAATAAAAATGAATGGAAAATAAAATAATAAAGTGGAAAACGGACTTAAATGAAAATAATTATAAGTTTATGGGCAAAAGTGAAATATTATCAAATATTGAAGAACAAATGAGTTTAAATGAATTAAAATTAAATTAGAAAAGAAAATAATAATTGAAATAAGAATTTAGGTATGAAAATAAGTTTAGGGATCAAATTGAAATTTCTCAATAAAGAAGGAATTAGCAATGTAAAATGTATAATTAGTGTCAATTTTATAAGTAAAATAAAATAAAAGGATATTTTTAAATTTATGAGAAATTGAATGACTAAACAGTAATTTAGCAATTTTAAGGATTAAATGGTAATTTATCAAGTTTAGGGCTAAATGAAAATTTTAGGAACAATTAGAGAATTTATGGCATTAGTTAATTAAGTAATGGTCTTTTATAAATAAGCGATGAAAAAAAAGGGCGCAAATATGATGTGGCCGAAATTGGCCTTAAAGATGTCAAGGCCAACTTTAATTAATTAGGGTAATTTAACTATATGCATATCGTAAATAGTAGAAAATAATGCTAAGTTTATTTTTAAGAAATAAATAAATAATTATGGTTTAGGTATATGAGAGTTTAATGGAAATTATGCATGAATAATAAAATTAAACTTTATATATGTATTGAAAGGATTGAATTGATGAGTGAATAATTTAATTGGAAAAAAATAAAAAATATATATGGAAGAAGAATTCATGTAGTGGCCGAATTTAAGGAAATGGAATTAATCGAAGGATGGAATAAGAACCATAGTAATGTTAATTAAATACTTAAGGATATTCAAATTTTCAAAGGTAAATAATATAAATTTGTATATGGCATAAGTTATATGGAATAAGACAAATTAGTATATATGAAAATCGGAAAGACTTAAATTGAAATAAATTTACATATAATTAGCATGGTATTTAATTATGCATAAAGTGATTTGAGTAAGTTATAGTGATTAAATGAATTAAAGAAACTAATGAGTATAGTAAATAATGAATGAATTAAAACGTGTATAATTAATAATAATAACATTAAAATTAGTATAGAAATAATGTGATAGATTTGGTAAAATGAGCATTTGGGATTATAATTTTTATAATACAAGTTAGTAAATTATATATGAGAAGCATATGAACAAATAAAACTATCAATAATGATATTACACGAAAGATAGTATTAACTGCAATTAGTGTACAATATAACATATGTTTAATAATGTGCGTATTATGTATGGATATGGTGAACTTTTAGTGATATACTTTTTCTGAAAGCTTAAATACCGCAAGTATACGGTGTACCGATTATAGTACTTCAGATATCGATCCCACGAGAAAATGTTGATTTTAATCACTCACTATTACTACTCAATTTTAATCTTGTTTACGATGTTCAAAAATGGAAGTTAATTCTAACTATTCTATTGCATAAATTAATTAAATCCTAGATAGTATAATCAAGAAGACAATAAATATTATGAAATTAAATAATCATGCATTTGATACCATCATTTTAATTATAGTTTTTAATCTTGTTAGTAAGCCAAGTTGGAATAAATTTCTAAACCACTCTCTCGATATGAATTAGATTGCCTAAGACATGCAATTAAAGTACTAATTCTCAACTCTCGTTAATGAACTAGTGGATTTTAATTACACATTTTAAGATTATCTACCAACCTATAGCAATTATCTCCACATGTGATCTCTCTAACTATGCTTCGATAATGAATTTTCTATTAACTTTCAATAAGATGTTGCTCTCGCTAACTCTCTTATTTATAACCATTTTGTTAATTTTCAGAAAAGGAATTGCACATTGAAGGTCATCTTCCTTAACTTATAATGATACCAATAAACTTTTAATAGAAAATACTACAAGCAAAGATCAATATTGTAAATGGAAATAGAAATTTGTTCATATATAATCAAATGCAAACATAATATTCATGTAAAGATTACAAGGAAGAAAAATAAAACATAAGAACAAGAAGAAGGGGATCTCTCAACCCTTTTCCCTTCACATAAGATTTCTTCTTCCTTGCTTCTTGTCTCCTCTTCAAAACATGAAAATAAAAACTAAAGTACTAAAAGAAAATTAATTGTTCTTAGGATCACAAAATCAAATTATAAAAAAAATTCTCCTTTTTTTAAAAATTCTTTCCACTTGGCATATATATGCCTCTCTAAAAGTTATGTCCCTTCAAGATATCTTTTCACAAAAGTTGTATTTGTTCATGAAAAATTGCATCACTTCAGAATTCTAACTGCCCATCCGCACTTTGTCGCGACCTCGCGACTCCTATTGCGCTCGCGACAAGACACGCCTCTGCTTGGCTGGCTTCGCTGGCTGTCGCGAGCTAGTCTTGCTTTGTCGCCCTTGCGACATGGCAAGCTTATGCTTGACTGGCCTGGCTCTCCGCCCTTCATGCTGTCACGATCTCTCCCCCTTGTCGCGCTCACGACACCTTCAATGTAGCTCATATGGATTTCTTTCCTCCACTTAACTCCTTTAAACTTTAAATCATTCCCTTCTCCTATAAAACAAATAAAACAACTACACACATAAAAAAAAACACATAAAAGCAACAAAATATAGATAAATACCAAAATAATAAATGCAATACTAGACAAAACCACATATTAACACACAATATTTATGAGCTTTTCAAGCTCCTATCAATTCCCCACACTTAAACGTTTGCTTGTCCTCAAGCAAAAACTCAAGATGCTAGAAACCATCAAAGCTCAAACATTTAATTTAAACATAAAACATGGAATATGGAGTTGTCCTTCTTAAAATTCTCACAAATTAACACACGCAAGGTTTCTTTAACATATTAATCATGAGTCAATGTCAACAAATACCAAAATAAAATCTTGGATCTATAAGGTTTAATACTCATATGCTCAAAATAAGATAAACAAGAGAATGCAAAGTACAATGATATAAAGCTCTTAAAAACCTTTATTTCTTACAATATGTACTCTATCCTAGCAAGTAATACAAAATGTAGAGTTATTCTCTCATAATTTCTACCTTACGTCACTCAAGTGTTTAATGGATTGTGTTTAACTCATATTTCCTCTTGTACCCCCACATACCATAAGCTTGTATTAAATAAAAATCTCCATCACTAGCATAAAATAATGCACAAAATTAAAAGGGTCTTTAAAGGGTTATAGCTTGGCTTAGGTTAAGGTAGGAAAATTTTTGTTAAGTAGCTCATTCATGTGGAAAATATAGCAAATACTCAAACAAGTAAGATTTTGTATTGCAAAAATTGCACTAAAGCATGATTTCTAATTATACTAATTCAATTTCCATATCCCCTTACAATAATTTTTCACTTCCCACTAGTTTTCACCGATACTCAACTTCAACTAGTTGCCTTCCTTACTTTTGTTTTCCTTCTTTTAAAAGCAAACTAGTGTAATTGTTTGTTTCTTCCTTCTTTTCTATATTTGTTTCTTTTTTTTTCTTCTTTTAAAAAACTAAGGAAGTACTAGTGGCTTTAAATTTCAGGGATTAGACACATATTCAAAAACTCATGCTTAAAATATATCAATACTATATCCTACTCATCAAAGCATAACTACATTTTCCATATAAGGGGTCAAGCTCAAAGTTGAATTGGTTAGAAATTGGCACAAGGCTAAAAATAAGCTCGTGAATAAAATAGTCTAGGCTCAAAATGGCTACCTAAAGTCAAGAAGGTAAGTTTTTAAAGTAAGCCAAAATGGTATAATCTAATGCCCTTATCATTTTTCATGCACATCTCATACTAAATGTGATTTCAAAAATTATCCAACACAAGTTCTAGAGTAATGAATACAAGAGGAATTCTCTTAACAAAAAATGTTTTTAATGTGTTAAGGCTCAAAAGCTCACCATAGCTATGATAAAACTCTACATCATGCATTCTTACTATTCTAAAGAACATGCTTAAAGAAACTTGGCTTAAAAGAACCATAGACCAAAGTACTTTACCTAAACATGCCTATCCATAGAAACATAATCATATTAAAACTAAAGACCCTTAATTCTAAGTTAGTAAATGTATCAAATCAACTCATAATTAACTATGCAAAGACTAATTACATATGTTAATAGGCAAAAATTTCACAAAGAATAACTCCATCACACAACTCAACATAAAACATAAAACATAAAACATTTAACACTAATCCTATATGCATACTACCAACTAGCTTCCCCACACTTAAAGGACACAATGTCCTCATTGTGTAAGGAAGACTCCACAAAACAATACATACAACACGGACAAGCACAACACAAACAACACGAAAACATAGAAAAGAATTAAAAACAGGAGAAGGTAACATTACTCATTGGTCCCACTTGGGGACCCCGATGGAGAAGGCGTGAAAGGAATATTGTGGTGGCGAAAGAAGGAAAGGAGCTTGCGGCTGAGGCTCTTATGACTCTTGTGCATTTGTTGGACAGTCGTCTCAAGGGAATCCATCCGAGCCGCCATGCTTTGATTGGCAGCCTCAATCCCATCCAACCGAGACAAGACACGCTGCAATCCAGCATTGTCCTCTTGCGCAGCACCGACACTGGGCTCATCCCGATCATCACGACCCATACCAAAATCACTCGCCATAGCAGCTTCTTCTTCATCATCAGCCTCATCAGAATCATCCGGTTCAGCAGTAGATGTTTCAGGTGCTTTTCCTTTTCCTTTGGCACGACTAGATCTCATTTCCTGCACAAAATACGACAAAAACTGCGGAGGCATAGCATGTCGATCTAAAACATGGGAGTTACGAAGATATCGGATATCCATTAAAGTCACATGTTCATTTTCAGCCAAAACAAAATTACCTAAATCACCTAAACACCCCAAAATGATACCGGTGGCCATATGGCACATGCTTACAGTTTTAGTTCTAGCAATTGATGCATGATATAACCCGTCAAAGATAAAATCTATGGAGCATGGTGTTTTACGTGATAGTAATAAATGAAGCACAAACAAGTCCTTGGATTGAACCTTGGTACTTTCTACGCGTCCAAATAAAGCATGGCATAAATACTTATGAAATAAAAACAAGCCATTGTCCTTAATAAGTCTATTAGAGGCATTTTTGTTATTGAATTCCGCCAAGCCAGTTAGTGTTGTCCAAATTGGTCGGTGATCAAATAAATTCGAATTAAAGCGTGTTCCATTCAATGGAAAACCAAACCAAACATGAAGTTCGTCAAAACCAAATGTAAACTCAGCACCCTGGTGTCGAAATTTAAAGTGAGTCTTTTTATTATCAACATAAGCCAATGTGACAAAAAACTCTACAGCCCAATCCCTTCTAATAGGTAAATTCATGACAGAAAATTTTTCCCATTTCATGTATTTGATATATTTATTAAATTGAGCAGTCAAACCTAAATCATTAAGCAATTCAGTATCTAGATGCAACATGCCTACATAGGTTTTGGTGTTAAAAAACTTAAACTTTTTCCCTTCGTCTTCAGAGTAGATAGGGAAGGGACACTCAAACCTGGCCTGAAGATACTCAACAGGTGGTGTTGGTGGAGAACTTAGCTTGGCAACTGGCTGCTTATCCTTGCGTCCAATGGATTTTGTGCGCACCATGATGGAAAATAAAGAAACCCAAGCTGAAATCACAATAACAAGTGTAGAAGAAGAAGAAACAACACCAAAGCCAGCAAAAACACTCCACAAAAACAAAAGAGAAAGAACAGAGGAGAAGAGAACTCAAAATTTTGAGAGAAAAAATGGTGAAAACCCAAGAGCTGTTGAATGGAGAAGGTGAATAGTTTACTTAGGGTTTTAACTATATATAGGGGAAGGTGAAAAGGCAGCTAAAACCCTAAGAAATTCAAATCTCGTGTCCCGTCGCGACATTGTCGCGCTCGCAACAGAGCCTATTTGCCCCAAATCAAGATTACATGGTCGCGCTCGCGAACAGGGCGCGCTCGCGACAGAGTCTTGTGATCCGTCCCACTCATCCTTGTCGCGCTCGCGACAATGATGAAATGTTCATGACTTAAATTTTAAAAATGTAATATTTTTGTATATATATATATATATTTTTATATACATATGGAAATATAAAAAACATAAATAAAGCAAACATAAACACCTGTAAAATAAAAATAAAAATATGTAAGTATTCTAAATAAGGTAATAATCAAAGAAAAATAAAATTATTTACTTAAAAACAATAGAAAGTAAAAAAAATAAATTAATAACACTAAGCCAATTCTAAAGAGATAAAAGATACCTCTTTACTCTCAAATGCTCCATCAAAATATATTTTACAGCGATGCCCATTAACTTTAAACAAGTCGCCTTTGTTATTTTTTAGTTCTAGATATCCATGGTAGAAAACTTGAGTAACTTCAAAAGGTCCACTCCATCTAGACCTCAATTTTCCAGGAAATAATTTTAAGCTAGAATTGAAAAGTAAAACCTTATCCCCAGTCTTAAAACTTTTATATTTGATATGAGCATCATGCCACTTTTTAGATCTTTCCTTGTATAATTGTGCATTTTCATAAGCAAAAAGACGTAATTCATCAAGTTCATTTAATTGCAAACATCTTTTTAACCCAGCATCTTGCATGTCATAATTTAAGGTCTTAATAGCCCAATATGCCCTATGCTCTAACTCAACAGGAAGATGACATGCTTTTCCATACACTAACCTATATGGAGTCATTCCAATAGGTGCTTTGAAAGCAGTCCTATATGCCCACAATACATCATCAAGCTTATGTGCCCAATCTTTTCTAGAATTAGAAACAGTTTTTTCTAAAATCCATTTAAGTTCTCTATTGGACACTTCGACTTGACCGCTAGTTTGTGAGTGTTATGGAGTAGCTACTCTATGGTGAACACCATACTTATTAAATAATGATGCAAAAGAACGATTGATGAAATGCGTACCTCCATCACTTATGATAGCCCTTGGCACTCTAAACCGTGAAAAGAGTTTCTTCAAAAATGAGAGCACCACTTTTGAATCATTGGTTGCTAAAGCTTCAGCTTCAACCCATTTGGAGACATAGTCTACCCCAACCAATATGTATGATTTCCTAAAAGATATAGGAAATGGACCCATAAAGTCTATTCCCCACACATCAAAAAGTTCAACCTCCAAAATATTATTCAAAGGCATTTCATCTCTCTTCCCTAGGTTTCCTGCCCTTTGACACTTATCACATTTAGCTACAAAAATCCTAGCATCATTAAAAAGGGTAGGCCAATAAAATCCACACTCTAAAACCCTAGAAGCAGTTTTTGCTCCACCATTATGGCCCGAATACAATGATGAATGACAATGACCTAAAATATCCACCGTTTCTTCCTCACTCACACATCTTCTTATGATACCATCCCCACTAATCCTAAATAAGTAGGGCTCCTCCCAAAGGTAGTTTTTCACATCACTAAAAAATTTCTTTTTCTGTTGCCATGTCAAGCCATAGGGTATGATTCCTCAAATGACTTGGCAACTCTTTCAACCCCACCGTAGGAGGACTTACAATTAAAGGTGGTATAGGTGCATCATTCCGATATAATCGTTCTGGCCTTGCACCCTCTTGCTCCTCCTTCCCACTAGCTTCTTCCTCAATGATTTCCTCATCTACACCTGCTTCATTAAATACCGCTACTACACAAACATCAATGACATCTATCCTCATGCATATATTCTCCTCCATGGGGTATCTTAATGCCTTATCCATGCGATATTCTACACTATCATCCCCTACTCTCAAAATTAATGAACCCTCATAGACATCAACCAATGCCCTACCTGTTCTCATGAAAGGTCTCCCTAAAATCAATAGGCATTTCACATCATATGTAAAATCCAAAATGACAAAATCAGCAGGCAAAATAAATTTGTCAACCTTAACTAATACATCTTCCACTATACCATATGGTTTTTTAATGGATTGGTCAGCTAATTGTAAAACCATTGAAGTAGGTTTAACATAATCTAACCCCAATTTCTTGAAAATAGATAATGGCATAAGGTTAATGCTTGCTCCTAAATCACATAAACACTTAGGAAACTCAACATCTCCTAAAATGCATGGAATGGTAAAACTACCATTATCCTTCAGCTTAGTAGGCAAATTATTTGTTATGATAGAACTACATGCCTCAGTCAATTCAATGGTTGAAACATCTTCCCAACTTCTTTTCTTAGCAATTAAATCTTTAAGAAATTTTGCATAGTTAGGAATTTGTGTTATAGCCTCAATAAAATTTAAATTTATATGAACATGCTTCAATTTATCAAGAAAAGATAAAAATTGCTTATCTTGACTTTCTTGCTTCAACCTTTGCGGAAATGGTGGTCGTGGTGTGAAAATCCTTGGAATTTTTTCTGGTACAACCCCTTCCGTCATGCTCGCGATAGAAGACTCTTTCGCTATAATTGGCGCGCTCACGACACCAACCTCACTCGCGATGGGGGTAGCTCTTTCTCCTGTCGCGCTCGCGACACAAAGGCCATTTTGCTCTTTAGTTTCCTGCACACTACCAAAATTGTTAGTGTTAACAAATTCATTAATGTAAGACTTTCCTGACCTCAATTTTATGGCTTTTAAATGTTCTCTTGGGTTGTCCTCCGTGTTGCTTGGTAAATTCCCTGGTACTCACGACGGAAGAGCCTTGGCAATTTGCCCCAATTGAACTTCCAAATTATGAATGGAGGAAGCTTGATTCTTGGTTATTTGATCAAACTTAGTTTCCATCCTCTTCTGGGCCTCCTCTTGAGCATTAAACTTCATATTGATGCCCTCCAAAAATCTATCCATTTTAACCTCCAACGCTCCAAATCGATCTTGGGGTTGTTGAAACCCCACTGCCCTATTTTGGTTACTACTATTGCCCCAAGAAAAATTCAGGTGGTTTCTCCAACCGGGGTTGTAAGTGTTTGAATATGGATTTCCTCTTCCTTATCCTTGGATAAAACTAACTTGTTCATCTGTACTAGCCATACCCAAATTACACCCTTCACTTTCGTGGCCTAACTGTCCGCATATACTACACCCACTAGTTGGATTACTACCCACACCTAGGCTATTAATTTTTTGCGTCAATTGCTCAATTTGAGCTTGCAAAGCTACCACTGAATCTACTGTATGAACTCCCCTTGTATTTGAGAAATTTGTATCCCTAGCTCTCTCGGTTGGCCACATGCAATTGTTCATTGACATTTCTTCCAATAACTCAAATGCAGCCTCCGTGGTCTTCCTCATCAAAGATCCCCCCGCTGCCGCATCAATTGTTCCTCGAGTGGTGGGATTCACACCATTATAGAATATTTGTATCAGCAACTCCCTTGGCAAATTGTGGTGTGGGCAACTTCGCTGCAATTCTTTGAACCTTTCCCATGCCTCATACAAAGATTCAGAGTCATGTTGAACAAAAGTAGTAATATCTTTTATAATTTTGGCAGTTTTTGCTAGGGGAAAATATTTTGACAAAAAGGCTTGGGCTAATTGGTCCCAAGTTGTGATAGATCCCCTAGTAAGGGAATTCAACCAAGTTTTTGCCTTGTCCTTTAATGTAAAAGGGAAAAGCCTAAGCATGATTGCATCCATCGAAACTCCGTTAATCTTAAAAGTATCACAAATTTCTAAGAAATTTGCCAAATGAGCATTTGGATCCTCATTTGCCAAACCATAGAATTGGATACTGTTTTGAATCATTTGTAAAAGCGATGGTTTAATTTCAAACTGGTTCGCATTTACCGTAGGTCTTACCACTCCTTGTTGAGCACCACTCAATGTTGGCGTGGCAAAGTCCATCAAACGCGGTGGATTTTCTTCTTCAGCTATAATAATCCTTCTACTCCGATTCTTCTTCTTATTTGACTTGCGGTTACTCAATAAAAATCTCTCTATCTCCGGATTGAACGGTTCAAGTTCTTCCTGCAAACTCCTTGTACGCGGCATGAATAGTCAAATCCTAAAAATTCACAACAAACAACAACAAATTAAATATCGTAATCCAAAATCTTAAATCAAGGTTCATAATGTAATAAATTAAATCAATCAATTTCCCCGGCAACGGTGCCATAAACTTGATATACTTTTTCTAAAAGCTTAAATACTGCAAGTATACGGTGTACCGATTATAGTGCTTCAGATATCGATCCCACGATGAAATGTTGATTTTAATCACTCACTATTACTACTCAATTTTAATCTTGTTTACGATGTTCAAAAATGGAAGTTAATTCTAACTATTCTATTGCATAAATTAATTAAATCCTAGATAGTATAATCAAGAAGACAATAAATATTATGAAATTAAATAATCATGCATTTGATACCATTATTTTAATTATAGTTTTTAATCTTGTTAATAAGCCAAGTTGGAATAAATTTCTAAACCACTCTCTCGACATGAATTAGATTGCCTAAGACATGCAATTAAAGTACTAATTCTTAACTCTCGTTAATGAACTAGTGGATTTTAATTACACATTTTAAGATTATCTACCAACCTATAGCAATTATCTCCACATGTGATCTCTCTAACTATGCTTCGATAATGAATTTTCTATTAACTTTCAATAAGATGTTGCTCTCGCTAACTCTCTTATTTATAACCATTTTGTTAATTTTCAGAAAAGGAATTGCACATTGAAGGTCGTCTTCCTTAACTTATAATGATACCAATAAACTTTTAATAGAAAATACTACAAGCAAAGATCAATATTGTAAATGGAAATAGAAATTTGTTCATATATAATCAAATGCAAACATAATATTCATGTAAAGATTACAAGGAAGAAAAATAAAACATAAGAACAAGAAGAAGGGGATCTCTCAACCCTTTTCCCTTCACACAAGATTTCTTCTTCCTTGCTTCTTGTCTCCTCTTCAAAACATGAAAATAAAAACAAAAGTACTAAAAGAAAATTAATTGTTCTTAGGATCACAAAATCAAATTATAAAAAAAATTCTCCTTTTTTTTAAAATTCTGTCCACTTGGCATATATATGCCTCTCTAAAAGTTATGTCCCTTCAAGATATCTTTTCACAAAAGTTGTATTTGTTAAATGAAAAATTGCATCACTTCAGAATTCTAACTGCCCATCCGCACTTTGTCGCGACCTCGCGACTCCTGTCGCGCTCGCGACAAGACACGCCTCTGCTTGGCTGGCTTCGCTGGCTGTCGCGAGCTAGTCTTGCTTTGTCGCCCTCGCGACATGGCAAGCTTATGCTTGACTGGCCTGGCTCTCCGCCCTTCATGCTGTCGCGATCTCTCCCCCTTGTTGTGCTCGCGACACCTTCAATGTAGCTCATATGGATTTCTTTCCTCCACTTAACTCCTTTAAACTTTAAATCATTCCTTTCTCCTATAAAACAAATAAAATAACTACACACACAAAAAAAACACATAAAAGCAACAAAATATAGATAAATACCAAAATAATAAATGCAATACTAGACAAAACCACACATTAACACACAATATTTATGAGCTTTTCAAGCTTCTATCATTTAGTTATGGCCGAATGGAAGATAAGAGGAAAACTATGAAATCTTTAGTTGTTTTAATGTAATTAAGCTTTACATTGACAGTACACATGAGTAATAATGTCCAAAAATTTTTATAGAATTTATGAAAATTAGATGAATAATTTTGGAATAAATTTTAGTTAGTTATTAATGGAAAAATGTGGAATTATGATGAATTGTTGCATAATTTTTTGATTAAGTGGTGAATTATTGCGAAATAATTCACTAATTGTGTAAAGAAGACAGACTGCAAATGTAATGTACTGTTACAGAAATGACAAGTAATGAAAAGTATTGTAAAGAATGAATAATTGAATAATCAAATGAAAAATTAGTGAATATGTGCCCTTAGAAAGAGTCAAGCAGTAAAACCTAGTTTAGGATATAATTGGCTAGCCATAGAGATATCTGTACTGCAGTGCAAGTCATGGCGACTTGCTTTACTATGGTTGGATCATCGATCTCCATAGTACATATCATACGTACTGTCATATGTTCATATGTTTTATAAAGAATGATTCTTGGAGGTCATTTCTCATTTTGTTGTGGCCCTGTGAGGTCCACTTTCCATATATCCGGTCTGAGAGTTTTCTGTCGGGTCTGTATTAGTGGCATAATGATAAAAAAATGTTAAAAATGTAAAAAGAAAATTAAAATTAGAGTTTAAGAGGAGAAAGGACTAAAATGGAAAGAGTTAAATAGTTTAGGGGTAAAAAGGTAATTTTTCTAAACGATGAATTTAATAAGTAAAAGTGAAAATGAAAGAATTAATAAGAGTAGAATGGTAATTTGGTCAACTAAATGTGTAAAAAGTCAACTTTGTAAAATTAAAGGACTAAAATATAATTTTACATGAAAATGCAAAACAAGGATTAATTGGCAATTTATAAGCCAATTAATAGATTAAAATGAGAAAATAAGAAATTAAAGGTATAAAAGGGTAAATTTGGAATAAATGAAAAGTTAAAGGACTAAACTGAAAAATTAAGTAAAGATTTAAATTAAATTGAAAAATGGGTTTTTAATAGTATATTATGCTTATTAAGACTTTTAAATGAATTTAAAATAAATTTTATGGTCTAGAGAAATACGTAAGTGAATATGTAAGTATATGTATGAGTAATGTATGTAAATGAAATATATGTATACGTGTATGTATGCATGGGTGTATAGAAATATGTAAGTGAATATGTATGATATGTATATGTATGTGTATGATATGTATATGCATGCTGTATTTGTATGCATATGTGTGCATGTATGATATATATATGTATGCAGGTATGATATGCTATGTATGCATGTACGGTATGTATATGTATGTAAAGTATGTGGATGTATGTATGCATAGGTAGGTGAACGTATGTATATGCTAAGTATGTATGCACATCGAATGAATGTACGTATGAGTAAATTCATGCAAGTGTGTATGTATGTTTCTGCGATTTATTATGAAAAGTTTGGGATACGTATCCATCACTGAGCATTTCGATGCTCAGTGCATAGTTTGTTGACTACGCGAAGGTAATGAAGACGATAGGATTTCATGGTTGGTATTGCAGGAGTAGTCAAGTTCAAGAAAAAGGAACAAGATAAGAATTAGTTTTGGCATGTATATGTAGGTACGAAAAAATATAGTTACTGTGCAAGTATATGTTTATAGTATAAGAAATTTATTTGTTAATTATTGAGACACAGTTATGCGATCAATGATTATATTTTAAGTATGTACGTACCAGTATGTTTATCAATACTATTAAAAAAAAATTCATGACCAATTGCTTAATCTGATAAGACTGTTACTGTAAGGGTGTTATAGAGTTAGTAGGCCCTGGTGTGGTGTTTAGAAATGCTCAAGGATAGGTTTTGGCTTGCGGATAGTGAACTATGATAGGAGTTTGGAATCCATATACATCTGAGGCTATGGCCTTGTTTTTTGATCTCTTTATTTGCTAAAGACTTAGGACTCTTTAATCTAGTTGCCGAATTGGATTGCAAATATGTTATAGATTGCTTGATGGAGAACCTTGACATTTGCAATGGATGCGGGGGTCTTCTAGCAAAATGTCAATGTTTGAGCAAAGTTTCTCCTCATGCTACTGGTCTTTTACCCATAAACAGTGGCGAAGTCAGGATTTATAATTAAGAGGGGCAAAACTATAAATTTTACTTAAAAAGAATATATAGCATAAATATTATAAATAAATTATTAAATAAAAAAAATCGTTGAACTAACAAACCTATTTAAACTATTACTGTACTTATTATATTACAAATTAAAATTTCAAAGCCATTAAAAAGTTTTTCGGATATAACGATACAACATGGATCTTTTTATCCATTTAGAAAAAATTATTCAGATATTCTATAACATTTTTGTTTAATTTATTGGTACAATGTAAGAAAAGGTAAAGTTTTATGTTCTATGTGTTAGTATTATATAGATACTCTTTTTATCCTTTTAAATTGATTGTAACTGCAAATGCATCAATTAAGGTAAACTAATACAACATAATTCTTAATGGCATAATATAAAAATTAAAGAATTTAGGTCTATAAAATTTCTAAAATCAAAAGTCCAAACACTATTAATGCCGCTCTTTATTCACCACATCTCCTTTATTAGCAGCATTTGCTCATAATTTTTATTTCTTTCTTCTTTACTAGATTTGGTCTTAGGATGTGTTTGAATTAATAATTTATTTTAAAAGTTTTCATCCATTCAAATAGATAATATAAAATCTAATTAGATTAGTATTTATCTAAAATTTCATATACGTTTTCTAAAATGTAAAAAATAAAGAAATATTGCGACTATTTAAGATATATAAAAGCAAAAAAAAAAACTAAATTACGAACATTTAATTAAAGATAAACATTTGTTGTATTCTTTAGTTTATTTTTAAATTTATCTGATTTTCCTTTAAAAATTCAAAGAAAAGTAGAATTTTGTATGTTTATTTTAATGGAAGTGGGAAGATAAAATGTTTCATTGATCAAAACTTAAGAAATGAGTTAAATTTAGAGGAGTAAAAATAAAATTTTAAGTGGGGCAAAATTATCTATCTATATATATATAATTAAAAATTTTTCAAAAATTAAGGGGGGCAAATGCCCCCTTCCTTTCCAAGTGACGTTGCCATTGCCCCTGGAACTAGTAACAAAGTTACTCACTACTTAGCAAAGCACTATCCTAACTCCCTTTCTATAATTGTTTGGATTGAGAAGTTTCCCCCTTGTGTTTCTCTGTTAATTTTGGAAGATGTAAACTTTGTTCAAATTTAATGTTATTTTGGTGTTTTTTTCGTCAAAAAAAGTTATTTACAAATATATATATATAAGCAAACATTTTGATGTCACCGCGCGGAGAAACCTGATTCGCAAAATTAGCTTCCAATATCATTGCATATAGTGTAACGAAAGGAATTTTTGCCAACATATTCATATTCTGCCTTTTATCTTTGCTTTGCTTTCTTTGTTTCTGTGCCACCAAATAGATGAGCCTGTCGCCGTAATTATGGGAGAAGATCTTCGTGCAACAGACAACACTGATAAAGATGTCTTTTTCTTTTTCTTTTTTTTTCCTTTTTAGATAAAAGTGTCCCCTCCTTTCCTTTCATGATTTCTGGATAAAATTGAATTTCGAGTTCTCTAAAACAAAGAATATTTAGTGAATTTTAAAATTTTTATTTTCATGTATATTAAGTTCATAGACAACTAAACATATGAGAGTGCACTTCACACGCGTTTGGGGTGCGTGATATATTCAAATAAGTGAATGAAAATAAAAATTTTAAAAATCATTAGCCAAATAAAAAATAAACATTTAAAAATCTAAGATGCAATTTTATTATTTACAGTCACACCTCTAGTCATAATATTGGGACATTTTTTTTAAATAATATTTTTTTTATAAAAAATTTATAGAATTTGAATGTATAAAAAAAATAATTGTGAAATGAAATTGTTTGCAATAACGCAGCATCAGGCTGCCTATTCAGAAGTGGATACAACTGCATGTGATAACATATTATTTCACTGCATCTTCAAACATAATAAATTAGAATGCATTCGTCTTAGTGGTAAGGAACATTATTTTCTCCCATTTCTTGCTCGGGTTCAAATCCCAGCAGCAGTGTACAATTTTTTTTCTTTCTTTTTTCTCCATTTATTTTTACTTACATTTTTAAGATAAGTGACCATTATTCAAAATATAAATAAATTTGATGTATATTTAGTAATGAAAATTGTAATAGAAAAATTAAATATAAAATTAAATTTTCAACTAAAATTATATATATTTTAAAATTTTTATGAAATGAAAACTTATTATAATTTTCACAAAATTGCCACTATTTTAAAACCAATACAAAATTTTCTCAATAAAAAGTATATTATTGAGAAAAAAACTGTATCATTTTTTATTGTGAAAAAAATATTTGTCAATGTACAATTTTTTTCTTTTTTTTTGCTTGTGTGAAAAAAATTGATAAAGTCTGAAATGTCTTTATCTGAAATAGAGAGAGTAGGTGGCTGAAAGATCCGATCAGATTAATGATCCTGCAAGGAGTGCCCAGTCGGATCAGGAAGTTAGCACTCAAAGCTTAAGTCAGTAGCTTTTTAGAGAGACAAAATTTAGAGAGAGAGAGTTTTAGATATTCAATACTTGGAGTCCTTATATTTTTTGGCTTTTTAAAGGAGATGAAGGAGGGGTACGTGAGTACCTTGGTATGTGATAACTGGCAGTTGGGGCAAGTGAGTAGCGATGTAATAGGGAGTAGGTGGAGAGTATGAGTGCTAGCATGTGTGTAATGGCCTTAACACCGGCTCAGCCATGAATAGTATTTTCCGGTAGTGAATAGTATTTTTCGGACCCGAAAGTCAAAAATAATTTATTGGACCATTTGAAAGGAATAGTCATGGTGAGCCTAAGGTTGAAATTTGAAGTGAATTTGAGGCCAAATGAGCCTCCAAAAGTCAAAAATATGAAAAAGGTAGCGAGTCAATTTCCCTGGTAGGCAAGGGAACTTGATTTTGTATAAATAATTAAAAATAGTAAACAAACTCCAAATATTTCAAGATTTTATGTGCCTACATGAATTTTTATGTAGAATATTTTGGTGATGAGAATGAAATTTTTCGGTGACATCGGCAATTATCGAATTGGACCGATAAGTTTGAATTGGATAGATAACGGACTTCGATTGAGCCAAAAATTTATGTACTACCTATTTTCGATGTTTTAAGAATGATGAAATCAAAATTGAAGTGATTTGAGGTCTGAAAGAGAGAGAAATTGAATTGGGCTTTAAAAATGCCTAAATGGGCCTTAATGTTTAAGTGGCAAAGCCCACTCATTTAAGCCCAATTTTGGCCCATCAAGAGAGAGTATATAAGGCTAAAAATCTGGAGATTTTCTCCAGAAATCTCCAGCTCCTTCTCCCTCCATGGTGACCAAACCACCTTTTCTCCATCTCTCTCTTTGATTTCTTCTTCTTCTACCCAAAATCACTCATAAATCCCAACATAAAAGATGAAGTTCTCTCTCTCTAGGTCACCCTAGTGGTCTCAATAAAGTGATTTGAGCAAGGAAAGGCAAGAAATCAAGTGAAGAAAGAAAAAGAGGTAAGATGGAACTTGAAAATTTAAGTGATTTTTGTTAGAGAGTATGCCCTAGAGCCCATGTAATAGGGATGTTTTTCATATGTATGAAATTTATATTCTTAATAAAAGGCATCATTCATTTATTAATGCTATGTTTGAATACATGAGTTTGTAAATCTTAAATTAATAAATAAAGTCCTAGATATTATAAACACAGTGCAAAGGCAATCATGAAGGTGTTCATGATGTGAGATGTCTATTGCATGCAAATGTCTTAATATCTAAATATCCCTAGTCATAGAATTAACAAGATAGGACATTGTTAATTCGGACAGACTAGCACATGTTATGCTTCTTGAATGGTTCAAGCAGTGGTTCTCATAACTGTGATTATGAAAGATAATCAAAGCTAACATGTGGATGCTTGTTAGAAGAACAAGTTCATTGGAGACCTGCATAAAGAATCCTCACATGGATATTAAATCTATGTAAGTGAGGAATCTCTTCATAGCGGTTGTGCAAGTATCCTTAGACTTGAGATCACCAAAGTTATCTTAAGTAGCAAGTGGTATACTTTGACTCCATAACTGATTACTTCCAACTGGGAGTGAACATAGTTAGGAGATTGGGTATATCATGACCTACTTGAAGATAGTTGAGTGATTGACAAAGGATTCACCATCCCAGATTTAACAAGGAAAGTTATCTCACATGATTCTATAATTGCCTTGTTCAGAGAATCTCTGACCAGAGTAATATGCCGAGATGGATGGAGATCCATGAAGGGCATTTTAGGAACAATGGTTAAATTAATAGAACATACATAATTAGATTTATATGAGTTGACCGAAATCCATACTCAGAATCTAATTGATATAGGAGTGGTGAAAGGAGTAATTGCACGGTAACTGTTTCTATGGAAGGGTACAGTCAAACCACATGACTTTCCTGACATTTGGGTAGTCATGATGCCTAGCTAAAGGCCAATCATGACTTGTATAATGATGTATCAAAAGTATCAATAGGGATTGATAAGATGATTTAAAGGAGTTTAAATCATGTGAGTTTTGAATAGAACTCACAATTACATATTATACTGCCAACATGGACAGGAACCTAATAGGTCACACACATATAGAGAAAAGGGTAAAATGGTAAAATAACAAGGATAATAATATTTGATATTATTATAAAGGTAGAGAAGTGAATAAGATAATAATTAATTAAAGATTTTAATTAATTATGATCAAATAAAATTATCCGCGGAACTTTTGAGAAATGTTCTGCAAAATTGGACCTAATTGAAATAATGTATTTTATGATTAATTATTATCTTATAAGTGTTATAAGACTACTATAAGTGTTATAGGACTGATATAATAATTAATAGGTTCATTGGAGAAATTATAAAGGGCTAAAGGAATGAAGAAGTTGGAGAAAGCCCTCCAGAAGAGGGCCACACGCCAACTCCATACAGAAGGGCTTAGAGGGCTTTTTTTGGACAAAATTAATTTATATATGTTACATAAGTGTTATGGAACTTACATATTTAATTTGGTTGGATTTGGAATCTATTTGGGTATTTAAATTCAATTAGATGCACAAAGGGCCTAGTTTGTGGATTTTGTGCATAGACTTTTATGAAAAGGTTTAAAATGGATTTAATTAAGCCCAAATGATTATAATTAATTCTAGAGGCCCAATTAATAATTCTCTAGCAATTTTAAAGAGCCCAATCTCATTAAGGAGTTGGAATTTTAACCTAACTATAAAAGGCCAACTAATGAGAATTAGTAAAAAGTGATTAAAACAAAAGAAAAGTCTTTTTCTTTATTCTCTCTCCCTTTTTTGCGCCAACTCCAAGCTAGCTTCTTGGAATTTTGGCCAGCCCTAGTTGAACACTAAATTTTTGGTTCAATTTACCCCTCTAGTGTGGATTACTCATTGGAGGTGTTCGATTTTGGACACTGTGGTTTGCGACAACCCGGTGCGAAGTAAAATCAACTATTCAACAAAAATCAAAGGTGATTTTTCTTATTCTCATATAGTTATATTGTGTATTCATGGCAAGATCAGATCTAATGGTTAAAAACTTTTAAAATTCTGCTCATGCATGTGATGCATATAACCGTTAAATTCCAACAATTTTTATTGGTTTTTTGATGTGTTCTTATAGTTTTTGAGGTGTAGAAGCTAATTATGAGCTTGGATCTTTCATTTGAGTACAAGAAATTGAGGTTAGAAAGGCTTGAAGAATTCGGCCAAGGGTGATTTTGTTGATGGATGGAGTTTTGCTTTGTGTCAAGTGAAGAAAAGTGAGGCTTAAGGAAGATTAAGCTTGGAAAAAGGTAAGTGACTACAAAATCCTTTAGTTTCCCTATTAATATGAATTTTTATTAATTATGTAATTAAGATAAAAATATGTAAAATTGTTAATTAGTAAAATTATGTTAGGGTAAATGAAATTAAGCATTAGAGGAAATGAAATGAAGGCCTTAATGGAAGAAATAAAATTTTTAAGGTGAAGAATGTTGGTGGCCGAATTATTTAGGTAAAGAAAATAATGAGAAAAATGTATGAAATTAATGTATGTTAGCTTAAAATAATAATAGACATGATAATTGATGTTTATAAATTTTTACAGAATTTTTGGAATTAATTTGAGAATCCTTAAGATTAAGTATAGTGTATGTATTGAATGAAAAATTTGATTTATAAAGAATTAAGTGACAATTTTGATAAAAAATAATAATGACCAATAAATAAATTTTGTTGGAAATTATTGAAATTATTGGGATTTTTATGTGAATTTATACAATAAAAATAATTAGAATAGCAATGCATAATTGTATAAAAATGATTAAAATGATAAATTAATATGAAATTAAATTAATGTCAATGCCAGGAAATAAAAAGTCAACCGATGAATTTTTCGAAATAATTATCAAGTCGTAAAAATAATAAAAATAATAAATTATCGGTAGATAATTTCTAAAATAAATGAAAATGATGAAAAGAAATTGATAAGTAAAAAAAAGAAAGATAAAATGAGGTTCTATCTGGAAAAAGGACTCAAATGAAAGAAAATAAAAGTTTTGGGGCAAAATGATAATTTTGCCAAAGTGGGTAACGCGTAAAAATAAGTAAGAAATAGTAATAAGGGCAAAATGATAATTTCGGAGATCTAACTGTGTCAAAAGATAAAGTTTCCATGGTATGGGGACTAAAATATAATTTTACCCGAAAATGATAAAATAAAGAATAAATGATGAATAATGGAAGAAATTATATAATAAAAATAAAAATAAATGATTATAATGGCAAAATTATAATTATGTACTTGAAATGAATAATCCAATAAAAAAGTCAAATTATGTATTTTTGAGATATAAAATAATAAATTATATTAATAGAATTCCTAATTGCGTAAAAAGTAATAAAATAAAGGTGTGACTAATTTATCAATATAAATTAGTCAATAAAAAAGTATTAAAAAAGTGGAAGACTATAAAATATATGGCTAATAAAATAAAAGTCGGCTTAGCAAATAATTAAGAAGTTCTGGAAAAAAAGAAAAACAAAGAGTAAAAAGATCAAGTTCAGAAGTATTGAAAAATAGTTGGCAAAGAATTATTCAGAAAGAATAAAAGAAAATTGTGAATTATAATGCCATAATTTATAATTTATAATCTGTATAAAAGACTAAAAGGTTTTAGTATCTGAGTGAATTATCGAAAAATAATTCACAAAAGTGACTGGAAAAGAGAAAGTGAATAAAAGGACAAAAAGTTATGGAATAGTCAAAGACATAAAAAAATGCATTTGATCAGAATAAAGTGTAATGATAAATAAAAGAAAGAGATTAAAGATTTTTAAATATTCAAAAATATTTACAAATGTGATTGGTTATGTTTGCCCTTAGCGATAGACAGGTATTATTATTTTTGTTTAGGATATAAATGGCTAGCCATAGGGATACCTTATACCGTAGTGCAAGTCATGGCGACTTGCTATGCTGTGGACTGGATCTCTGATCAACATAGCATTCTCTGCTCTGTTATCTGTTCTGTGAGAAATGATTCCTTGGGAATCACTTCTCTCTCTGTTGTGGCCCTGTGGGGTCCACGTCCTGTGTATCCTATTTGAGAATCCTGTGGTATTGCACTAGGGGCACATTGAAATGAATAAATAGGTACTGTTTAATTGAATTGAATATAAAAGTTATAACGAAAAATGATTCGTTTGAAAGAAAATGTAAAGTTGAAATAAATCTGTAAAAATTTCTGCAAAGTGTAATTAATAAGAAAAAGAAAAAGAAAAATTTTATAAGAATAAAATATTAAATCAATGTTTAGTTAAGCTTTTATAAGAATTTAAAATATATTTTGTTTTACATGAAAAGATAATTTTAATTGATTGGTAATTCTTGTACCAATTACTACTGCAAAAATAATGACAAGTCTGGAAAATAATATTAATGTTCCTGTTTAGAGTTAGAAAAGTGATGATATCAACATGAAGTGAAATTTAATAGGTAACACTTTTCGGAAAGCTAAGTTAAATGAAAAGTAAAACGATATAAAGGTATAGAATTATACAATGAGGGAAAAGTAAAAGATATAAGTCATAACAGATAATTGAATGTGGGTAAATATATAAAAGAAGGAAAGAAAGTTCTGACTGCAAAGTACTCCAAAATAGCTATATCGCTTTGCGATAAAGCGTATAAGCCTTTTAACAGTAATGTATTTATTAGATTAAAGTTAAGGTAAAGTAATAGAATAAATAGTAAAAAGTGAAGTTAGAATACATATCGAATAATTAACCAGTAAAGCAAGTATGGAAACTAGTTTATTTTGGGTACTAGTAAAAATACAAGTACTAATACACATTGCTAAATGAAACGATAATTAAATTGCGGTGACTAAAAGATAAAACGAAAGTAATGATAAAAGTATAAGATATAGTAAAAATGAACGTAAAGGTAAAAATAAATCCGATATCGATCCACCTAAAAAGATACTGTAAAGTAAAGTTGAAGGTTTAGAAACAAAAGAACCATAATTACCACAATGCGAGTTAATAACATGATTATTGTTAACCGAAATAAAAGAAAAGGCTTAATGAAATAATATTAGTAAAAGCATAAATTACGAAATTATGCTTATTCTTGAGAAATTCTTGGATTAGTAGTCACCACTGGGCATGTTTAATGCTCAGCACATAGTGTTTACTGCGTGCAGGTTCTAAAGTGTTGCGGTAGCACAGTACATTGAAGGTCCAGATCAGGAGAGAAGATTTTTGTGTTAGTTGGTGTAAGCCTTTGGTATGTATATACTTAGACTATTAAGGTAAAAGCTTGAAATGTATTTTTAATTGTCTTGGATGAATGGATAGTATAAGTTTTGTTAGGATGTTTGGTATTTTTTTAATTGTTTATAAGACTGTTACTTGATTCTTGAATTATTGTAAAAGTATTTTAAGTGTTTTGAATTGTTCGGAAAAAAAAACTTACTATTTTCAGCTAAGTCTCATTCGAAAAGAACTGTTTTGAAAAGGGTGTGACATTGTGTTAGTAGACTGACGGGACGTGATGTCCCATTAGTCAGATCGGACATCATGCCTTTGTGTCTTGTCTTCCAGCTCACACTTTGCTTTTTTTGTTAATGGGCTTGGGCTGAGCCAAGTGTTGTTGGGCCTGATTTGATTTGGCCTTTGGAGATATTTTTCCCATAGTTGTCACTTATCCCCCCCTGAATGGTTTGATTAGGCGATTTAAGTTTTTTGGCTGGATTTTTTTTAATTTTGATAGGCGCCCATCTGAAGAGACATGTTCGTTCAGTTCAGACAACTGTTTTGTATTTAATGCCTGTGCACATGTCAAGGATGGTGCTTCGTTCTCCGTAACCGCAGTAATGGATCAAAGACACGTGGAATCCATCCAACGGAGATTCATTTGGAGTATTCTAGAATTTTTTTGCCTATAAATAGGTAAGTTTGAGGCGATTTTCCCTTACTTTTCAATCGATCCTTAGCAAAACTCTACCGAATTTTCTTTGCGAACAACAACTTTTTGTAACCCCTAGCAAAAATTCATCGGCCTTTTATTTTGGAGATTTTCAGAGTTTCTGCATGATTACCTAAGTAAGTAAGCAATCCCTGCCTTCCATTTTCTTTTACATTCATCACATATATTCTTTTCTTCTCTCCTTCCACTAAAAATTCATCACATAAATTTACAAGATATTCTCATGAAAAGTTTTCGATGAACTAATCACAAGCATTACAAACCATCATCCTTCATACTTTTCAAATCACACATGCAAGACATATATATTTTAGTTTTCATCTTTATACCTCTAACAACATCTCCATATGCATTCCCAAATCACACTATATCCATATTTAAATACAAAATAAACACATGCAAGAAGAGAAAGATGTTCCCAAACTTGAAAACGCAACTTAAATTCTTCACAAATACTTTAATTTCTTTCTCTTTCTTCTTCTCCAAATCTTCTAACTCCCTTCTACCCTTGTAATCTTCTTTAGTTTTGCCTTTCATCCATGCATGCAATTAAAAATAAGGTGGTTTTATTCAAGTTTGGTGGTCGGATTTATAAGAGAAGAAAAGGAAGATTTACAGCTTTTAGAGTGGGAGAGAGTGTAGAGAGAGATCACTAGAGTTTTTGAGAGAGAGGAAGAGAGAATACAAAAATTTGCTCTCCCAATTGTGTGGCATCACTCTCTCCTCCAAGACAGAAAATGAAATTCTCTTCCTTACATGCAAGGGTTATATCCTTTAAATAGGAGGCTAAAATATGTGTTTTGGTCCCTCATTTAATTGAATGTAACAATTTATTCCAAAAGATTATTTCTCCTCTAAAAACTAACCTTTAATTTCTTTCTCTTTTTAAAAATCAACCTCACTTAAGGCTTCTCTTAACATTGGCCCCTAAATTTACATGCTCTTTCAATTGAACCCCAAATAAATATTATATTATTACACTTGACCTTATATTTTTTTTAATTATATCAAAATTGATCCTTGAAATAAAATTTTATTTCAATTGCACTCATAAATAAATAACTAATTTATCCTTCAATTCAATAACTTATAATTTCATCTCAATTGATCACTTATCTTTAATTTCTTTTCAATAATGCACTACTATACAAAATTTTTAATTAACTCTCCACTCCTCTATCACATAGACTATCAATCCATTAGGTTTTAACTTATGATAATTCACCAAATTTAGCTTGATTATACTTTAATAACATATTAATACCCTTGAATTCTTTTAAGACCTGTTTTGGGTTCTTACAAATCTCTCCACAACAAAAAAAAAAATGATTTTACCGACGGAATTTACCGACGGCTTAAAATTCCGTCGCTAATAATGGATATTACCGACGGAATAGCTACGGAAGCGCAAATGCATCGATAAAAATAAAAAAGTTGCAAAATGACCAAATTTTTAGCGATGGATTACAAAAACGGTCGGTAAAATTGGCGGGAAGTCTTGGCGCCATTTTTTAACGACGAAACAGCGACGATAAATTCCGTCGGTAAATATATCAAACTTTTTTCTATGCACCGACCAAAAGTCCGTCGGTAATATAATGTATGCTTTTATTTTAAATATTTTGCCGACAGATTACGGACGGAAGGCCCAATCCGTCGGTAAAAAACGCGGCATATTTTGGTGGTCTTTAGCAACGGAAACTATTGTCGGTAATCCGTCGCTATTTGAAATAAATGATTTAAATTTAATTTTTTTATTTTTTAATAAAATATTGTTTTATATATAAATAAATTTTTATAGTAGAAATTAGTCTATATTATTTATGAGAGGATTTTCTATCGGTAAATCCGTTGGTATTCCTTTTATTATTAAAATTTAATTTTTAAATAAAATAGTTTAAAACATTGAGTAGTTTTGGTCCATGGTTTGAAAAAATCAGCAGTCCACAATTTGAACATAATGTAGAATATCATGTTCATTGTTGCAGTAATTAATTTGTAGGATAAGGACATGTAGAGAGATCAATAGTGATATGTTACTACTACCGGCAGAGCGTAAATGCTGAGTCCACTATTATTAAATATTATTCCACCTGAAATGATATAATTTTTTATTTTTTTACGATAATCAAAGAAATAATTATAATACATCAATTTTATAAATAAATTATAATTATTGATAAAATATTTTTATATTTTAATTTTTTTAAATTCTAATTAAAATTAAAAAGTGATAAAACAATATATAATTAAATATATATATATATATATATATATATATTTAATTATTTTTTAAATTTTAAAAAATATATTTCAAGTGTGATAAAGTAAAAGAGTAAAAATAATCTTCTAAAATGGTATGAAATGATTATGCTTTTTATTTCTGAATTTTAAAAGCAAGCTAAAACTTAGGCTTATTTCTGAATTTTAAAAGCAAGCTAAAACTTAGGCATACTCACACAAAATGTTATTTATTATGATGTAAATAGCCTCACGGAACTTAAAGCTATAAACTTTTTACTATCTAAAAACAAAAAGTTGAACTTCACACACACACACACACACACACACACACACACACACACACACACACACATATATATATATATATATATATATATATTAAAGTTCTATATAAATTTTAGATTGATCTTTTCATATTAATATTGACTCATTTCACTCCAATGTGTGTGTGCCATTATATTTCTAGGTTCCTAAGTATCCGTTTAATTTTGATATATTATCAATAGGGTTAATTTAATTAGTATAGGATAAATTATATTCACAAAATTTATAATTATATTATTTTTTAAAAGATCAAATTAATTAGTACATGAATTATGGAATACAATAATAAATGAAAATTATGTGATAAGAAATTATAAAACTTAAGATAATTATCAAATGCAATTAAAACAAAATGAAAAAGCAAGTGGTTTGGCACATTCATTTTTACTATAAGGCATGAACGATATGCAATGATATATATATATATATATATATATAAAGAAAACCCAAACCCTATTTAGGTTCTCTCTCCCCTCTACCCAAAACGCTGCTGCCCCCTTTTCTCTTTCAATCTACCCCCTTTTCTCTTCCCTCTACTTTGAGCAATGGTGACTTTAGCCCTAAGGAGAAGGTGAGTGTTTCTTAGAGAAGAGGGAGGTCCGTGTCGAGGCATAGTTCGAGAGTTAGTGAAGGGAAGGGAGGTCCGTCCTCAGAACGCCGCCGTTGAGGGCCCCACTTCCGCCACGACTGATTACCTCTCCCATCTATATATAGAAGCATTAGCACCAAATTTTCCCATTCTGGGTCTCTCCGGTTCACTACCAGATTGTCCCCTCGGTTGGTAAAGTTCACTGCTTTAGCGTCTCAAGGAGAAGCCGAAACTACCCAGACCGATGAGACAATTAAGGAACCAGAAATCCAGGTATTATCTTCTAAATGAACCTAATATTTGTATAGACATGTAACAGGTTCATAAAGCAAATCATTTATAGCTAGGTTTATTTTAGGGTTTAGTCTTTTCTCTTGGTTTATTTGTCTCTTTTCCGTTTTGATTTTATAATAGATTAGCTGAGAAATGGGGAACGAATTTTGAATTTTAATAATTGACTGGGGGTTTGAGTTAGTAGATACCAAAGTTTAACTAAAACAGTAAGCTGAAATTCAAAATCATTGTGTACAAATTCTTTTGGGAAATATTATTTTGTTCATTGATTGTAGTGATTTTAAACAGGACTAAAATTCATTTAGATCTGAAATTCAGATGTGGAATCTCATATCGTGTTATGGTCTTTAAAGTTCTCTGGTTGGCTGTTTTACCACTGCTTGCATTTATTTAGATCTGATATAATGGTCTTCAAAGTTCTCTGATTTCTTTGCTGCACAGGTTTCTTTGGCTTAAAATATTGGTTTTCAAAGTTGTTAGCTTGTGTTGTTTTTGGTTTTAATATCAGGTCAATTTAGTGGCCTGAAACTAGCCTTATTCCTGTATTTTCAAGAATAGGTTGCAGTAAAATGGGGGCACATGTAATATAAGTTGATCTAAGAGAAATAGTTTGCCCCATATATCACCTCAAAAAGTCGTATCCTTTCTCTGGACTTTAACTTGAATCATATGGACTCTTGAACTTGTAACTTCATTAGTTAATGCTTCAAAGTACTGGTGAGGTAGGTAACAGTGTAATCATGTAGGTGTTGATATTATATTCTTAGCTGGATGGATATGATTTTGGTCTTATAAGCAATTTTTTTCCTTGGAAAATCTGGTTTATTGGTGTGAAGAAAATGGTTTTACATATTGGCCTCCATTCATTTTAAATCTGAGAAAACTTTAGATTCTTTTGTTGGTGGTTGGAGCTGAAAGTATTCATGTTTTATATACAATTATTGTTCAAGTACTTATTCTGCATTTCTTAATATAGTTTTGCAGAAACCATTGACTTGAATGTTGAAGATCCTGTTTCCCATAAGTACACACCTTATCTGATCATTCTTGTAAAGATGGCTGAGGAGTGGGCTACAGCTAAAGGTGGCAAACTTTCATCATCTAAGGATGAGAAGAAACAGTTTAAGGTTTACTATTAGTTTACAACTTGCTATTTGGTTCATTTTCAGTTGCTGTCTAGTAATTTTTGCTTGTGCTCTGGAATGTTTTAGGAGCTTCTAAAAGCTGGGATGATCACAATGGATGAAGACAACTATAAGGAAGCTAGCGAGGCCTCTTTCAAAGTCTTTGCTCATCGAGGAATTAGTGAGTAAAAATAATGTTTTCTGAGTGAATTTATATTCTTGCAGCCTTTAAAATATAAAAAGGAAATTAGGATAACAGAATGGAATTTGAGGATGTGCATAAGTTTGGGAGGAGTCCGTTTCCTAGGAAACAACATTATGAGTTCTAATAGAAATTTGGATGCTTATTCTATGGTGATTCTTTTAATTTTACACTATAAGCTCTTCTAAGTGTGCAAAAAACCTTATAGACTCTTGAAAATGAAAACTGGCACTAAAGTTTACAGTTAACTGCAATGAAAAACTTGGGCGGCTTTGTCTGACATATTCTAGTGACTCCTTTATGACTCCATGAAGCATTAAATTGTCACATAAAAATCCTAAAAAACTAGTAAATGCTATCTTGATACATTGACTTTCCTACATTTCTGTCTTTATCTAAATTTGAAGTGTTTAAGTCTGGCCTTATTCATCTTTGTAGGAAAGAGAGAGAATTTATTGTATGAAATTTGATATTATGATATATTACTGGTGAAATTTAAAATATCTTACATTTTTGTTACAATCCTAGCTAATTTCTTGCACCTCTCTCTTTCTCTGTGTCATCTTAGGTCCGGATCTCCAGCAGATAATAAATGGTAGTTGCTGTGAAGTTGATTCTAATTCATCTAACTTTTGGGTGATGGTGGCTGCTTTAAAGGTGAAAAATTATGGTTGACTTGGACCTTTGATATGCATAGTCAGTTTTCTTTATATATTTTTGTTAACTGAAAGCATTAACTGATGCGCATAAAATATTTTGGTAGAAACTGCTTTGCTTGTTTTAGTGTACCTAGAACTTATTTTAGGGTTTGATCCCGGTGGGGTTTTTGGTAAAAGGAAACTATCAGGTGATCTCGTAACGCTTTGTTTTTAGTTTTTATTTTTTTTATCACCACTCATTGATTGGTAGCAGTATCAGTGTTTATTTTGATAGTGTTGCCAACTGTCTAGCCTTTCTTTATTCTTTCTTCTTCATCCTTTGAAGGGAAAGATAAAGAGCTTTCATGTGAAATCAAATAGGCTAGTTAATAAATTGCATAAGAGTAATTCGTTTTGCTTATAGAATTATCTTTTCAATGTAATTTTGTTGCAGTGTTGCCATGGGGTTCTATATTCTACTTCGAGCTGCTGATCATTTTGGTGCTAATTATAACAGCTTCTCTGGGCAATTTAATGGGTAATATATGATCACCTGCCTTAGCTTATTTCTTTTCTTGAAATTTATTCTATTGGATTATATAAATTGCTCTACTTGGGTAATTTTGTGATGTGGCCTCTAACAGGCAAATGGATGAGGATATATCTCGACTTAAAACTATGGCTGTCGGTCTACTTGGTGATTTGGGCTGCAATGGGTCACCCTTGACTGAGGACCGTATCAATGAAATATGCCGTTTTGGTGCTTCTGAGCACCATTCAGTTGCTGCTTTCATTGGTGGAGTTGCATCACAAGAAGTGATCAAGGTCTTTCTATTTATTTTTTTTCCTTTTTGTGACTAGGCTTTATATTCATAACTTGCTATTGTGCCATGAACTATCATCACTATACTGTCACTTGAAGGTTTACACCACAGGAAAAACATTTTAAAATTTGGTTATTTGGAGATGCTTCTTCACCGTCCATCTTCTAAGATTGCATTTATTCTGTTAATTGCAGCTCATAACGCGACAGTTTGTTCCCATTTCTGGGACTTTCATATTCAATGGCATTGACCAAAAGTCTCAATTGTTGGTTCTGTAGAATATTTCAAAGGTAATTTTTAGTTTTGCCTTGGAATACAGTTACATAACAGGCACAGTTTATCTGAGTCTTATATTTGACCTTTCTGTTTTTGTCGGCAGATCTGCCTGTCAAAGCCTACATTTTCCAGGTAAAACTTCATTATATAAATTAGCATAGGCTTTCTTTGAATCATTTTGAGGTGTATGTTATTTTAGTCATAGTTGCATTTGTTCTTGGTACTTGAGTCATTGATGGGAAACTTGGAAACTAAAGGAAAACAAACCATGTGAAATGCAGAGAGATAAGATTTTACTCATTTTTGTTAACTGCTATGCTAATATTCTCTAACCTTTTTTTAATATTTTCTTTTATATATCTTTTGAGAGCTGAAGTATAGGTGTCTAAAGAATAAATTTGGATGAAAGAAGAATGCTTGACATGGTTTTGAAGAACTGTGCATTATAGGAAGCAGGGCGCATATTAGGTATAGGTTATATTCGTCATCGACCAGTTGATGACCTTACTTCAATAATTGTTTAAAAATTTAAAGTTTTCATTGTTTTTAAGAATGTTCTAAATATATTTAGTGTTGAGTTTTATATTTTTGGCATTGTAATTTACACTATTTGTACAAATTTTATATAATTTTTTGTATTAATTATTTGACATATATTAAAATTATTAATTAATATATATATTGAATTTAGATTTTATACTTTTATATTGACTTTATTGTGTTTAATTTGGGATTTACAAATAGTAAGTATATAATTTTGCAAAAAATTATAAAAAATAATGTGTTACCGACAAAAATATCCGTCGCTGTTTATACTAAAATAAATTAATAATTTATTAATTAAATATTACCGACGGTTTACCGATAACATTTTCGTCGGTAGACGGTCAACGCGACGAAACATCCGACGGATTTTAAATAAAATTACCGACGGAAGATTTTTTATAAACCCGCCGGTAAATCCATCGGTAATATTTACTGATGGAATTTTTCGCCGGTAATTTGGTACCTACGAGCGTTTTACCGACATATACTATTCGTCGGTAAAATAATAAAAAACCGTCGGTAAGGTCATTTGTTGTCGGTAAAAGCACAAATCCGTCGGTAAAATGCATTTTTTTTGTAGTGCTCCCCTTAAGGAATTTTGTCCTCGAAATTCATACCATATTATTTCCCAAATACATCACTATCATTCCTATACTTCTGTGTCTAATATTATAAACTTTTATTTCATACTAACTCTACCAACTTTCCTTAATGCTGACATAAACTTAATTTGATTCTTTTATAACTCTGTCTCCATAAAAAAGCAACCTTATCATACAGTTACATCCTTACCATGCTTAATGTATATCCTATCAGTTTTCATTTTAGTTGGGGCTTGTACATATGTCATGATGCTTGATTTTATGCTATGCGTGAATGATGCTTTCATGTATGCAATAAGATGCAAATGCATAATCTCATGTGCTGTATATGTTTTTGCCCCATCCCATGTGTAATGTTTCGTAAATTGCCCTTACTCAATAAGGAAACACTGACAGATATATTAGAACATCGTAATGAATCCTCAAATTATCATCTCAAAATCCTCAAATATAGATCTTTTCATCAAGTTAGCATATCTCCATCTCATTTTCATAATAAAAATCACTACGTATTCTACTAACACACCTATAACATAATCCAATATACTATTCATATGCATATAGTACGTACTATTCAATCCGAAATTAATATCCCAAGAAAATACTATCATATATAAAGAGTCCATTTCTGAAACTTCAATCATATACATTTATCCTCATATACAGTTATTCATGATCTTCATTATTAGATTCTATCGAATAATCTCACATTAGTCTAACCATAGCAAAACAAAGATATCTGCATTGGCCAACACACAATAACTTTGTATGACCATAGCTCTAGACATCTATAGCCCAAAAACGGCTAAACTAGCTGCTCTAATATCACTAATTGTAGCACCCATATCCTATAATCTATACATATCACATTATCCATCTCATTACACATGTTTTACCGTGCAACATAATCATATACCAACTATATAGAGAACTGATATTCATACTTAATCCATAAGAGTGCTAAACTATTAAGACTTTACAATATACATTAGAGTCTCTTTACAAAAATAACAACTGATTAACATCTTACAAAATAGCTGTTCTTTTACAAGATTTTCAACACAACATAAAACCCTCGAAATACAAAAAGGAACCAAAAAGAAGACTATATACTTTATAATATTCAAAAACTTGTGTTGGCCAACCTACTACAGATATTAGTCCTGCGAGAAAGTCCCAGCCTTACAAGCTGCATGGATGAAACACAAGTGCTAAGCTATAAAGCTTAGTAGGAAACTAAATCATGATAAACGACCACTTACAGTGACCGTTAACAAGCACACAACATGCCTCAAATATAACAATGATTTATTTCAAGAAATGAAAGAAATTAAACAATTACATTCACTTATAGAAATCATAAAGTTCAACGGTAAGAATTTGCATTGACATTTCATTCACCATATATAATCATACAAGTTCCAACATCCTTTGGTTTTAGATTCAAATATTTATAATATGATTATTTTATTAATCAATGCTTGATCATAAAAATAAGCCTATCAACCAAACATAACACTTATATATATTCACCATAAATAACAAATACACGTTAAAGAATGTATACATGCAACAATGTGAACACATATATAATCATCAATTAAACAATTAGCATGTATTTTTGATACAAGCAGTATATATACATATACTATTGGGCATTCTTGTAGATACGGGTTTTGTATGCAACAAAAGGAATTTTTGTATGATGAATATTATAAAGGCAATTAAGAATTTTCATGCCATTATTAAACTTCTCTTAACCTTTGATAATAGATCTTGCACTATTCTAAAGAGGTGGATATCGGGTTAAACGGTAGTACCCAAAGGTACGAAACTGTTGATTATAATGGTGGCACCTTAAGATACAAATAAGATACCCGAAGGTATTAAACAGTGATCCCTTGTAGGGATAAAACTGTATGATAAATCGATGGATCCAAACGGGATCAAACAAATAACATGGACCCAAATAGGGTTAAATAAATAACATGGACCGGTCAAACGGACCCAAGCAGGGTCAGTTACAACCCAAACAGGGTTTTTCAAATAAACTCTAACTTTTAAATCCAAATAGGGTCACTCTAACTTTTAGTTTCAAGTGGACGTAAATAGGTCAAAACTGTTTAGAAACAGCTGTACGGTACCCTTATAGGCATTCCTATCTATCCACTTCCTAGACTGAACACAGGTAGTAAAATCTTTTTACTTTATCATTTTTTTATTCATTCATATTCTTATATGCACATGTATACTCTTGGGTAACTATGAACAATGTACTCATACACATGTTCATGTGTAACTTTCTGTAAACTTGTGAATATGCTCATTGTTGGGTATTATTGTTTAGTTCTTGTAATCTTATTCAATCATGTAATTATTCCACATGTTAAGACTATACATATATAATGCCATTTGTACTAGTACATAATCATGTGATAAGTATATATATTCTCTAGTACATAGACATATATGTACAACTCATAAACAATTTATACAATTTGCTCATGTAACAATCACATGACAAGATACTCCCTCTCTAATGCATACACTTGTATACAGAGCCTCATATAACATCACCATTATATGCTTTAATAATATTTCTATAATTGAGTCTATAGCACTGTCGATCTGCATTTTAGCATGCTAACATGTGACAGCACATATGCTTGATCATATCATTTCAATTAAGTAAAGACATATTCTTACATTTCACTTTAACATATTCTTTGAATCATTACACTAAAATAGTTTTCAAGCTTCGAATCTAACCATGTAAGATCATACATACATACATACATACATACATACATACATACATACATACATATATATATATATATATATTGTTAGTGTAAGCTCTAACCCCAATGCATTGTAATAAAACACTTTAATTAATAAAATGAGGCATTTGTTTTATCTATTGTACTCCTCTGCATATCAATTGATAGAACTATCCAAGAATGTTGTTTCGGTTTAAGTTATCATGTGTGAGGCACATGGTTGTAAGACCTTGAAACAATAGAGACTTCATTCTAAACATCCCTAGTCAGTCGTTATTATGGGAAGAACAATGAATTAAGACTAGCATGCTCTCTCTGATATTATGAGTTCTATCTTACGGATCATTAGGACAAGAGTGTTAATCAGAGATCATAGATACATGTTAAAGAACATGGTATCTGGATACGATCCGCTCATGAGAACACTACATGGTACAAGCCATAAGTGTTCCTCATATGCAAGTTTTGTATCAGAGTTCTTAGACCTAAAATCTCTATGAAACTCTTTATGAATTACTGTGTACTTTGACACACACCTAACATGCTCGTAACAGAGTGACAAGTACGGATATGATTGGGTATGCATTGATTCATGTTAGAGAGCATGAGAGAAGTAAAAGGGATTACCCCTCTCAATAAGAGAGAAAATATCATCGGCCACTTGATCATTGAACTGAGAAGTGTATGGCCATACCGAGATGAAATAATGAGTAATCATTATTTATCTGAGAGTTCAGTGTCATTGGAATATCAAGAAAGGAATTAATATATATAAAGATGACTAGTTCCATGCCTTATATTAATTCTGATATTTATGGGTAAGCGACTATGCAAAATTTCATTAGGTCACTAAATGCCACATGCATTTTCATTTAATTTGGAATGCTATAATATCTTGCTAGAGAATAAATATAGCATTTGAATTAATTTATTAATTCATTGCCAACATTAAATGGACCTATAGGATCACACACAAAGAATTGGGCATAAAATATTTGAATAAAGTATTGGGCATTAATTTGGGCTTTTAATTAAAGTCAAATTAATGTATGTAATGGTTTTTAAAATTGCTATTGGACCCTGGTCCATGAGAGAGAAAAATTCAGCCCACTAGGTTTAATTTTAATTAATTAATTATCTTGTATTAATTAAGTTAATTGAGTATTAAATTCTAATGATATTTAAATCAAATTAAAATACTTAATTAAGGGATGTCTTAGCCAAAATTCCAAGATAAATATTGAAGGAATTTCGGCACATGTGAATTTCTTTATTAAGTGATATTATTTGATTAAATGTCTTATGTATTTATCTTGGATTAAATCAAAAGAATTTGAATCAATATATATCTCTTATTTTAAAGAAGTGATAAAGGCTGAAATTAATTATCTCTAAGTAGTTGATTTTATATTTATCACTTAAAAAATAAAATGATATATATTGAATGAGAGAGAAAAGAAAAACCCTAGTTTTTCTTTGGTTTTTGCGTGAAAACCTTCTCTCCCTCACATAATTTTCTCTTGGCCGAAATACACAAGGAGAAGGATTCTTTCTTGATTTCTTGTGTTCTTGGGCATTAATAGCACCTAAAAGAAGTACAAGATCAAGTCTTGTAGCTTTAAACAATTGCCATTACACAATACTTTAAAAGAGAGCTAGCAATCTCTATTTTAAGCCATATTTGCAAGTGTGTGTGTGAGAATAGAGGGAGAGGCATAAAAGGCTGTTCCTTGGCATTGGTGATCAAGATCTAAGGCGGAAAAAGTCATCTTAGTTGCTGCTCATCACCAAATTCAAGTATTAAAAAGCATCAAAAGTTGTAAGTTTTAAAAATCCTAAAATTGCATGTTTCGATTCTTGTCATGGAATTGTTTGGCATGTATGATTGTTTTTTATCATTTTTCCGCTGCACGATTACCATGAAAATATCATGTCATATTCCATCAGTGGTATCAGAGCCTAAACATGCTTATTTTAGTGCTTTAGATGCATGAAAAAATTAATTAAAAATCGTTATTTTGAAAACATGCAATGTTGAAATTTTCTGTTTTGAGTTTTTTGCATTGTTTTGGTGTAAAAACGATTTTAATTGATTAGATATGTATTATAATTAATATGACATATTAATATACTGTCCTAAGATGTTCTAGGAGCTGTTAATGGTCGGATTTAATTAAATATACCTGATGGTACATGTTAATATTAAAACTAGGTGCTAGTTGGCATGTTAATTGTTAGTTTAACAACTAGTTTTCAATATTAAATGTAAAAACGATTTTGGCTTTTTTGTAAGTGATTTTTAAAGATTAAATATCAGGTCTGGACATATTTTATTTTATTTTTTAATTCTGGTCCATGACAATTTAATTGATTAATTTTAAAATCACTTAAAATTATGACTAGTTTGTGTTTGTTACATGTTTAATCAACATTGTTTGTTTTGTTTTGATTAAAATGGTAAAAAAACATTTAGATCCAATTGGCACAGAATATTAAATCAATGTTTATGACCTTATTTAAATTATTTAATGAATCATAAAATTGATTTAAATGTTTGTGCATTTTGTGGCATTACATAAGCATTAAACAACTAGTTTTTGTTGTTTGTTTGTTTTTGCATGAATGTCGTGTACTATATATGTGTTCTTCATGATTTTATATTTTTAATTCATGTTGGTACATATTATATGTATTTTTTAATGTTTATGGGCTGTATGACATAAAATTAAAAATGGCAAAATTGGAAATTATACTAGAGTTGATTTATAGCACAAATCTAACTAGTTAGTGTTTTGGGCTTTTAAGAGAACTTATTCAATAAGAGGATTTAGTCCATTGGGCTTTGGCCCAGGCCCATCACGGGGTCTTTTCTTAAAGGTTCAAGTACATGATTTCCATTAATGAGCTTGGCTAAATTAAATAAAATTGGACTTTGTTTTATCCATGAATGTTATGTATATTTATTTGCTAGTTTGGTGTGATGAATGGATATGCATGGTGCATTCATGGGCCCTGGGTTTTGTAATTAAATATAGCTTGGGAGCCATTATGTTTTATTGTAAAAGTTTCATTTATTTATTAGAATAGAATATACTTGAAGACTTTGTAAATCAAGACGAAGCCCACCGGAGTGGAGAAGCCAAACTCGAAGATTCTAATGTAATAGTATAGAATCTTAGTTGTAGGTTTTTGGGCCAATGTTTGTCACGCTTTACTTTATGCAATTATTTATATATGCATGCTATGAATGGATGACAAAGCATATGCCATGTAAGTCGTATTAAAATGAATCCCTAAAATAGTAAGTCACAAAGTTGCCTTCCTAATTCGAAACATGTCAAGGCATCGATCATCGGTCACATAGACTAGGAGTCCTAAATGCGCCCGCTTATCTTTGTGAGGCATGGATTGTGAATGTAGGTTGGACTTAACATGGAAAGGGATGTCCAGACCTAGGCAGCTAATAAATGGGTTTGTGCTATAACATCTTGAGATGTTAGCCCATTTGATCCAAGAGTCATGTACGAGACATGATTGGAGTTTTCCTACCTAAGTAACTTAACTTGTTAGGTGTACAAACTCAGCTTGACTAATAAGTTGTTGTGAAAAGTGGATCTTGGCCCACATTAAATCACTAACGTGAATTATTTAAAGGGATATTAATTCAGTTTGTGGGATTATAAATAAGACCTCATTTAATCTTGCTAAAATTTTATTGCAGATTGAAAATGGCATCTTCAAACAACAATTTCTCATTACGATCGGTCCTTGAAAAGGAAAAATTGAATGGCACCAATTTTATAGACTGGTCTCGAAACTTAAGAATAGTTCTTAAGCAAGAGAAAAAGTCGTATGTTTTGGATGCACCCTTGCCTGAAGAACCTACTAGGAATGCCTCTGCGGTTCAAAAGGAAACTTTTGAGACCAAGAACAGCGACTCCAATGATGTGACCTGTCTGATGCTAGCCACTATGGTGCCTGAATTGCAATAGCAATTTATGGACCAAGAGGCTTATGCGATCATGGTGCACCTCAAGGAGATGTTCCAAGAGCAAGCTCGTCACGAGAGGTTCGTGACAACAAAGGCTTTAATTTCTTATAAGATGGCTGCGGGTACTCCTGTTAGTACTCATGTACTCAAGATGAAAGGGTATCTTGATACTCTTGAGAAGCTTGAGGTACTAGTGCCAAAAGAATTGGCCACTAACTTGATCTTAGGATCATTGATTGATGATTATGATCCATTTGTGATGAATTATAACATGCATTCAATGAACAAGTCAGTCACTGAGATTCATGGGATGCTTAAGAAGAGAACATTCGAAAGACTAAACCCATATTGATGGTTCAAGGGGGCATTAAGAAGGGACCCGCTAAGGGAAAGGGAAAGGGAAAGGCAAAACCCAAGAATAACCTGGCTCGGTGCAAGTCAAGTGGGAGTGCACCTCAGGCCCAATCCAAGCCCAAGGCGCAGAAACTCAAAGAGAGTGAGAGCACTTGCTTCCATTGCAACAAGATAGGGCATTAGAGGAAGAATTGCGCTCTCTTTAAGGAAGAACAAAAGAAGAATGGAGCCAAGGCGTCCAGTTCTGGTATTTTTGTTGTTGAGATTAACCTTTCTATTTCTACCACTTGGGTATTGGATACCGGTTGTGGTTCTCACATTTGTTCAAATCTGCAGGGGCTAAGAAATAGGTGGTTACTTAGGAAGAATGAAGTGGACCTCTATGTGGGGAATGGAACACTAGTTGCTGCCATAGAGATAGGCGACTATCAACTCACTTTACCTTCCTTACTTTGTTTAATTTTGACAAATTGTTATTATGTGCCTGCCATGAGTAGAAACATTATTTCAGATTCTTATTTGGATTTGGATGAATTTGATTTTGTTATTAAAAATGGCAATGCTCATATTCGTCGCCAAGGCATTTCTTATGGTAATGCCATGTTGCAAAATGGCCTTTATATCCTTGATTTAGAAAACAAAGAGTCCATATACAACACTAATACAAATAGGGTTAAAAAAACGAATTGAACCCTACTTACTTTTGGCATTGTCGTTTAGGACATAAAAACGAAAAATGCATTTCAAGACTCCACAAAACTGGAGTGCTTGGGTCATTCGACTTAGAGTCTTATGATACATGCGAGCCATGTTTGCATGGGAAAATGACAAAGAGTCCTTTTAAAAAGAAAGGAGAGAGGACTAATGACTTATTGGAACTAATACATACCGATGTATGTGGACCTTTAAGTACACAAGATAGAGGTGGTTTTGGCTAATTCGTGACATTCATAGATGACTTCAGTAGATATGCCTATGTCTATCTAATGAGGTACAAGTCTGAAACTTTTGAAAAATTCAAAGAGTTTAAGAACGAAGTAGAAAACCAACTTGGCAAAAGTATAAAAGCCATTCATTCAGATCGAGGTGGCGAATACTTAAGCCAATAGTTTGACAATCATCTAAAAGAGTGTGGTATTATTTCACAGCTCACTCCTCCTGGAACACCGCAATGGAATGATGTGTCCAAAAGGAGAAATCAAACTCTGTTGGACATGGTTCGATCTATGATGAGTCAAGCTAATCTTCCTATCTCTTTTTGGGGTTATACATTAGAAACTGCTGTTTTTCTATTGAACGGTACTCCAACTAAAGCAGTTGAGAAGACACCATATGAGGTATGGACTAGGAAAGAACCCAATATGTCTTTTCTCAGGATTTAGGGCTGTGAAGCACATGTTAAGAAATTAACATCTGACAAACTAGAGTCCAAATCCACTGTCTGCTTATTTATGGGTTATCCCAAAGAAACAAAGGGATACTACTTTTACTCACAAGTCGAGAACAAAGTATTTGTTGCTTGCAAGGCTGTTTTCTTGAAAAAGGAGTTCCTTCTCAAGAAAGACAGTGGGAGTAAAGTAGAACTTGGAGAAATTCAAGTGCCACAAACTCCTATAGAGGATGAGTTGGAAATGGGATCAAGTTCACAACCAGTTGTGGACGAAGAACCCATTACACAAGAACCTAGAAGGTCCAGTAGGGTACGTCGGGAGATTGAGAGATACAGATTTCTAATCACCGATAGTGACACTATTGAGTTAGTAGATCGTGAGGATCTAACTACCTACCGAGAAGCTATTGAGTGCCCAGACTCAAAAAATTGGCTCGAAGCCATGAAATCCGAGATTCAATTAATGTATGATAACCAAGTTTGAACCTTGGTTGATCCACAGAAAGGTGCCAAGGTAATTGAATGCAAGTGGCTATTTAAACTCAAAGCTAACAAGACCTACAAAGGTAGACTGGTAGCAAAAGGTTTTCGACAAACTCATGGTTTAGACTATGACGAGACCTTTTCGCCTGTAGTCATGCTCAAGTCCATTAGGATCTTGCTTGCCATAGCTGCATATCATGATTATGAGATATGAAAAATGGATGTGAAAACTGCTTTCCTCAACGGAAATTTACTTGAGGATGTGTATATGACACAGCCTAAAGGTTTTGTCAATTCCAAACATCCTAAAAAGGTTTGCAAGCTTCAAAAATCCATTTATGGATTAAAGCAAGCATCCTGAAGTTGGAATCTTCATTTTGATGAGGCTGTCAAGGAATTTGACTTCATCAAGAACGAAGATGAGCCTTGTGTGTACAAGAAGGTTAGTGGGAGCATAGTAGTAATTCTGGTCCTATATGTGGATGACATCCTTCTCATTGGGAATGACATTCCAACATTGCAAAAGGTTAAGCAATGGTTGGGAAAATGTTTCTCAATGAAAGACTTAGGTGAAGCTGAGACAATACTTGGTATTCGAATCTATAGAGATAGATCAAATCGGCTCTTGGGACTAAGTTTAGAAAAGTACATAGACAAAGTACTAAAGCATTTTAGTATGGGAGACTCAAAGAAAGGGTACATACTGTTGGATTTTTTATGGTTACATGCATCATATACATGAGCGGAATTTTAAAATTTTTAACCATATGATCTGATCTTGCCATGAATACACAATATAACTATATGAGAATAAGAAAAATCACCTTTGATTTTTGTTGAACAGTTGATTTTACTTCGCACTGGGTTGTCGCAAACCACAGTGTCCAAAATCGAACACCTCCAATGAGTAATCCACACTAGAGAGGGGTAAATTGAACCAACAAATTGGTGTTCAACTAGGGCTGGCCGAAATTCCCAAGAGCTAGCTTGGGAAATGGCGTAAAAGTGGAGAGAGAATTAAGAGAAAAAGACTTTCCTTTTGTTTTAATCACTTAACCCTAATTCTCATTAGTTGGCCTTTTATAGTTAGGTTAAAATTCCAACTCCTTAATGAGATTGGGCTCTTTAAAATTGCTGGAGAATTATTAATTGGGCTTCTGGAATTAATTATAATCATTTGGGCTTAATTAAATCCAAATTAAATCTTTTTATAAAAGACCATGCACAAAATCCACAAACTAGGCCCTTTGTGCATCTAATTGGATTTAAATACCCAAATGGATTCCAAATCCAACCAAATTAAATATGTGAGTTCCATAACACTTATGTAACATATATAAATTAATTTGGTCCAAGAAAAAGCCCTCTAAGCCCTTCTGTATGGAGTTGGCGTGTAGCCCTCTTCTGGAGGGCTTTCTCCAACTTCTTCATTCCTTTGGCCCTCTATAATTTCTCCAATGGTCCTATTAATTATTATATCAGTCCTATAACACTTATAGTAGTCTTATAACACTTATAAGATAATAATAATTAATCATGAAATACATTATTTCATTTAGGTCCAATTTACAGAACATTTCTCAAAAGTTCCGCGGACAATTTTATTTGATCATAATTAATTAAACTCTTTAATTAATTATTATCATATTCTCCTCTCTACCTTTATAATAATATCAAATATTATTATCTTTGTCATTTTACCATTTTACCCTTTTCTCTATATGTGTGTGACCTATTAGGTTCCTGTCCATGTTGGCAGTATAATATGTAATTGTGAGTTCTATTCAAAACTCACATGATTTAAACTCCTTTAAATCATTTTATCAATCTCTATTGATATTTTGATACATCATTATACAAGTCATGATTGGCCTCTAGCTAGGCATCATGACTATCCAAATGTCAGGAAAGTCATGTGGTTTGACTGTACCCTTCCATAGAAACAGTTACCGTGCAATTACTCCTTTCACCACTCTTATCTCAATTAGATTCTGAGTATGGATTTCTGTCAACTCATATAAATCTAATTATGTATGTTCTATTAATTTAACCATTGTTCCTAAAATGCCCTTCATGGATCTCCATCCATCTCGGCATATTACTCTGGCCAGAGATTCACTGAACAAGGTAATTATAGAATCATGTGAGATAACTTCCCTTGTTAAATCTGGGATGGTGAATCCTTTGTCAATCACTCAACTATCTTCAAGTAGGTCATGATATACCCAATCTCCTAACTATGTTCACTCCCAGTTGGAAGTAATCAGTTATGGAGTCAAAGTATACCACTTGCTACTTAAGATAACTTTGGTGATCTCAAGTCTAAGGATACTTGCACAACCGCTATGAAGAGATTCCTCACTGACATAGATTTAATATCCATATGAGGATTCTCTTTGCAGGTCTCCAATGAACTTGTTCCTCTAACAAGCATCCACATGTTAGCATTGATTATCATCCATAATCACAATTATGAGAACCATTGCTTGAACCATTCAAGAAGCATAACATGTGCTAGTCTGTCCGAATTAACAATGTCCTATCTTGTTAATTCTATGACTAGGGATATTTAGATATTAACACATTTGCATGCGATAGACATCTCACATCATGAACACTTTCATGATTGCCTTTGCACTGTGTTTATAATATCTAGGACTTCATTTATTAATTTAAGATTTACAAACTCATGTATTCAAACACAGCATTAATAAATGAATGATGCCTTTTATTAAGAATATAAATTTCATACATATGAAAAACATCCCTATTACATGGGCTCTAGGGCATACTCTCTAACAATCTCCCACTTGCACTAGAGCCAATCACTCATATGTCTCAGACCCATGCTATTTATATGGTGATCATGCTTTATCTGGGAAAGTGCTTTAGTGAGGGGATCCGCCACATTGTCATCTGTGGGAACCCTTTCTATTTTCACATCATTTCTAGCTACTATTTCCCTTATGAGATGGTACCGTCTGAGAACATGCTTGGATCGCTGATGAGACCGTGGTTCCTTTGCTTGCGCAATGGCTCCATTGTTGTCACAATATAAAGGAATCAGATCAACAATGCTAGGCACCACTCCTAGTTCGGTTATGAACTTTTTGATCCAGACTGCTTCTTTGGCTGCTTCTGAAGCAGCAATGTACTCAGCTTCTGTCGTGGAATCAGCAGTTGTTTCTTGTTTTGAACTTTTCCAACTAACTGCTCCTCCTCCCATTATGAACACATAACCAGATTGTGATTTACAATCATCTTTGTCAGATTGGAAGCTGGCATCTGTATACCCGTTTACTTCCAAACTGCCCTCTCCATATACCAAGAATACATCCTTAGTCCTTCTCAAGTACTTAAGAATATTCTTGACAGCTGCCCAATGTTCCTCTCCAAAATTAGATTGGAATCTGCTTGTGACACTCAAAGCAAATGCTACATCTGGACGTGTACATAACATAGCATACATGATAGAACCAATTGCAGATGCATATGGTATTCTATTCATGCTCTCTCTATCCTCCAGTGTCTGTGGACACATAGACTTAGAAAGGTGTTTCCCATGCACCATGGGTATAAACCCTTTCTTAGAGAGATCCATATTGAACCTCTTCAATACTTTATCTATATATGTACTTTGAGAAAGACCTAGCAACCTATTGGATCTATCTCTATAGATCCTTATTCCCAGAATATAGGATGCTTCTCCAAGGTCTTTCATGGAGAATTGCTTGGATAACCATATTTTAACAGATTGGAGAAGAGAAATGTCATTTCCCATGATCAATATGTCATCTACATATAGAACTAGGAAGACAATTGCACTCCCACTGACCCTTTTATACACACAAGGTTCATCTTCATTCTGTGAGAAACCAAACTCTTTGATTGTCTCATTGAATCGTATGTTCCAACTCCTAGAGGCTTGCTTCAATCCATAAATGGATCTTTGAAGCTTGCATACCTTTTCGCCATTTCCTGATGTGAATCCTTCTGGTTGTGTCATATACACATCCTCGGTAAGATTTCCATTAAGGAAAGCTGTCTTCACATCCATCTGCCAAATCTCATAATCATAATGAGCTGCAATGGCTAAAAGTATTCTTATAGACTTAAGCATCGCTACAGGAGAAAAAGTTTCGTCATAGTCAATACCTTCTTTTTGACGATAACCTTTTGCTATTAAGCGAGCTTTATAGGTAACTATATTACCTTCCATGTCAGTCTTCTTTTTGAAGACCCATTTGCACCCTATGGGTTTTATCCCTTCAGGTGGTTGAGTTAAAGTCCATACTTTATTCTCATACATGGAGTCCATTTCGGACTGCATAGCCTTAAGCCATAAATCACGTTCTGAACTGTTCAAAACTTCTTGATAGCTTGTAGGCTCATTGTCCTCTACTACAGTTATGCCTCTATCCGAATCAATGTGAAATCCATATCTCACAGGGATAGAATGCATCCTAGTAGATCTTCTAGGATTTTGTGTATAATCAGGTTCAACTGTGATTTCATCATTATGAAATTCAGTTTCAGGTTCAATCGCTTGATCATCTTCTATTTGTGGGTCTTGAACTTCACCAAGCTCAATTTTACTCCCACTGTCCTCTCGTAGGAGAAATTCTCTTTCTAAGAAGACAGCATGCCTTGAAACAAACACCTTTTGTTCTAAGGGATGATAGAAATAATATCCAAACGTTTCTTTTGGATATCCCACAAATAAACATTTGTCAGACTTAACATCCAGTTTGTCTGACATTGTCCTCTTCACATAAGCAGGACAACCCCATACTTTCATATGAGAAAGCGTGGGTTTCTTGTTATTCCACATCTCATATGGAGTAACATCAACCGATTTACTAGGAACTCTATTTAACACATAAACAGCAGTTTCTAGTGCATACCCCCAAAAGGACTTAGGCAAGTCCGCTCGGCTCATCATCGATCGAACCATATCTAATAGTGTTCGATTCCTCCTTTCGGATACACCATTGTGTTGTGATGTATATGGAGGAGTCCATTGAGATAAAATCCCATTATCTCTAAGATAATCCTGAAACTCTTGACTTAAGTATTCTCCACCTCGATCTGATCTAAGTGTTTTAATACTTTTGCCAAGTTGTTTCTCTACTTCATTTCTGAATTCTTTGAACTTTTCAAATGCTTCAGACTTATATTTCATTAGATAGATATATCCAAACCTGGAATAATCATCTATGAAAGTAATGAAGTAGGAGTAACCTCCTCTAGCATGTGTAGTCATTGGACCACATACATCCGAATGTATTAAGTCCAAAACCATTTTAGCTCGTTCTCCTTTACCAATAAAGGGAGCTTTTGTCATTTTTCCCAATAAACAAGATTCGCATGTATCAAATGATTCATAATCAAATGATCCCAAATCACCTGACTTATGCAATTTGGTCATGCGTTTTTCATTTATGTGGCCTAAACGACAATGCCATAAGTATGAGGTATTTAGATTATCATGTTTCATTCTCTTGGTATCCACATTATGTACTTCTTTAATTAAATCAAGAACAAATATACCATTCTCAATGATAGCTTTTGCATAAAATATATTGTTCTTAAAAATGTAACAACATTTGTCCTTTAAAGAAATATCATAATCGTTCATTAAACAACTGAAAGAAATAATACTCTTGGACAAAGCTGGAACATAATAACAATTATTTAATTCCAGTACTAATCCACTAGGAATAGGCAAATAGTAAGTCCCCACAACTGTTGTAGAGATGTTTTGTCCAGTAGCTGACTGCAAACATATCTCTGCCTTTCCAACTCTTCTAAAGCTTCTAAGCCCCTGTAGATCATTACATAAATGAGATCCACATCCGGTATCTAATACCCAAGATTGTTTTGAAGCAATAGAATAAGTATTAATTTCAATCATATGAATACCTGAAGTAGAAGCATCAGCTTGCTTCTTCTCCTTGAGAGAATCTAGATAGGCCTTGCAGTTACGCTTCCAATGACCATCCTTTCCACAATGGAAGCAAGTTCCTTTGGGATTCTCTTTCTTGGCAACCTTCTTCTTAGAGATCCCACCATTCTTTGGCTGCGCCTTGGTTATCTTCTTCTTCTTCTGCTTCTTGCCTTTAGCAAAAGTGACAACCATGACACTTTTTGGATCCTTCTTAAATGATCCATCAGCTGTCTTGAGCATATTGATTAACTCAGGAATGGATACTTGGATCTTGTTCATGTTGAAGTTAAGCACGAAAGGTGCATAACTTGGAGCCAACGAGTACAAGATTAAATCTATGTATAGATCATTATCCATAACATAGCCAAGTCTACTCAAATGCTCAATATACCCATACATCTTCAATGCATGAGCAGCAGCTGAAGTGCCTTCCACCATTTTGCAACTAAATAGAGCTCGAGCAATCTCATATTGCTCAGTTCTAGCCTGAGAAGAATAAAGCTCCTCTAGATGCAAAACGATGGTTCTAGCATCCATCATTTCATGTTGCTTCTGAAGCTCCGAGGACATAGCACCCAGCATCAGACATGCTGCTGTTTCACTATCCTCCATGTATTTTCGATAAATGCCTTTGATCTCATCAATGGCATCATCTGATGGACGTGGTGGTGGATCTTTATCCAAGACATAGTGGATCTTTTCAGCTCTGAGAACAATTCTCACTTGCCTGATCCAGTCAGAATAGTTGTTGCCAACCAGCTTGTTATCCAAGATTGATCGTATGTTAATGTTTGATGTGGTCATGATGATGACCTAGATGTGAAAAAGAAAAGATATGAGAGTATGTTCATATATATATATATATATGCATTAATAAGGTCTTTAATTAATCCATTTACTCCCACTATTTTATTGCGAATTAATAGCCCTCACTATATAATCCGAGAAAACCCGATGGTTTTCTTAGTGGGCCAATATCCAATCCTTGATATGTAATTTGACCTTGACTGTGGTCAACAAGCCAAATTCCATACCCTTGAAAGGTAGGTATCTTTATACCAATTGTGTCTCTACACAACTATTGGATCATTAGGTTATCAACTCTTGATGCATGCATATCATATATGCATTCCCTAATCTTGCCTCTAGAACCATTAGCCTTGACTGTGGTCAACAAACTAATGGGCTAGCTAAGATGACCCATTTAATTAGATTTGAACATATTCGATATAATGTGAGCTTGACTGTGGTCAACAACCCACACTATAAAGAACTCTGGTTCTCCTCAAATTAATGGAAGGCTTATATACCTTAGTATTTGTTTGAGGGTTTTAGTTAATTAAGTCTCATCATACATGGTTGGCATACATTGGTATGCATCCTATATCTATCACATAAATATAAGCATACAAATATGGTATAGTTATGGACTTCACTACATTGATTTCCCCGAGCCAAGAGAGAAATCAAAAGGTCACACCTAGGTAGTATGCATGATTCAAACAAGAAAAATAATTACATTATCTTCAAGCTTGTTGGATCTCCATCCGGCCCATCTTGCTCCTTGAAAATGGTCTCCATCTCTATTTCTAATTCTAATCTAAGTAATCTAATTACATATTACAATTTGAAATCAAATACAAACCAAAAACAAGTGGCCGGGACATGAAAGTCCTCATTGGGCCAAAACATGCATTATGCTCAATCACATTGGGCTTTGTCCATAACTAACCATCATGCCAATCATTCACCCTTATATGCCTTTCTAATGCATAAAGAAATGGATTACTAACTTTTTTTCAACCTTTGAAACTATATTTTGAGTTATTTTAATGATGTGATCAAATTAGGAAACTTTTTCCATTTTGGAAACTTTCATTTTAGGAAACCTTTTTGCATGAATTTGTTCTTGCCTTAATAATCAATCAAATTGATTATTAATTAATTATAAATTGATTATTTAATTAATTAATCATATTAAATAATTAAAAGAATCAATTTTGGGCTTAAATAAGTGTAGGCCGAAACCCACAGAAGAAAAACCCTAAGTGTGTTCACACACAAACCAGTTTTGTGTCATTTGGACCATTTGGGCCTTTTGGAATGAGCCAAGCCCACTCCAGCCCTTAAAACCCATTAATAAACTTAATTAATGTTTATAATAGTTAATTTAAATCAGCTCCTTGGGCCTACCAAGTCATTTACTAATTTAAACCAAGTCCGTAAACATAATTAAGCCCATTAAGTGGTTTTAATGAATTAAAATTAATCAAATTAATTTAAGGCCCATTTTAATTAATCCAATTAATTAAAAACACTTTAATATATCATATATATCATATTTAGAAGATCAAAAGTCGTTCTAACCAAGAACACATCAAGAACACACGAAGAACACCAATTTATCGAACTTTTCGACAAAACTAGTTTTCATGCAAAACTTGTTCGATTTTAATTCCGTTCGATCCTACGGCTTAATATCACATATTAAACACATAAAATATCATCTAAATGATTTTTAAATGGATCCATAAGAAATTAAATTAGAACAGCCCCTACATTACCTAGGGTTTCACGCCAAACCCAAATCAAAATGCTTCAAAAAATTCGTTTTTGTTTCCACCAAATTTATTTGATCACACATACAACCAGAAATCAATATTTCTCATTCATGAACAATCAAATCTAATATTTTAAAGTTCATGAAATAAATAACTCAAAACAAAACAAAACTTATTCCGCAGAAAAATATAGAATTGTATATCCATGGCAAAACCGTGGCTCTGATACCATGTTGGATTTTTTATGGTTACATGCATCATATACATGAGCGGAATTTTAAAATTTTTAACCATATGATCTGATCATGCCATGAATACACAATATAACTATATGAGAATAAGAAAAATCACCTTTGATTTTTGTTGAACAGTTGATTTTACTTCGCACCGGGTTGTCGCAAACCACAGTGTCCAAAATCGAACACCTCCAATGAGTAATCCACACTAGAGAGGGGTAAATTGAACCAAAAAATTGGTGTTCAACTAGGGCTGGCCGAAATTCCCAAGAGCTAGCTTGGGAAGTGGCGCAAAAGTGGAGAGAGAATTAAGAGAAAAAGACTTTCCTTTTGTTTTAATCACTTAACCCTAATTCTCATTAGTTGGCCTTTTATAGTTAGGTTAAAATTCCAACTCCTTAATGAGATTGGGCTCTTTAAAATTGCTGGAGAATTATTGATTGGGCTTCTGGAATTAATTATAATCATTTGGGCTTAATTAAATCCAAATTAAATCTTTTCATAAAAGACCATGCACAAAATCCACAAACTAGGCCCTTTGTGCATCTAATTGGATTTAAATACCCAAATGGATTCCAAATCCAACCAAATTAAATATGTGAGTTCCATAACACTTATGTAACATATATAAATTAATTTGGTCCAAGAAAAAGCCCTCTAAGCCCTTCTGTATGGAGTTGGCGAGTAGCCCTCTTCTGGAGGGCTTTCTCCAACTTCTTCATTCCTTTGGCCCTCTATAATTTCTCCAATGGTCCTATTAATTATTATATCAGTCCTATAACACTTATAGTAGTCTTATAACACTTATAAGATAATAATAATTAATCATGAAATACATTATTTCATTTAGGTCCAATTTACAGAACATTTCTCAAAAGTTCCGCGGACAATTTTATTTGATCATAATTAATTAAACTCTTTAATTAATTATTATCATATTCTCCTCTCTACCTTTATAATAATATCAAATATTATTATCCTTGTCATTTTACCATGTTACCCTTTTCTCTATATGTGTGTGACCTATTGGGTTCCTGTCCATGTTGGCAGTATAATATGTAATTGTGAGTTCTATTCAAAACTCACATGATTTAAACTCCTTTAAATCATTTTATCAATCTCTATTGATATTTTGATACATCATTATACAAGTCATGATTGGCCTCTAGCTAGGCATCATGACTACCCAAATGTCAGGAAAGTCATGTGGTTTGACTGTACCCTTCCATAGAAACAGTTACCGTGCAATTACTCCTTTCACCACTCTTATCTCAATTAGATTCTGAGTATGGATTTCTGTCAACTCATATAAATCTAATTATGTATGTTCTATTAATTTAACCATTGTTCCTAAAATGCCCTTCATGGATCTCCATCCATCTCGGCATATTACTCTGGCCAGAGATTCACTGAACAAGGTAATTATAGAATCATGTGAGATAACTTCCCTTGTTAAATCTGGGATGGTGAATCCTTTGTCAATCACTCAACTATCTTCAAGTAGGTCATGATATACCCAATCTCCTAACTATGTTCACTCCCAGTTGGAAGTAATCAGTTATGGAGTCAAAGTATACCACTTGCTACTTAAGATAACTTTGGTGATCTCAAGTCTAAGGATACTTGCACAACCGCTATGAAGAGATTCCTCACTGACATAGATTTAATATCCATATGAGGATTCTCTTTGCAGGTCTCCAATGAACTTGTTCCTCTAACAAGCATCCACATGTTAGCATTGATTATCATCCATAATCACAATTATGAGAACCATTGCTTGAACCATTCAAGAAGCATAACATGTGCTAGTCTGTCCGAATTAACAATGTCCTATCTTGTTAATTCTATGACTAGGGATATTTAGATATTAACACATTTGCGTGCGATAGACATCTCACATCATGAACACTTTCATGATTGCCTTTGCACTGTGTTTATAATATCTAGGACTTCATTTATTAATTTAAGATTTACAAACTCATGTATTCAAACACAGCATTAATAAATGAATGATGCCTTTTATTAAGAATATAAATTTCATACATATGAAAAACATCCCTATTACATGGGCTCTAGGGCATACTCTCTAACACATACCTTTGGCTTTAGGAGTTCCTTTAACTAAAGAATAGTGGCCTAAAACCAAAGAGAAAAGAGACAACATGAGTAGAATCCCATATGCATCTGCACTATGCTATGTACAAGGTTGGATGTTGCTCATGCACTAAGTGTAACCAGTAGGTTTCAGTAAGACCCTAGTGAGAAGCACTGGTTTGCTGTAAAAGGGATTCTAAAGTACATGCAAAGGACTAAGAATCACTTCTTAGTGTATGGTGGTCAAGAAGAGCTCGTCATACAAGGTTATGCCGATGCTGCTTTTCAGACCAGCACTCAGGATTTTAGATCGCAATCTGGATTTGTTTTTGTTTTGAATGATGGTACTGTCAGCTGTAGAAGCTCAAAGCAAGAGACCGTTGCCGACTCAACTACAGAATTTGAGTATACTGCAGCAAGTGAGGCTGCAAAAGAGGTTGTTTGGATTAAAAATTTCATTTCTGGATTAGGAGTGGTCCAAAGCATCCTAGATCAATTAGAAATTTTTTGTGACAACAACGGGGCCATCGCACAGGCCAAGGAGCCCCGGTCACACTAGAAATCCAAACACATACTCAGTAGGTACCACCTGATTAGAGAAATCATTGATCGTGGGGACGTCAAGGTTAGCAAGATAGCAAGTGAAGACAATGTAGCAGATCCTTTGACGAAATAGTTGCGTCCAAATCTGCACGAAGCTCATTTGAGAGTGTTCTGTCTTAGGGCTATGCCCAATTGGGACTAGTGCTAGTGGGAGATTGTTAGTGCAAGTCCTAGCCCAAATGAATTGTAATAAAACACTTTAATTAATAAAATGAGGCATTTGTTTTATCTATTGTATTCCTGTGCATATCAATTGATAGAACTATCCAATAATGTTGTTTCGGTTTAAGTTATCATGTGTGAGGCATATGGTTGTAAGACCTTGAAACAATAGAGACTTCATTCTAAACATCCCTAGTCAGTCATTGTTATGGGAATAACAATGAATTAAGATTAGCATGCTCTCTCTGATATTATGAGTTCTGTCTTATGGATCATTAGGACAAGAGCGTTAATTAGAGATCACAGATACATGTTAAAGAACATGGTATCTGGATACGATCCGTTCATGAGAACACTATATGGTACAAGTCATAAGTGTTCCTCATATGCAAGTTTTGTATCGGTGTTCTTAGACCTAAAATCTCTATGAAACTCTTTATGAATTACTGTGTACTTTGACATACACCTAACGTGCTCGTAACAGAGTGACAAGTACGGATATGATTGGGTATGCATTGATTCATGTTAGAGAGCATGAGATAAGTGAAAGGGATTACCCCTCTCCATAAGAGAGAAAATATCATCGACCACTTGATCAGTGAACTGAGAAGTGTATGGCCATACCGAGATGAAATAATGAGTAATCATTATTTATCTGAGAGTTCAGTATCACTGGAATATCAAGAAAGGAATTAATATATATAAGGATAACTAGTTCCATGCCTTATATTAATTCTGATATTTATGGGTAAGGGACTATGCAAAATTGCATTAGGTCACTAAATGCCATATGCATTTTCATTTAATTTGGAATGCTATAATATATTGCTAGAGAATATATATAGCCTTTGAATTAATTTATTAATTTATTGCCAACATTAAATGGACCTATAGGACCGCACACAAAGCATTGGGCTTAAAATATTTGAATAAAGTATTGGAAATTAATTTGGGCTTTTAATTAAGGTCAAATTAATGTATGTAATGGTTTTTAAAATTGCTATTGGATCTTGGTCCATGAGAGAGAAAAATTCAGCCCACTAGGTTTAATTTCAATTAATTAATTATCTTGTATTAATTAAGTTAATTAAGTATTAAATCCTAATGATATTTAAATCAAATTAAAATACTTAATTAAGGGATGTCTTAGCCGAAATTCCAAGATAAATATTGAAGGAATTTCGGCACATGTGAATTTCTTTATTAAGTGATATTATTTGATTAAATGTCTTATGTATTTATCTTGGATTAAATCAAAAGAATTTGAATCAATATATATCTCTTATTTTAAAGAAGTGATAAAGGTTGAAATTAATTATCTCTAAGTAGTTGATTTTAGATTTATCACTTAAAAAATAAAATGATATATATTGAATGAGAGAAAAGAAAAACCCTAGTTTTTCTTTTGTTTTTGCATGAAAACCTTCTCTCCCTCACATAATTTTCTCTTGGCCGAAATGCACAAGGAGAAGGATTCTTTCTTGCTTTCCTGTGTTCTTGGGCATTAATAGCACCTAAAAGAAGTACAAGATCAAGTCTTGTAGCTTCAAACAATTGCCATTACACAATACTTTAAAAGAGAGCTAGCCATCTCTATTTTAAGCCATATTTGCAAGTGTGTGTGTGAGAACAGAGGGAGTGGCGTAAAAGACTGTTCCTTGGCATTGGTGATCAAGATCTAAGGCGGACAAAGTCATCTTAGTTGCTGCTCATCACCAAATTCAAGTATTAAAAAGCATCAAAAGTTGTAAGTTTTAAAAACCCTAAAATTGCATGTTTCGATTCTTGTCATGGAATTGTTTGGCATGTATAATTGTTTTTTATCGTTTTTCCGCTGCATGATTACCATGAACATATCATGTCATATTCCATCATATATATATATATATGTTTATATTCACACATATATTCTACTAATCACATTACTTCTTTATACAAGTAAAGTTAACATTTCAAACTATATGTATCATAGTAATTTCAAGAAATTATATATATATATATATATATATATATATATATATATATCAGCCCATTAAAGGACAAGTTATACAACTAAAAATAGTAGCTTTAGATTCATCGATATGTATACAACTAGGTAACATAACATGTTTTCATTTTTCTTGGTTCATATACTCCAGCATCAAATGAATATTCATGAGTAGCATTTTTAGTTTTAATTATCATGTATGTATTTATATCTTACACCTTGCACTTGCACTTGCATATAATCATATTATAGTACACAATTGTCCAGTGTTTAAATATGCATTTATATATTCATATAGTAATTCGAGTACCGATAATTAAACATACCTCTCATCATGAACTTATATTTGAACATATGATCTTTAGGCAACACATCATGTCACAATCATATTGTCATACATATAGGACTAATAATAATGTCATAACTTCATACTTCCATATATTAATCTACTTTAATGAAGGTTCATCTATATGGTAACAATGTATCTTTACAACTTTGTTTCTATAAGTGATCATATTAATCTCATATTTTGATGTTACATAATACTCTCATATATATTTTAAAATGTTCTAAACTCACATATGAATGTCATATTTTAAGTTAAATTACATGTTTTAACATGCTTTAGATGTGTATCAAAATGTTAGAGTAAGCGTTGATATTTGATGAAGCTAAAAATCAAGTATAACTGTAAATGGAAAGGGCCACGACCGAGAAAATTGGTCGAAGCCAAGACTAAAGGCTGTAATTGATATCATAAGGTGTGCATGGCTGAGACAAATGGTCTCGAACGCACCTCCCTAAAATGCCCTACGAAATTTCTGCAGGCAGTTTTTCTAAAGCAATGTGTACATCATTTTAGACCTCCCAAACATCATTTTCAGCAAAAATGGTCTTCTACAACTTTGTTTCCATATTTTTCTAGTTTCTTAAACATCAAACTTCATCTCAATATCTGTTCTAATTTGAAAGATGTTGTCAAAATACTGAACACTATTCATGAGTACAAGACTGGACATTTATTTGATTTTCAAGCTAGATTATGACCCATTTAGAGGCAGAATTAGAATGTAATATCTTCATAAGAAAAATAGGTATATGGTTCTATTTTCTAACCCAACTAGAATTATCTAATTTGGTACTCTATAACTCTAGATATAGGCAAAAGAGTACTGAAAGGTCAACCAAAACTAAACCCAGAAATTTGATATATACATGCATGTGCATTTAAACTTAGTAACTAATGTTTCTTATGAAATTATTTATCAAATATATGTTCATCCTTGTTATCATCACTAATTAATCATGAAATCACTCAAAATAACCTTAAATAATATAAACACAGTGCATAAATTTACAAGATATTCTCATGCAAAGTTTTCGATGAACTAATCATAAGCATTACAAACCATCATCCTTAATACTTTTCAAATCACACATGCAAGACATATAATTTTTAGTTTTCATCTTTAAACCTCTAACAACATCTCCATATGCATTCCTAAATCACACTATATCCATATTTCAATACAAAATAAACACATGCAAGAAGAGAAAGATGTTCCCAAACCTGAACATGTAACTTAAATTCTTCACAAATACTTTAATTTCTTTCTCTTTCTTCTTCTCAAAATCTTCTAACTCCCTTCTACCCTTGTAAAATTTTTTAGTTTTGCCTTTCATCCATGCATGCAACTAAAAATAAGGTGGTTTTATTCAAGTTTGGTGGTCGGATTTATAAGAGAAGAAAAGGAAGATTTACAGCTTTTAGAGTGAGATAGTATAGAGAGAGATCACTAGAGTTTTTGAGAGAGAGGAAGAGAGAATGCAAAAATATGCTCTCCCAATTGTGTGGCTTCACTCTCTCCTCAAAGACAGAAAATGAAATTCTCTTCCTTACATGCAAGGGTTATAGCCGTTAAATAAGAGGCTAAAATATGTGTTTTGGTCCCTTATTTAATTGCATGTAACAATTTATTCCAAAAGATTCTTTCTCTTCTAAAAACTAACCCTTAATTTCTTTCTCTTTTTTAAAATCAACCTCACTTAAGGCTTCTCGTAACATTGGCCCCTAGATTTACATGCTCTTTTAATTGAACCCCAAATAAATATTATATTATTACACTTTACCCTATATTTTTTTTAATTATATAAAAATTGATCCTTGAAATAAAATTTTATTTCAATTGCACTCATAAATAAATAACTAATTTATCTTTCAATTCAATAACTTATAATTTCATCTCAATTGACTACTATCTTTAATTTCTTTTCAATAATGCACTATTATACAAAATTTTTAATTAACTCTTCACTCCTCTATCACTTAGACTATCAATCCATTATGTCTTAACTTATGATAATTCAACAAATTTAGCTTGATTATACTTTAATAACATATTAATGCCCTTAAATTCTTTTAGGATCTATTTTGGGTTCTTATAATTCATGATTTAAATGAATGGAAAATTAAAACAAATAAATACTATACTTGTAAAGCTTCAAGTTTGCTCTTGATGTCTTCAAAAAATAACAGACAAAAGCTTTAAAAACCCTAAGAGATTTAAACTACCTAAGTTAAAAAAAAATAAAACTAGGTCTAATTTTGATGTAAAACTTACTAACTCCTTAAATTCTCTATTTAAAATGTTTAAATTCCTTAAATTCTAAGAATCAAGTTGCCACCAAACTACTCAAAACTTCTTTTATCATCAATATGCATAAAAAAACTCATTGGAGAAGACATGTTGTCTCTATCGAGTTGAATGAAAAAGCCTGCGATCAAAGGGCACTCGATGAGGATGGGAGAGTGTTCCTACCAAGCTGATTAGTTTCTCCATAAATTGGTAAGTGACTTAGTGGGGATGACTTCTTGTCCTTATCGAGTTGTTTACCTCTGTAACCATCTTTAATAAGCACTTGATTGGGATTATTTTCATACTTATCGAGTTGTTTTTTTTTCCCTAGAACACAATAAACACTTATTAGGGATGATTTCCTTCCCTGCCGAGTTGTTTGCTACTACAACCTGGTGGGCAATTCCTTAATCCCTGTTGGGTTGATTTGAAACTTTTTTAACCTAAACACTATAAAATTGCACAAAATAAATTTAAACACACTTAATTCAAAACATTAATACTTTAATCATAAAATCAAACATTTTAAAAATAAAAATTACTAAACAATACTAAAAATACACTAAACAATATAGTTGCAACTCAAAGTTATCGAATACCCCACACTTAACCTTTGCTCGCCCTCAAGCAAAATTGGACAGGCTAAATTCTTGAAATAATCAGACTTCAAACCATGAATTATGTACTTTAAAATCATGCTCAAGAACTGATAGTAGCACTTCATGACATTCCAACTAAGTTAAATTAAAGCAAGAAAATATAAGTAAGTTTCTATGTGTGTATGTAAGACCAAAATATTTTAAGCCTTTTTAAAGCCAAAATAACAAAGTAATCCAATAACCAAGCTCAAGAATTAATATACACCGAAATGGATAAATGGTTTCGCACTTTAAACTCTAGAAACCCTAAGGTCATCTTCGCTAAACAACTATAAACCAAACTAGAATTACTAAAATTTCATTAAGGTTGTAATATGGTCATGGTAAGGGTTAAACAAAGAATGGTCAATGGTAGACAAGAAGAATAGCCACCCTCTAATTATAGGGACTAACATTTCCTATAGACCACTTCACTCAACCAAAATCACCCTGATTAACAATTCATGCTCAAATAGGAACTCAACACATCAAAATATTTAAAATAAGGGCTACTATAATTTTTCTCATATATTTCATAACTCAACCATATTTAGGATTCAAAAACCCTTTTATTTCACTTACAAATACCCTATACTTAAAATTTTGCTGTGAATTGCTTGCTTCTAATTCATTCTTCCTTTTTTTTATTTTGTTAAAAATAACAAACTTGCTAGTTTTATTAATAGCATCATAAAAAATAAGGGTATTAACAAGTTCACCCTTTTCATGGTGTTTCTAACTTTAAAACCATCCCTTAATAACCTCCCAATAACCTCTTTTTACACACTAGATTCACTTAAATATGTATAAACATTGATCAATCCTAACCTTAAAGTGGTAAATTCTTAGAAGGGGAGATAAAGGCTTTAAGTTATAAGGTATAGAGATGTGTGTAACAAGAAAAATAATTATGGCACGTATTAAACATGCCTCATTAAGCTTAAAAGGTCTAACAAGGGATTAATTACAAATTGGTAGGTATACGGTCTTAATATGGCTCAACAAGAAAAATTTACCTAGATCACTTTCTAAATTGTTTGAGTTGTTTCAATGCTTTGAAGGATGATGAGGAAGGTTTTAATGCTCTAAAGTTCCTACTTAACTGCCTTCATATATTGGCTTTTCTTTTATTTCAAAAACTTTTCTTAGTGTTCAAAGTTTGAAAACTAACAAATCTTGTTCAAGTTGAATTGTAACTTAGTTAAAATTTCATCAAGCAATGCTAAACAGAAATTTTAAGTGCTGCACATTCTATGTTAAAGTTTAAAAAGTTCACTTCCAAGAATAAACTAGGGCAAATTAAACTAATTGTAAGCTAAAGGATAACTTAACTACACTATGTCATTAGAACAAATAAAAACTAACTACATAACTAAAATCACCATAAAAGTAAAAACACCAAAATGAAAGATATGAATATTACTACTTCATAACGAGAAGTACAAAGTCAACTAAGAATAGGTAGCATAATTAATACATAAAAACACTAAAATGAAATAAAATACAATAAAGTAAAACATATAACATAAAAAGAAAAACACTAAATAATTTATGAACATAAGGGGTTAAGATTTTCGAACACTTTCTAAATCTAAAAAGCAAAATTGAGCTTTAATAAGCTCTATCCCCTATTAAAATTCCATGCTATCCTCAACAAGGAAGCATAAAATGCAATCATTGTGGTGGTAAAGAAGATGGTGGTTGTTGCGTCCCTAGCAAGTGCACTAGATCGGCAAGTAATAAAGTGGGGTATGGTTAGGACCCTCAATATCGAACCCAAGGGAAATGTGTGTGTGTAGACTGTGAAGATTAATTGTATGCTAAAGAATTCCCAATTGTTGTGTGTATGAGTTGTTTGATTTATAAAATGTACTTTAAAGCTTAAGTATGTAAAGCAGAGAAATTTAAATTCAGTGTATTAAATTCTGAAAAATTAGCGAGTGTAAATATCTATAGAAGTAAAGCGTCACTCGGGTTCACCTATCCACCTCATACCCAAATGTGAATGAATTTTTACATAAAAGTATACATGAATGAACTCGGGATAACCCATCTTAATCCAAGCGTCCCATTCCGGAGCCAGCTATTCTAGTTGCTAAATATCCCATTCCAGAGCCAGCCCAACAACTAGCCTAAACCCGGCTCTAAAATCCTAAGTTCGGTCTACCGTCCCATTCCGGAGCCAGGTAGCCCAAAACCCATCTTTTTCACTCCCTACTCTAGTTTTAGAATCACAAATACCGCACATCAAGAGTCCCATTCCGGAGCCATCCAAAATAGACAATATTCATGATAGAAAATTTGAGCTAAATCATTCATAAACTCCAATCTATTAGGCTCAATACCCATAAAGACATATGATAGAAACCATTCATCCATGGATACAAAATAACTTAATAGATCGAAAAATCAATGATAAACAAATAAGTACTTGTGAAATAGACTATCCATTCATGTAAAAATAAATTTGAGTTCAATATTCACATTCTGAGTAGGGGATTCAAAGATCCCCAAGCAATAAAAAGACTACTCACAATCCATAATCAAATGAAAAGAGAAAAAGATAGAAAAAACCCTGAAGTTCATGGTGAAGAAAACCCAGCTGACTCCAAGCCCTTCAATCTCTTTCTCCAAGGCCTTCAGGAAAAAATGAGCTTCAAAATATGTAAATCTATGCTTGTAAACTCTATATCTATTTTTAATCTAAGTGTTTTTGTGTAAATCCTACTATTTTCAAGTATTTCTATGTATATTTGTGTGTGAAATAAACTAAGAACTTAAAGAGAGAAGAAAGAAACCCTAAGAACTGAAATTTTTCCCAAAAAACTGCTCCCTCCCGATTTTCAGAAAACTTTGCTTTATAAAGGTCAGCATGGGTCACGGTTACTACCAAATTCGTGGTAACCGTGACCTCTAATAAAAAAACCCTCTTTTGATTCAAATGGGTCACGGTTACTACTATATTCTTAGTAACCGTGAGACTGCTTGGAGCTGAATTTAGGATTGGGTCACGGTTACCATGAAATTCCTGGTAACCGTGAGATAGTTCTCATCTTCATTCTAGACTAAAAAGTTGCCTGCCTCACGGTTACTAGGAAATCCTTAGTAACCGTGAGATGCTTCTCTTCTTGCTTCTGAACTAAAAAGCTCCATGAGTCACGGCTACCAGCCCATCAAGTACAATTGCCATGCTGACTGTGACATGCTTTAAAACGGTGCGTTCTGACAGGATATATAGGTCACGGTTACCATGAAATTCCTGGTAACCGTGAGGTACCTAAAAATCACAAAATCTGTCAAAAACTCTCAAAAATCACACAAAAGCTAGAATTAACTGAGAATCGGATAAATTATTAAATTGTAGTAAAAACAAAGCAAAAGATGCAAAGAGATCAATGAAACTAGACTCAAATAAAACTAAAACTAAATACTGAAATTGAGTTATCAAAATACCCCACACTTAGACTTTGCTTGCCCTCAAGCAAATGAATTATCCACAATCTTGAAAAGCTCAAAACCTCAATTCAGAACATGAAAAATCAGAAGTGCCAGAACAACACTTAGCAGAAGTCACTCAGAATAAGAACTTCATCAAAAAGACTCAAATTGATCTATATCAAACAATTTCTCGTGTGTGTGTGAGGCTAAAACAGATTTATTTTCCTCAAAACTAAAACTACTAGTGAATTCCAGCAATCAAGCAAACATAGAATAGTCATAAGCCTCTCCTTTAGCACCTGAACCACAAGGGTCATCTCCACTAGACAATTTAGAGCAAAATAGTATCACCAGGGCTTACATTAAGGTTGTAATGGGGATAAGGCAAAGGTTCCAATGATTTTAAAGGTTAGCAATACAGAATTAGCCACACTATCCAGAAACAAAACTCACCTAACTTTCTCAAGGAACTTCTTCAAAAACTATACCCTATCATCATAAGAATGAAAATTTGATCTTAGGACATTAGTTGGATTCCCAAAATTGTAGGAAGTAAGATACATGACACTTCTTATAAATACTAGGTACCCCACACTTATTTTCTGCAATCATGAATCAATTAATTTTTTTTTTGCAGCATTACAACTGTTTTTTTTGTGTGGATACCAAAAGCACTAATTGTTTATCATCCATGTCCTAGAATTTTTAACACATTTAAACTCAACAACTTCTAAAAATTGATTCAACTTCCCCCTTTCTAACTGATAATCATAAATTCATCAAACCCGTCATGCAAATTTCGTTACCCAACCTAGAGTGGCCAAATCCAAAATGGGAAAGACAAAAGCATTTAGGCTATATGGTTAAACATTAATGCACTAAAAAAATGTAGTACGCTTTTAGCATACCAATTGAGCTCAAGGGGGCTAACAATGGTAAAATTTACTAAGGGTAGGTCAAAAGTCATTTAAAAGTTGGTTACCAAAGAAGGCTGCCTGAGTCATATCCTATACCTGCCTAAATTGAATATTTGTTTCGAAGGGTGATGAGGAAGGTTCTAGCTATTCCAAAATTTATTCACTTAACTGCTTTCACTCACTGGATTTTTTTTTTTATGTTTAGCCCAATGTGCTCATTAAATAAGAAAACTGAATGATATATAATTAACTGAGATCAATTTAAAGAAGATACTCTTTACTGAACAAACTACTGCTCTCCGGCTATCCAGTCTTTTCAACTTATCAGTTCAAAAACAAGTCTCAGCTAATTCAATTCAAGATTAACTGGCAGCTCAAGCTAAAGGTAAGGTAATTAATAAACACAAACTCCAAACACAAATCAACATTCACAATGCTAAAAATATTTATAAAGAAAGACTAAACAACTGAAACAAAATTAAAATGAGTTATGGTTCAAGATTTTTCACAATTTTCGCCACTGCATAAAGCAATCTGTTTGCAACATAAATTAACTTCCAACGATTGTTTAAATTTCTACCAAATTAACATAATTCAAAATTATAACAATGTCAACAATGTCATTAAAGGGAAAATATATATACCCCACACTTTAAAACCTGCTGTCCTCAGCATGGAGCAAACAAAAAGATAAGTGCAAAGGAGATAGGGGAAAGGACTTCCTGTTCAAAAGTGCGGAGGCGCGTGGGAATCAAGCCGGGAGTTCAGGGCAGCCAATGCCTGAATGATTTGCTGTTGTTGCTGCTTCAACTCCTCCTGGTTAGCAGCCAAGATGTCCATATGATCCATTAAAGCAGTATACTGAGCGGAGGATAAAGTGACTGCATCATGATCTGGGGCAGGTGGAGGATTGCACAAACTGCGCTCCATCTTATGCAAGTATTCCTCTCTGGTGGTTAGCCTGAACCCATGCTCTGTAGTCACATCATCAACCAATATTTTCATGTTCTTGAGCATTTTGGAATCAATGTAGGCAGCTGCAGGGAGGCTTTTGTCAACGTCCAGTGGATGCCCAAAATGTCTGGCAATCATGGTCACCCATCCACCAAAGGAGATCTTCTTCACTTTGGTCGGTTTTTGTTGCATCTCCTTGAGCTTATTCCACCAATGATATGCTCCATTGATGCGGCAATGTCGCACCATGCAAGAAAGAATGAGAGCCTCTGGAAGATTGATCTGCCCTGCACTCTGCACATGAGACATAAAAGACATAGAAAAGAACCGATGTAAGATTCTGAAGGCATGATCCCGCAGTAAATGGGACTTGGTGGTGCCGGCCACATAAGGGCCTCCAATCAGTGGGTCTCTTATGTCTTCCCAAGCTCTGTCCTTTGAATGCTCTTCATAAGCATAGATCCCATCTGAGGGAAATCCTAAAGCTTCAGTGACTTTGGCCAAAGGCACGTCAGATAATCGGCCTTCCAAGAAGAAGGTCACCTTGTTGGAACTGTCACCCTGCCCAAAATGGAATTGCACTGTAGAAAGGAAGTCCCTGGTCAAATCTAGATAAACCAGTTCCCTGCAGTTGAAGAATTTGCCCCAACCAATGGCGTCAATGTGGCTCTCAATCTCCTCCTTGATCCCCAACTGCTCCAGTAAACTCAGATTGAGATAAACAGAAGGCAAGTACTTGCAGTTGGAGAAGATAACATAGTTGGTCCGCAACCGTTCAGGAACCCAGCTTGGAATTTTTGGTCCCTTCTTCTTCTGTGGCTTCTGTGGCACAGGGGCTGGCTGTGGTTGCTGACTAGCTCCAACAGGCTCTTCAGAATGGGAGGGTTGCCTGGCAAGTGGGATAATGTCCTGTGCTTGTGAAGAACTGGAAGCACGAGCTCTTTTAGGCGCCACTGCCCATAAACAACAAAATTGAGAGTTTACAACGTTGGAGAGGAAAATAAACACAATTATAGCAAGAATAGATGAGAATGCATAAAGAAATGTATGTCACACACAAGTTCCTGGGAGGTACGTGGCACTCAACCACAATGACCGAGTCATCCTTTGGAAACTAGTAGCCCGCAGGTCGAATCGTTTCAGCCTATATACCTCCAGGACATGAATAGCACCCATAAGCATGTAAATGCAAATGCTAACTTAGACAAAAGAATATTGATTTGGCATGCTTATTGGAGCCGAAAATATGCTTGATAAATGAATGACTAACCAAGTGCGTGCAACAGTTCCAAATCACAACCAGAAATTGGGGTACAGTGTCAACAATGCATGGTAAAGCAATGCGTTTAACAACATTTACTAAATCTGTAGGCAGGACAATATTGATGTATCGGTGTATGCATTCAAGTAAGAATTCAAACATTGCATTCATCATATTCAGCAAACAGGAAAAATGCAGGGCATTAAAGAGAAAGACACAGGGCTCAATTGCGAAGATTATGGCAAGAAAAAGAAATAAAACCAACACAAGAAAACATTTGACATAGACATAACCAAGCAAATCCATTAATTCCTCTAACTTAAACAACCCAAAGCAAAAAAATAAAGGAAAAATAAAAGAAAATAAAGGGGGTTAAGAGACCATACCTGTGGGCTTTACGTCACACGTACAAAACCAATCCACATTAGACCAAAGGTAGGCTTAAAACTCAAAAATCAGAACTTATATGTATATGAATATATATAGACACACACAGATTAAAATAAGAAGGAAGACTAAAACCTAGAGATAAGCAACAAAACAAAGAACACAAATAAAACAGGAAACATTAGAAAACGAGGAACAAAACTACCAAAGAACAAACATAAAAAAAAAGAAAGACAAAACACAACAATAAGACAATAAAAACAACAACAAAAACAATTGAATTTTTTTTTAACCAACACGGTTACTAGGAAATTCCTGGTAATCGTGAGGTAACACAGAAGACAAAAAACGGAAAACAAAACATAGACAGAGGCCACTGGACAGAAATTTAAACAACAAGAAAACACAAATAGAATTTCCGAAAATAAGCAAAATAGAAAGAAGAAAATAAAAAATAAAAATAACATAAATAAAATAAAATGAAATAAAAATTAAAGAGAAGAGAAGACTTACTTGGTTGATGATGATGAAGGAGAAAAAGAGAAATAACTAAAAACAACCATAACAAAAAAATAATAAAAAAATTAGAGAAAATGACATAGAGAAGAAATGGAGAAATCAACTAGATCTAAACACAAACTATGATAAACAGAAACTAGATCTACTAACAAGAATGAAAAACCCAACGAAAATGGAAAAGAAAAAGAAAAAGAAGAAGAAAAAGAACTAAGAAAAACTAGAAAAACAACTATGATTAACTCTTATATCTAAACAAGAAGAAAGAAAAAAAATAAACAAAAGAGAGAACAAAGAGGGACTTACCGGAGAAGACGGCTGAGAACGGCGGAGAAGAAGAAGAGAAGAAGAAGAATAGATAAAATGAGAGAGAGAGAGAGAGAGAGAAAGGAAAACGAAATGAAAGAGACTAAAAGAAAAGAAAGGGTTTCTTAAAATTAGGGTATCGTTTTTTTCAAATATATATATATATATATATATTTTAAACCACCACGGTTACTAGGAAATTACTGGTAACCGTGAGGTAACCCAACAAAGTTTTCTAGACTAAAAACTGACCTGAGTCACGGTTACTATGAATTTAATAGTAACCGTGAGATAAAATGAAATTTGCTACTGGACTAAAACAAGGATATCTCACGGTTACTATGAAAAACATGGTAACCGTGAGATAAAACGAAATTTGCTACTGGACTAATATTGACTTGGTCACGGTTACTATGAAAAACATAGTAACCGTGAGATAACACGCAAATGGCTACTGGAACAAAATTGACATGGGTCACGGTTACCATGAAAAACATAGTAACCGTGAGATAACACGGGTTCCAGTTCTGTACCAAATTAAAGGCACCTCATGGTTACTAAGATAAGCTTAGTAACCGTGAGCCCCTAAAATTACTGAAAAATTTTACTTTCTTTCCTCAATCTCTCCCAACAATTAAACAAAACTTTCTTCTCCACTAAATTTCCAGAAAAACACACAAATTGAATGACACTCACAAACCTTGAACCACTACCCTTAACACAACTATTAAAAAGAAACTAACACAAAACATTGTTCAAAAGTATGAGTTAGAGGTAGTTCTGCATTTATCAAGTCCACAGCTGGACTTTCAAATACCGTCAAGGGTCTTGAAGAGTGACAATCACCGAAGCACCTTCAAATGTTGACTCGAAATAGGGCTTCACGCGATGTCCATTTACCTTGAATTCTTTCTCATCTCTTGGGTGTTTGAGAGTTACTACCCCAAATTTATCTGCTCTCACTAGCACATAGGGCCCTTTCCACCTCGATTTAAGTTTCCCTGGGAATAGTCTCAATCTACTATCATAAAGCAGCACTTTCATTCCTGGTATAAGTTCCTTCTCGGCTATTCTTCGATCATGCCACTTCTTTGTGTTGTCTTTGTATTTCTTGGCATGCTCATAAGCCCAGAATCGGATCTTCGCCAATTCTTTCAACTGCAAAAACCTGCACTTTCCTGCATTCTCAAGGTTAAGATTTAAAAATTTAGTAGCCTAATAAGCCTTGTGCTATAATTCCACCGGTAAGTGACAGGATTTTCCAAACACCAACCTAAAAGGTGACATTCCTATTGGTGTTTTGAAAGCTGTCCTATAAGCCCACAAAGCCTCATCCAACTTAAGATACAAATCTTTCCTAGATGCATTGACTGTTTTCTCCAAGATTGCCTTCAACTCTCGGTTAGAAACCTCAACTTGCCCATTAGCTTGGGCATGATATGGGGTGGTTATTTTGTGCCTCACTTCGAATCTTTTCAATAAGGCTTTGAATTGGTGGTTGACAAAATGTTTCCCACCATCACTAATAATAGCTCTTGGGGTTCCATAGCGGGTGAATATATTCTTCCTTAAGAATTCTAAAACAACATTTGCATCGCAAGTCCTAGTGGCTATAGCTTCTACCCATTTACTCACATAATCAACTGCCACTAAGATATATTCAAACCCGTAAGAAATTGGAAAAGGCCCCATGAAATCTATCCCCCATAAGTCAAACAGTTCAACCTCAAGCATGTTAGTTAATGGCATCTCATCTCTCCTGGTTATATTTCCCACCTTTTGACATCGATCACAAGTTTGAATGAACATTTTAACATCATGAAATAAAGTGGGCCAATAAAATCCAGAAGAGAGAATTTTCGATACCCTTCTGTTAGGGCTGTGATGTCCACCAGCTTCCCCACTGTGACAGGCTTGCATGATTTCTACTTGCTCCTCCTTGGGAATGCACCTTCTGAGAACTTGATCAGCACATAGACGGAGAGGTAAGGATCATCCCAGATGTAGTGCTTCGCATCAGCTGTAAGCTTTTTCCTTTGCTGCCATGTGAAGTCTCTTGGTATATAATCTCATGCAAGAAAATTTGCAACATCAGCGAACCAAGGTAAAGAAACTTCACAAACAAATAATGCACAAATTCGTTCATCAAGGAATAAATCCAAAATCTCCCCTTTTTCAATATGATCATGCTCCATTCTTGACAGATGATCTGCTACATGATTTTCTACCCCCTTCTTGTCTTTAATCTCTATATCGAACTCTTGCAATAGGAGTACCCATCTTATCAGTCTTGGCTTGGATTCCTTTTTGGCAAAGAGATGCCTTAGTGCTGCGTGATCAGACCACACCACAATCTTTGCTCCCAATAGATATGATCGAAATTTCTCAAATGCAAATACAATAACAAGAAGCTCTTTTTCAGTTGTGGTATAATTGACTTGAGCTCCTGTTAGAGTGTGGCTTGCATAATAAATAGTACAAAAGACTTTCCCTTATCTTTGACCGAGCAATGCTCCCACTGCAAAATCACTCGCATCATACATTAGTTCAAAAGGCGAATTCCAATCCGGAGATATAATCACCGGAGCTGAAATAAGCTTTTGCTTCAATAATTCAAAGGCCAATAAACATTCATCATCAAAATCAAAAGGAGCATCTTTCATTAACAAATTTGACAAAGGTTTCGCAATTTTTGAAAAATCCTTTATAAACCTTCTATAGAAACCTGCATGCCCTAGAAAACTCCTTACTCCCTTAACATTGGTCGGTGGTGGGAGCTTTTCTATAACCTCTATTTTTGCCTTGTCCACCTCAATCCCCTTCTCAGAAATCTTATGCCCCAAGACTATCCCTTCCTTTACCATAAAGTGGCATTTTTCCCAATTTAGTACTAAGTTGGTCTTCTTACACCTACTTAACACTAAGTTGAGATGCTCTAAGTAGCTCTCAAAGTCTAGCCCGTATATGGTGAAGTCATCCATAAATACCTCCATAAATTTCTCTATAAAATCATGAAAAATTGCCATCATGCACCGCTAAAACGTAGCCGGCGCATTGCACAAGCCAAAAGGCATCCTCCTATAGGCAAAAGTGACGTAAGGGCAGGTAAAGGTAGTTTTCTCCTGAACTTCAGGGGCTATGGGGACTTGCAGATATCCCGAATACCCGTCTAAAAAAACAATAAAACCTATTACCGGCTAACCTTTCTAACATCTGATCAATAAATGGCAAAGGGAAATGATCTTTTCTGGTGGCATGATTCAATCTCCTATAGTCTATGCACACCCTCCAACCCGTGAACGTCCGAGTGGGGATTAGTTCATCTAATTCATTTTTCACTACTGTCATTCCCCCTTTCTTAGGGACACATTGCACCGAGCTAACCCATTTACTATCAGAGATTGGATAGATTATACCTGAATCAAGTAGTTTAAGTACCTCTTTCTTCATAACCTCTTGCATAGCAGGATTGAGCCGTCTTTGGGGTTGAGCGACCGGTTTGCAATCGTCCTCCATAAGAATCTGGTGTGTGCAGTAACTCGGATTAATACCCTTCAAGTCCGCTGTCTCCCATCCTATTGCTTCTTTGTGTTTTTTCAACACCTTGAGCAGCATTTCCTCTTCAGCACCTATCAACAAAGAAGAAATAATCACTGGTTTTTCTTCTCTTTCCAAAAATACATACTTTAAATGAGAAGGAAGAGGTTTTAGTTCAGATTTCAAGTCTCCTTCTTGCAACGTGATTTTCTCTTGCTTTGAATTTTCCTCCTCGCAGTCTTTCACCATAGCTGCTATTAGTTCTTCTTTTACTCCATCCAATTCTTCATTTTCCAAGGAATGCATCAAACTCAAATTTATTGGATCACTTAGCAGTACTTTTTCTTGCACTTCCTCCACACATTCGTCGATTTGGTCTATGAAGTAGACTGACTCTTCTAGATTACTTGATGGATATTTCTGACACTTATTCATATCTACTACCAGTTCTTCGTTGTTGAATCGAAGAGTAACCTTTTGCCCATGAACATCAATCAAAGTCTTTGCAGTGTTCAAAAATGGTCTTTCCACGATAAGGGGTACTTTCCTGTCTTCCTCCATTTCCATGACTACAAAATCCACGGAAAAAATGAATTTCCCTACTTTTACCAGCAAGTCCTCAATAACTCCCTTCGGCCTTCTCACCGATCTATCTGCAAGTTGAAGTCACATTCCTGTTTCCTTGAGATCGCCTAAATTGAGTTTCCTGCACATAGAATAAGGCATTAGATTAATGCTGGCTCCTAGATCACATAGACCATTTCCCACAAAAGTTTCACCAATTTCGCAAGTTAGAGTAAAGCTACCTGGATCTTCTAATTTCTCCGGAATCTTGTTCATTATAATTGCACTATAGTTCTTAGTGAGTTGAACAGTTCCATACCCTTCTAATTTCTTTTTATTAGAACAAAGTTCTTTCATAAACTTAGCATAGTTGGGCATGTGTGCTAAAGCTTCAGCGAAAGGCAAATTAATATGCAATTTCTTAAATATTTCTAGAAACCTAGCCAATTGCTCATTCTTCTTCTCCTTCCTAGCTACAGCAGGAAATGGCAACCTATTGATATCAAGATCCTCTATGGTTAGATTCGCAATACTTTTTCCCTTGTCATTCCTTGGAGCATCCGTATCTACCTCTACTCTAGAGTTAGAACTACTTACCTTTCGTGTCGGTTCCTCCAAGTCAGTTGATGAAGTTGGTGATCTATCTCTTTCTTCCTTCCGTGCTGCTTCTTTGCCACTTCTCAAAGTGATTGCTTTGGCCTCCTCCTTGGGATTGCGATCCACATTTGAAGGAAATGTCCCTGGTTGTCTATTTGAAATGGAAGTTGCAAGTTGACCCAATTGAGTCTCTAAATTTCTCATCGAAGCATCTTGATTTCGATTCCATTGCTCCTGAGATTTCCACCTTGAATCTTGACCTGCCATAAATTGTTGTTGGCTATTCATAAAACTAGCAAACATGTCTTCTAAATTTGGCTTCTTTTCTTGAATGGGTGGTCGTGCTTGGAATCCCGGTGGATGGTATGGTTGAGGATGATTAGAGTTTTGCCCTTGATGGTGATGATTTGGTGGATAGGGGACTTGGTAGTGATTGGTGGCTTGTGGTTGGTGGGGCTGAGCTTGACTATGTTAGGCATTTGAGTGGTAAGGTGCTCTTGGTTGTGGTTGAGAAGATGAAGCTTGTTGATTCCCATCCTTCCAAGAGAAATTTGGGTGATTTCTCCATCCCGGATTATATGAATTGCTGTAGGGATCATTCCTTCTAAAATCGCCAATGTATTTACATCACCTATCACTCCACCTTCTTGGACAACTTGCTCACTTTCACACGGTCCACTCCCTTGATTCACTACAGCTACATTTTGAACTTTCAAACCACTCAACTCCTTTTTTACCAATTCTAGTTGTGCTTTTAACAGTGCTACCTCATCCACATTGTGTAAACCTTATCTCCTCGGGACTGATCTAGGGGCAGTCCTTTGTGAATCATTTGCTGCCATCTCATCCAACAACTGAAAAGCGTCCTCAGGCAGCTTGTTCAAGAAAGATTCTGCCGATGCTGCATCCAATAATGACCTTGTTTGGGGTGTAACTCCAGCATAAAAGATGGTCATCAGTTGGTAGACGGCTATTTCATGATGTGGACAACTTCTCAATAATCTTTTAAACCTCTCCCATGCCTCGTGAAAAGGCTCTTCATTCATCTGATGAAAACTCATGATGCTATTTCGGATGCTTGCAGTCTTTGTTGGAGGAAAGAATCTCATTAAAAACCTTTCTTGCATTTGATCCCATGTCCATATTGACTGACGTGGTAACATTTGTAACCACTCTCTTGCCTTGCCAATCAATATGAATAGAAATAGCTTCAACCTCACTGCATCCGTACTAACACCCGGAATTTGAACAGTGTCACTCACTTCCAAAAATATATCGATATGCTGAGCTGGATCCTCTACTTCGGAACCAGAGAATTGATTGCTCTGTACCATGGTAATGGTGGCTGGCTTGAGCTCAAATTGTACTCCTCTTGGTAATACAATTGTTCGGTGATCTTCATTCCACCTTGGCACAGCGTAGTCTCTTATGATCCTTTGCCTAGGCATTTCTTCTCTTCTTGCCCCTGGCATTTGTTCATGTGCCCTCGGCACTTGTTCATTCTCGGGAGGAAACTCGTCAAGAGGAGGATCGTGCTCCATCTCGTTATCTCTATTATCTCTCCTCCTTTGGTGTAGAGTCCTCTCGATTTCAGGATCAAAAGGCAGTAATTGCTCTTGTCTTGTTCTATTCATGCACCAATTTCACCTGAAAAGAATAAAAAAAAAACAAAATAAGGAAAAGAAAACACATACAAACAATAATCACAGCTTACTAACAATGCCAATTTCCCCGGTAACGGCGCCAAAAACTTGTTGCGTCCCTAGCAAGTGCACTAGATCGACAAGTAATAAAGTGGGGTATGGTTAGGACCCTTAATATCGAACCCAAGGGAAATGTGTGTGTGTAGACTGTGAAGATTAATTGTATGCTAAAGAATTCCCAATTATTGTGTGTATGAGTTGTTTGATTTATAAAATGTACTTTAAAGCTTAAGTATGTAAAGCAGAGAAATTTAAATTCAGTGTATTAAATTCTGAAAAATTAGCAAGTGTAAATATCTATAGAAGTAAAGCGTCACTCGGGTTCACCTATCCACCCCATACCCAAATGTGAATGAATTTTTACATAAAAGTATACATGAATGAACTCGGGATAACCCATATTAATCCAAGCGTCCCATTTTGGAGCCAGCTATTCTAGTTGCTAAATGTCCCATTCCGGAGCCAGCCCAACAACTAGCCTAAACCCGGGTCTAAAATCCTAAGTTCGGTCTACCGTCCCATTCCGAAGCAAGGCAGCCCAAAACCCATCTATTTCACTCCCTACTCTAGTTTTAGAATCACAAATACCGCACATCAAGAGTCCCATTCCGGAGCCATCCAAAATAGACAATATTCATGATAGAAAATTTGAGCTAAATCATTCATAAACTCCAATCTATTAGGCTCAATACCCATAAAGACATATGATAGAAACCATTCATCCATGGATACAAAATAACTTAATAGATCGAAAAATCAATGATAAACAAATAAGTACTTGTGAAATAGACTATCCATTCATGTAAAAATAAATTTGAGTTCAATATTCACATTCTGAGTAGGGGATTCAAAGATCCCCAAGCAACAAAAAGACTACTCACAATCCATAATCAAATGAAAAGAGAAAAAGATAAAAAAAACCCTGAAGTTCATGGTGAAGAAAACCCAGCTGACTCCAAGCCGTTCAATCTCTTTCTCCAAGGCCTTAAGGAAAAAATGAGCTTCAAAATATGTAAATCTATGCTTGTAAACTCTATATCTATTTTTAATCTAAGTGTTTTTGTGTAAATCCTACTATTTTCAAGTATTTCTATGTATATTTGTGTGTGAAATAAACTAAGAACTTAAAGAGAGAAGAAAGAAACCCTAAAAACTAAAATTTTTCTCAAAAAACTGCTCCTCCCCGATTTTCAGAAAACTCTGCTTTATAAAGGTCAGCATGGGTCACGGTTACTACCAAATTCGTGGTAACCGTGACCTCTAATAAAAAACCCTCTTTTGATTCAAATGGGTCACGGTTACTACTATATTCTTAGTAACCGTGAGACTGCTTGGAGCTGAATTTAGGATTGGGTCACGGTTACCATGAAATTCCTGGTAACCGTGAGATAGTTCTCATCTTCATTCTGGACTAAAAAGTTGCCTGCCTCACGGTTACTAGGAAATCCTTAGTAACCGTGAGATGCTTCTCTTCTTGCTTTTGGACTAAAAAGCTCCATGAGTCACGGCTACCAGCCCATCAAGTACAATTGCCATGCTGACCGTGACATGCTTCAAAATGGTGCATTCTGACAGGATATATGGGTCACGGTTACCATGAAATTCCTGGTAACCGTGAGGTACCTAAAAATCACAAAATCTGTCAAAAACTCTCAAAAATCACACAAAAGCTAGAATTAACTGAGAATCGGATAAATTATTAAATTGTAGTAAAAACAAAACAAAAGATGCAAAGAGATCAATGAAACTAGACTCAAATAAAACTAAAACTAAATACTAAAATTGAGTTATCAGTGGTGGTGATGGTGGAAAATGATCCTAAAAGTGAAAAGTGAAATGCTTATCTGTCCAGCTTACATGTCTAAATGAGCATTCACCTGATTAATGAAATCTACCATCTGTGGGGTGATGTGAACCTTAAGTTTAGTGGTAAAATTATCTCATTTATCACCTGCAACAGCTTCCTCTATATTTTTTCCCTCTTCAAACTTCACTTTTCCAGCATTCATCCTTATTAGCTCCAGGCAAGTGCATACGACCAATAATAATAAATTTGAGATATTTTGACTTTTTAGTCTAATGACAATGAGGCTCATTCACAATACCTTCATGTTTTTCATCATCTTATAATCAATAAATCTCGGTTCACTAGGAGAGGGTATCAAATCCAAATGCTTAGCCACCTTTGCCAATACTATTACTATGCCTCCCAAAGATAACTTCTTTATAAAATATGACTTTCGTTATAAAACCTCTATCTTTCACCATAATAAATAAGCACCATTGAATTTGACCCCTTCAACCATACATCTTAAAATCAAAACTTCACCTACATTAACACCTCAAGGGCCTCTAGTATGCTTAAAAAATGCTAAAGCTTAAAATTGATGAAGAACTCTCAAAGCATGATTCTTAAGGTGTTGGCCTTTGGTGTTCTTAGTATTAAAAAAAGTGGGCTTAATGTTGTCTCAAACTACCGCCTAATTCTCCCTCGGGGTAGAATTTGGTAGACCTTAAACACCGTCTTCAGAAAAATTGAGATGCTTGGTAATTTCTTGAATGTCATGGTATATTTCTTTTGGCTTAATTGAAAATGAATAATTCCATCATCATCATTGTCATCTTCAAATTCATAGCTAAAGGTGGTTAAAAAGTCTAGACTGATGGTAAGATGCACTTCTAGCCTTTTCTTGAAAAATTTAGTCCACCAAATATTCTCAATCAATTGATGTACCTTAGTCTATAAATTTCCTATGCTTATATTAAGGTAAAAGTCCTTCAAATAAGCAGGCTTCACATACTGCACTCTTACAAAATATTCATATAATGGGATATATTCCTTATCAAGATATGGTGGGATGAGAATCCCTAAAGAACTTGAAGCACTATCATTGTGTGTTTGCTTAAGAGCTACTATATAAAGCCAAAATAGCAATTAAGTGCGAATATAAATGTAAACTAAAGTAGCACCACAATTGACATAAGTCAAAACCATTATAAGTAGTAACAAAAATGAAGCAAATTTTAAACACACAATTACATGCAATTAAAGCACAAAATCAACCTAAAATAAGCCTTAGGAACCATATGCAAGAGAGAAAACCAAGAAGAAGAATTCCAAGCAAATATTTTAACTCAAAGATAAATTCAACAAATAAATAATTATAATTGAAATGAAAAAGAAAAACTTGGGTTGTTGTGGATGTATCGAAATGAAGAAGAGAAAAAATAAGATATTGTAAGAAGGAAATGATTTATGTGAAAATAATAAAAAAAGAAGAGAATTTTTAAATGACATTATGGAGAACCTAAGGAACCACTGGTTTAAAATTGCTCTATATAGGAATCCAATGTGTACAAAAACTGTGGTTGATTCCTTTAAGGTCTAAGGTTTCCCATCTAGTGGCTCCCTTATGCTTTCTCAACAATTCAATAAGCATTTCTTTCTCAAACCCTATCAAATAAGAATAAATAATTATAGGTTTTGCACTTTTTTCTAAAAATACATATTTTAAATAAGATGGTAGAATTTCAAGTTTACAGTTTGTCTCTTCTTTAGGAAGGGAAGAATCTTCCTCCTTCACTCCTCCATCTTCATGCTCTTTATCTATCTCCTTTAGTAGCTCTTCCTCCTTTTCATTTGCACTTTATTTATCCTTAGAATGCACTAAACAACCTTGTAGTGCATCTTTCAAAATGATCTCCTCTTAAGTCTCTTCGACACATTCTTGAACACTATCAATGAAGCACACAGACTCTTCAAAGTCATATGAGGGATGTTGCATCACTTTATTAATGTTGAATAATATCTCCTTATCATTGAATCTCAAGGTAACAATTTTTTCATGAACATCTATCAATGTCTTTGTAGTGTTTAAAAATGATTTTCTAATAATCAATGGCATGCTTTTTTTATCTTCCACCATGTTCATCACAACAAAATCAATCGGGAAAATGAAATTTTCCACCTTAACCAATAAGTCTTCAACTATTCCATTGGGTCTCTTCATAGACCTATTAATACCAATGTCATTTGAGTCTCTTTGGTGTCTTCCAAATTCAATTTCCTACAAATAGAGTAAGGCATCTAAAATTGTACAAGGCATGACCAATATAATTTCCTCCTAATTCATATGGTAAAGTGAAACTACCTAGATATTTTAGTTTTTTTAGGAATTTTGTTTATCAAGATTGCACTATAATTTTTTGACAAATACACATTTTTTGACAACTACACCGTACACATCTCCTCTAACTTTTTCTTAATAACAAAAAAGCTATTTTATAAACTTAGCATATTTTGGCATATGTAATAAAGCTTCAACGAAAGATAAATTCACATGTAACTTTTTAAATATGTCATGAAATCTAGCTAATTGTTAGTTCTGCTTATCTCTTCTAGCTAGAGAAGGGTATTGTAAGGCCCCAATTATGATCTTAGTCAAAAAGTCATGATTTTATATAATTACTTTTGATTAAAATTAAATTAAATAAGTGAATTTTGGATATGAGTTATGGGACTTGTGAAAAATTTATTTATTATATGAAGTGAATGTAAATTAATTAGTATAAAATTTATTCAAGGGTGTAATTAAAGTATAGTATTTAAGTTGGAGATTGATTTGTCAAGATTGCTCATGTGGGGTCAATTTTTTTTAGAAAAGGAAAGTTATGTGGGGTGGATCAATTAATGAATTATTTAGTTAGGCAAATGTCATAAGAAAAGGAAAGTGAAGGGTAAAGTAAATGACATGCAATTAATTAAGGGAGCAATTGGAAATTTTTACCTCCACTTTAAACTTTAGACCAATGTATGATGGAGAGGAATTAAAGAAATGATGGGATTGTCTTTGATAGCATTCATTTGAGGAAATTAAGATTTTTATCTTTATTTTCTTCTCTCCTTTCATCAAAAACAATATTGCATGCCCTTCCTCTAAATTCATGAAGTCCTTCTTGCATGTTGATTGATTAAGAAGTTTTATGAGTGAAACATCAAGGTAAGGGGATTCAAGACTTTAATCTTTCTCTTCTTCTTTTCCTTATATCTTGTTGTGTGGATTTTTTTAAGGAGAATGAATGCTTCAATTTCGATACATGATGGTAGTAAAACATGATTTGTAGGGGAGGAAGCTAAGTAGAAAAAGAAAGGTAAAGAGGTAGCTAAAGATTATAGCTAGGTGGTGATTCAGCCAAGGTATAAGAATGTGTATCATATGGTTGTTTTTAATATATTTCAAGCTCGAAATTTTTGAAAATATATGGATTATGAAATGAGTTAATAAACCTAAAAGAATGAATTCAAATCTTTAAGATAGGATTTGAAAAAAAAAGTAATGCATGTAAAGAATTGTTGGAATCAACTTTTGTAATTTTAGAATATTTCGAGCTATAGACCTTTAATTAACTTAAATCTAGTTGGTAGTTCTTGCTAAGATTTAGACTTAAAATTTTTTTGCAAGAACCCAACTTTGATTCTGCATCTAAGTTCCCCTAAATCTAACTTGATTTTCATTTTGAGCTACTGTCCATTTGTTATGATGATATTGCAGTATTTTTGCTATAACTTTTTGTAGAGAAGTCGGAATCCTTTCAAACAAAATTTTGGTTAAAATAGATTCATTTAAGCATAACTTTGATGAAGAAATTTTGTTAAGATTCTATACCTATTTTATACTATGAATTGTCTAAGTGATGATAAAAATCGAATAGGATACAGTGAAATGCTGTTTAGAGAACATAAACAAATTTTATTTTGACTGTATCTCTTGTTCTAGAGGTTAAAATCCTATGAATCAAATTTTTAGTTAAACTAGACTTATATTTTGACAAGTTCTATGAAGAAAGCATAGTTTAATTCTGCCTTTAAATAGGTCAAAATGTGGCTTGAATTCGAAATTAATGGCAGCACCATTTTTCAAGAACAATTCTTCGTGTTTTTGCAATATCTTAAAATATAGAAATGATATTGATGTGATTTTTAATGTTCCTGAAACTAGAAACATATGGGATCATGTTTGTATAAGACCATTTTGGTCATAAATGGATTTTGATAGGTCAAAATAGCCTTAAAAATAAGCTTGAAAATCTATCTTAATGCACAATTGTTGTAAGAATTTACCACAATTGCTATATGCATTTTTGGAACATTTTTAAGCATTTAACTAAAATTCAAGCATCTTTAGAACATCATTTTTATCTCTATATAGAAATGATCTTAAGTCTCTTAAGCACATTTATAATGTGAAAATAATACATTAAGAGAGATAAGCTCACAGAATATATAAAACTATGTAACATTGTAAACTATAAGTATGATTATTTAGCGAAGCATATTTATTATAAAAGTATGTTATTATTCACCTCATTGACATAACATAATCATACTGATATGTTATAGTTATATGACATATCTATAAGTTAAAATGTCAATATATATATATATATATATATATATATATATATATATGACCACAGGGATATAAGTGCTCATGTACAAGTTGATCATAATGTTATATGAGGTTGAAAATACATTTTTATATGTGAGGAAAGATTGTGATACATGTATAGTAAAAGCACATATAGGTTAGTTAATTTAACATGATATGATGTGATGATTATATGTCATTCTTATATGTTATTATGTCAAATGCATAGTCACAAGGATAATATAATGTAAAGTATTGTTATATGATGAAATTGTTAGTGTAAGCCCTAGCCCTAATAGATTGTAATAAAACATTTGAGTTAATAAATGAGTCATTTGTTTTATCTTTTGTATTCCTATGCATATCAATTGATAGAACTAACCAAGAATATTGTTTCAGTTTAAGTTATCATGTGTGAGGCACATGGTTGTAAGACCTTGAAACAAAAGAGACATCATTCTAAATATCCCTAGTCAGTCATTGTTATGGGAATAACAATAAATTAAGACAAGTATGCTCTCTGATAAGTTGAGTTCTGTCTTACGGATCATACAGACAAGAGTGTCAATCAGAGATCATAGATACATGTTTAGAACATGGTATCTGGATTCGATCCATTTATGAGAACACTACATGGTATAAGTCATAAGTGTTTCTCATATGCAAGTTTTGCATTGGAGTTCTTAGACCTAAAATCTCTATGAAACTCTTTATGTATTACTGTATACTTTGACATACACCTAATGTGCTCGTAACAGAGTGACAAGTATGGGTATGCTTGGGTATACATTGATTCATGTTAGAGAGCATGGGAGAAGTGAAGGGATTACCCCTCTCAATAAGAGAGAAAATATCATCGGCCACTTGATCAGTGAACTGAGAAGTGTATGGCTATACCGAGATGAAATAATGAGTAATCATTATTTATCTGAGAGTTCAGTGTCACTGGAATATCAAGAAAGGAATTAATTTATATAAGGGTGACTAGTTCCATGCCTTATATTAATTCTGATATTTATGGGTAAGGGACTATGCAAAATTGCATTAGGTCATAAAATGCCATATGCATTTTCATTTAATTTGGAATGCTATAATATCTTGCTAAAGAATATTTATAGCCTTTGAATTAATTTATTAATTCATTGCCAACATTAAATGAACCTATAGGATCGCACATAAAGTATTGGGCTTAAAATATTTAAATTAAGTATTGGACATTAATTTGGGCTTTTAATTAAAGTCAAATTAATGTGTTTAATGGATTATTAGATTGCTATTGGACCTCGGCCCATGAGAGAGAGAAATTCAGCCCATAAGGTTTAATTTCAATTAATTAAATGTCTTGTATTAATTTAATTAATTGAGTTTTAAAGCCTAAAAGAATTATGATCAAATAAATCACTTAAATAGGAATACTATTGGCCGAAATTCCTAGAGAGAAATCAAGGAATTTTGGCATATCCTTTATATTAATTAAGTAGTTTATTTGATTAATATGTCTTGTATATTCCTATTTAATTAAGTGGTTAATTTGATTAATGTGTCTTTTGTTTTTATCTTGGATAAATTAAAAGAGTTTTTATCAATAAATATTACTTATTTTAATTAAGTGATAAAGGCAAATATTAATTATTTTTAGCTAATATTAATTATCCTAAGGTAGTATATTTGAGATTTATCACTTAATAAATAAGATAATATATATATTGGATGAGAGAGAAAAGCAAAATAAAAAAACCTAATTTTGTGTGTGGCATGAATAGTAACTCGTGAATAGTAACTCTCTCTCTTAATTTTATTTTGGCCAATTTTTCACAAGGAGAAAGGATTGTTCCTCATTCTCTTATGATCTTGGGTAGTAATAGCAACCTTAGAGAAGTGCAAAATCAAATTTTGTAGCTTCAATCAATTGCCATTACACGATACTTAAAGAGAGAGCTAGCAATCTCGATCTTAAGCCGTCTTTGCAATTGTGTGTGTGAACATAGAGAAGAGTGGTGTAAAGGCTATTCTTTTGGCATTGGCAAAGAAGATCAAAGGTTGATAAATCACTCTTGATTGCTGGTCATCACCAAAACCAAATATTGAGGTGCATCTAAAGTTGTAATTTTTACAACCCTAAAATTGCATGTTTTGTTTCTTGCTTTGGAATTGTATGGTATATATGATAAACTTTTGTTTTTCTGCTATGTTATCATCACCATCATACCATATCATATTCCATCAGTGGTATCAGAGCCTAAACATGCTTATTTTAGTGTTTTAGATGCATGAATTATTTAATCAAAAATCGTTTTTATAAATACATGCAATGCTGAAATTTTCTGTTTTGAGTTTTTTGCATTGTTTTGGTGTAAAAACGATTTTAATTGATTAGTTAGGTATTATAATTAATATGACATGTTAATATACTATCCTAATATGTTATTAGGTCTGGTAATGGTTGGATTTAATTATTTATACCTGATGGTACATGTTAATAACGAAACTAGGTGCTAATTGGCATGAAAATTGGTAGTTTAACAACTAGTTTTCAAAATTAAATGTAAAATGATTTTGGCATGTTTGTAAGTGATTTTTAAAGATTAATTATCAGGTATAGACATATTTTAAATTTTGTTTTAATTCTGGTCCATGACAATTTAATTAATTAATTTTAAAATCGCTTAAAACTATGACTAGTTTGTGTTTGTTACATGTTTAATCAACAATTTTTGTTTTGGTTTGATTAAAATGGTATAAACACATTTAGATCAAAATGGTATAGAACATTAACTCAATGTTTATGACCTTATTTAAATGACTAAATGACTCATAAAATTGATTTAAGTGTTTGTGCATTTTTGTGGCATCATATAAGCATTAAACAACTAATTCATTGTTGTTTTTTTGTTTTTCATGAATGCCGTGTATATTTATATGTTCTTCATGATTATATGTTTTAATTCATGTTGGTATATATTACATGCATTTTTAATGTTTATGGGCTAAATGACATAAAATTAAAAATAGCAAAATTGGAAATTATACTAGAGTGGATTTATGGCACAAATCTAACTAGTTCGTGTTTTGGGCTTTTAAGAGAACTTATTCAATAAGAGGATTTAGTCCATTAGGCTTTGGCCCAGGCCCATCATGGGGTCTTCTCTTAAAGGTTCAAGTATACAATTTCCATTAATGGGCTTGGCTAAATTAATTAAAATTGGACTTTGTTTGATCCATGAATGTTATATATATTTATTTGCTTGTTTGGTGTGATGAATGGAGATGCATGGTGCATTCATGGGCCCTGGGTTTTGTAATTAAATATGGCCTGCGATCCATTATTTTTATTGTAAAAGTTTTCATTTATTTCCTAGAATAGAAAATACTTGAAGATTTTGTAAATCAAGATGAAGCCCACCGGAGTGGAGAAGGCCAACTTAAAGATTCTTATGTAATAGTATAGAATCTTAGTTGTAGGTTTTAAGGCCCATGTTTGTCACGCTTTACTTTATGCAATTATATATATATGCATGTTATGGATGGATGACAAAGCATACGCCATGCAAGCCGTAATAAAATGAATCCCCAAAATAGTAAGTCACAAAGTTGCCTTCCTAATTCAAAACATGTCAAGGCATCGATCATCGGTCAAGTAGACTAAGAGTCCTAGATGCGCCCGATTATCTTTGTGAGGTATGGGTTGTGGATGTAGGTTAGACTTAACATGGAATGGGATGCCCGGACCTAGGCAACTTATAAATGGGATTGTGCTATAACATCTTAAGATGTTATCCCATTTGATCCAAGAGTCATGTACAAGACATGATTGGAGTCTTCCTACCTATGTAATTTAACTTGTTAGGTGTACAAGCTCAGCTTGACTAATAAGTTGTTATGAAAAGTGGATCTTGGCCCACATTAAATCAATAACGCGAATTATTTAAGGGGATATTAATTGAGTTTGTGGGATTATAAATAAGACCTCATTTAATCTTGCTAAAATTTTATTGTAGATTGAAAATGGCATCTTCAAACAACAATTTCTCATTGCGATCGGTCCTTGAAAAGGACAAATTGAATGGCACCAATTTCATAGATTGGTCTCGAAACTTAAGAATAGTTCTTAAGCAAGAGAAAAATTCGTATGTTTTGGATGCACCCTTGCCTGAAGAACCTGCTAGGAATGCCTCTGCGGTTCAAAAGGAAACTTTTGAGACCAAGAAGAGCGACTCCAATAATGTGACCTGTCTGATGCTGGCCACTATGGTGCCTGATTTGCAAAAGCAATTTATGGACCAAGAGGCTTATGCGATCATGGTGCACCTCAAGGAGATGTTCCAAGAGCAAGCTCGTCACGAAAGGTTCGTGACAACAAAGGCCTTGATTTCTTGTAAGATGGTTGCGGGTACTCCTGTTAATACCAATGTACTCAAGATGAAAGGGTATCTTGATACTCTTGAGAAGCTTGAGGTACAAGTGCCAAAGGAATTGGCCACTGACTTGATCTTAGGATCTTTGACTGATGATTATGATCCATTTGTGATGAATTATAACATGCATGCAATGAACAAGTCAGTCACTAAGCTTCATGGGATGCTTAAGAATGTTGAAGAGAACATTTGAAAGACCAATCTTGTATTGATGGTTCAAGGGGGCATTAAAAAGGGACCCGCTAAGGGAAAGGGAAAGGGAAAAGGAAAGGCTAAACCCAAAAATGACCTGGCTCGGTTCAAGTCAAGTGGGAGTGCACCTCAGGCCCAATCCAAGCCCAAGGCGTAGAAGCTCAAAGAGAGTGAGAGCACTTGCTTCCATTGCCACAAGATAGGGCATTGGAGCAAGAATTGCGCTCTCTTCAAGGAAGCACAAAAGAAGAATGGAGCCAAGGCATCCAGTTTTGGTATTTTTTTTGTTGAGATTAACCTTTCTATTTCTACCACTTGGGTATTAGATACCGGTTGTGGTTCTCACATTTTTTCAAATGTGCAGGGGCTAAGAAATAGGCGGTTACTTGGGAAGAATGAAGTGGACCTCCATGTGGGGAATGGAGCACGAGTTGCTGCCATGGAGATAGGCGATTATCAACTCTTTTTACCTTCTGGACTTTGTTTAATTTTGAAAAATTGTTATTATGTGCCTGCCATGAGCAGAAACATTATTTCAGTTTCTTGTTTGGATTTGGATGAATTTGATTTTGTTATTAAAAATGGCAATGCTCATATTGGTCGCCAAGGCATTTCTTATGGCAATGTCATGTTGCAAAATGGCCTTTATATCCTTGATTTACAAAACAAAGAGTCCATATACAACATTAATACAAAGAGGGTTAAAAAAATGAATTGAACCCTACTTACTTCTGGCATTGTCGTTTAGGACATGCAAATGAAAAGAAATGCATTTCAAGACTCCACAAAACTGAAGTGCTTGGGTCATTCGACTTAGAGTCTTATGATACATGCGAGCCATGTTTGCATGGTAAAATGACAAAGAGTCCTTTTAACAAGAAAGGAGATAGGACTAATGACTTATTGGAACTAATACATACCGATGTATGTGGACCTTTAAGTACACAAGCTAGAGGTGGTTTTAGCTACTTCATGATATTTATAGATGACTTCAGTAGATATGGCTATGTCTATCTAATAAAGTACAAGTCTGAAATTTTTGAGAAATTCAAAGAGTTTAAGAACGAAGTAGAAAAGCAACTTTGCAAAAGTAAAAAAGCCATTCAATCAGATCGAGGTGGCAAATACTTAAGCCAAGAGTTTGACAATCATCTAAAAGAGTGTGGTATTATTTCATAGCTCACTCCTCCTGGAACACCGCAATGGAATGGTGTGTCCGAAAGAAGAAATCAAACTCTGTTGGACATGGTTTGATCTATGATGAGTCAAGCTAATCTTCCTATCTCTTTTTGGGGCTATGCATTAGAAACTACTACTTTTCTATTAAACCGTACTCCAACTAAAGTAGTTGAGAAGACACCATACGAGGTATGGATTGGGATAGAACCCAATATGTCATATCTCAGGATTTGGGGCTGTGAAGCACATGTTAAGAAATTAACATCTGATAAACTAGAGTCCAAATCCACTGTCTACTTGTTTATGGGTTATCCCAAAGAAACAAAGGGATACTACTTTTACTCACAAGCCGAGAACAAAGTATTTGTTGCTCACAAGGCTATTTTCTTGGAAAAGGAGTTCCTTATCAAGAAAGATAGTGGGAGTAAAGTAGAACTTGGAGAAATTCAAGTGTCATAAGTTCATATAGAGGATGAGTTGGAAGTGGGATCAAGTTCACAACTAGTTATGGAACAAGAACCCATTACACAAGAACCTAGAAGGTCCGGAAAGGTAAGTCAGGAGATTGAGAGATATGGATTTCTAATCACTGACAGTGACACCATTAAGTTAGTAGATCGTGAGGATCCTATTACCTACCGAGAAGTTATTGAAAGCCAAGACTCAAAAAATTGGCTTGAAGCCATGAAATTTGAGATGCAATCAATGTACGATAACCAGGTTTGGACCTTGGTTAATCCACCAGAAGGTGCTAAGGTAATTGAATGCAAATGGCTATTCAAAATTAAAGCTGATAAGACCTACAAAGGTAGACTAGTAGCAAAAGGTTTTCAAAAAATTCATGGTATAGACTATGATGAGACCTTTTCGCCAGTAGTCATGCTCAAGTCCATTAGGATCTTGCTTGCCATAGCTACATATCAAGATTATGAGATATGGCAAATGGATGTCAAAATCGCTTTCCTTAATGGAAATTTACTTGAGGATGTGTATATGACACAGCCTTAGGGTTTTGTCAATCCCAAGCATCCTAAGAAGGTTTGCAAGCTTCAAAAAATTCATCTACGGATTAAAGCAAGCATCCCGAAGTTGGAATCTTCATTTTGATGAGGCAGTTAAAGAATTTGACTTCATCAAGAACGAAGATGAGCCTTGTGTGTACAAGAAGGTTAGTGGGAGCATAGTAGTATTTCTAGTCCTGTATGTGGACGACATCCTTCTCATTGGGAATGACATTCCAACATTGCAAAAGGTTAAGCAATGGTTGGGAAAATGTTTCTCGATGAAAGACTTAGGTGAAGCCGAGATAGATCGAATCGGCTTTTGGGACTAAGTCAAGAAAAGTATATAGACAAAGTACTAAAGCATTTTAGTATGGGAGACTCAAAGAAAGGGTATATACCTTTGGCTTTGGGAGTTCCTTTAACTAAAGAACAATGCCTTAAAACCAAAAAGGAAAGAGACAACATGAGTAGAATCCCATATGCATCTGCTATTGGATCTATCATGTAGGCTATGTTATGTACTAGATTGGATGTTGCTCATGCACTGAGTATAACCAGTAGGATTCAGCAAAACCCTGGTGAGAAGCACTGGTCTACTGTAAAAGGGATCCTAAAGTACCTGCGAAGGACTAAGGATCACTTCTTGGTGTATGGTGGTGAAGAAGAGCTTGTCATACAAGGTTACACTGATGCTGCTTTTCAGACCAGCATTCAGGATTCTAGATCATAATTTGAATTTGTTTTTATGTTGAATGGTGGTGCTGTCAGTTGGAGAAGCTCGAAGCAAGAGACCGTTGCCGATTCAACTACAGAATCTGAGTATATTACAGCAAGTGAGGTTGCAAAAGAGGCTGTTTGGATTAAAAATTTCATTTTTGGATTAGGAGTGGTCCCAAGCGTCCTAGATCCATTACAAATTTTTTGTGATAATAACGGGGCCACAGCACAGGCTAAGGAGCCCCGGTCACACTAGAAATCCAAACACATACTCAGAAGGTACCACCAGATTAGAGAAATCATTAATTGTGGGGACGTCAAGGTTAGCAAGATAGCTAGTGTAGACAATCTAGCAGATTCTTTGACGAAACAGTTGCGTCCAAATCTGCACGAAGCTCATTTGAGAGCGTTCGGTATTGGGGCAATACCTGATTGGGACTAGTGCTAGTGGGAGATTGTTAGTGTAAGCCCTAGCCCCAATAGATTGTAATAAAACATTTGAGTTAATAAATGAGGCATTTGTTTTATCTTTTGTATTCCTGTGCATATCAATTGATAGAATTATCCAAGAATGTTGTTTCAGTTTAAGTTATCATGTGTAAGGTACATGGTTGTAAGACCTTGAAACAAAAGAGACATCATTCTAAATATCCCTAGTCAGTCATTGTTATGGGAATAACAATGAATTAAGACTAGTATGCTCTCTCTGATAAGTTGAGTTCTGTCTTACAGATCATAAGGACAAGAGTGTCAATCAGAGATCATAGATACATGTTTAGAACATGGTATCTGGATTCGATCCATTTATGAGAACACTACATGCTATAAGTCATAAGTGTTTCTCATATGCAAGTTTTGCATTGGAGTTCTTAGACCTAAAATCTCTATGAAACTCTTTATGTATTACTATATACTTTGACATACACCTAACGTGCTCGTAACAGAGTGACAAGTATGGGTATGCTTGGGTATACATTGATTCATGTTAGAGAGCATGGGAGAAGTGAAGGGATTACCCCTCTCAATAAGAGAGAAAATATCATCGGCCACTTGATCAGTTAACTAAAGTGTATGGCCATACCGAGATGAAATAATGAGTAATTATTATTTATCTGAGAGTTCAGTGTCACTGGAATATCAAGAAAGGAATTAATTTATATAAAGGTGACTAGTTCCATACCTTATATTAATTCTGATATTTTTGGGTAAGGGACTATGCAAAATTGCATTAGGTCACAAAATGCCATATGCATTTTCATTTAATTTGGAATGCTATAATATCTTGCTAGAGAATATTTATAGCCTTTAAATTAATTTATTAATTCATTGCCAACATTAAATGGACCTATAGGGTCACACATAAAGCATTGAGCTTAAAATATTTAAATTAAGTATTGGGCATTAATTTGGGCTTTTAATTAAAGCCAAATTAATGTGTGTAATAGATTATTAGATTGCTATTGGACCTTGGCCCATGAGAGAGAGAAATTTAGCCCACAAGGTTTAATTTCAATTAATTAAATGTCTTGTATTAATTTAACTAATTGAGTTTTAAAGCCTAAAAGAATTATGATCAAATAAATCACTTAAATAGGAATACTATTGGTCGAAATTCCTAGTGAGAAATCAAGGAATTTCGGCATATCCTTTATATTAATTAAGTAGTTTATTTGATTAATATGTCTTGTATATTCCTATTGAATGAAGTGGTTAATTTGATTAATGTGTCTTTTGTTTTTATCTTGGATAAATTAAAAGAGTTTTTATCAATAAATATTACTTATTTTAATTAAGTGATAAAGGTAAATATTAATTATCTTTAGCTAATATTAATTATCCTAAGGTAGTATATTTGAGATTTATCACTTAATAAATAAGGTAATATATATATTGGATGAGAGAGAAAAGCAAAATAAAAAAAACCTAATTTTGTTTGTGGCGTGAATAGTAACTCTCTCACAATTTTATTTTGGCCAATTTTTCACAAAGAGAAAGGATTGTTCCTCATTCTCTTGTGATCTTGGGTAGTAATAGCAACCTTAGAGAAGTGCAAAATCAAATTTTGTAGCTTCAATCAATTGCCATTACACGATACTTAAAGAGAGAGCTAGCAATCTCGATTTTAAACCGTCTTTGCAATTGTGTGTGTGAACATAGAGAAGAGTGGCATAAAGGTTATTCTTTTGGCATTGACAAAGAAGATCAAAGGTTGATAAATCACTTTTGATTGCTGGTCATCACCAAAACCAAATATTGAAGTGCATCTAAAGTTGTAAGTTTTACAACCCTAAAATTGCATGTTTTGTTTCTTGCTTTGGAATTGTATTGTATGTATGATAAAATTTTGTTTTTCCGTTGTGTTATCATGACCATCATACCATGTCATATTCCATCAGAAATAATAGGTAAAATATAATATAACTTGGTGAGTAAGTGATGAGATCATAATATAAAGCTTTGAGTATGAGGCATGCTATATGGTATGTTCATGAACCGGTATGTATTATTACTTGATTGAAATAGCATTTTTATGCATATGTGATGCCCAATGTTAGCATGCTAAAGTACATGATTACATGGAAGTTTGTTTAGTTATAAATAATCTAGCAAAGTACATTACTACAGTAATTTTTTCTTAATTATGGAAATAAAACTAAAGAATAGGATTGCATTATTATATGAGACTGTGCATACATGTATATACACTAGAGATTGTATAAATTATGATATGAACTTGTTCATACATGATATCAAATGTGCATACATGTTTATGCACTGAAGATTGTATGTCTTTTACATGATTATGAGCATATGCAAGAGGAATAATATAAGCATAAGCCTGATATATGAAATGAATTTTAACACAGTATTATCTGCAAATAAAGTTCAATTATGGATAGATAGGTGTCTATAGGGATAATTACAGCTGCCACAATTTTGCCTGATTGGGTCTAAAGTATAGTTGATCCCATTTGGATCATGAATAACCACATTTGGATTGTTAGCTGACCTCGTTCGGGTCCATTTGATCGGTTTAGAGTATAGTTTTGACCTATTTGGGTTTACCAATTTAATATCTTTGGATATCCATAGTTTTGATACCTAAGGATATCCACCGTTCCCTATCCACTTTTACAACTTAAGTAGGCTAAATTCCAATTATAGTAATGACTATAGTATTTTAAACAAAACATGATTTGCTTAAATGTTATTGTTGGACAATATGATTTGTTTTAATTACAAAATTTGTATTTTAAATATAAATGTTCAGATTATATTAATCAACCATTTAAATTATGTGTATTGGGATATTCGTGTATCTTTGTTGCTTTAATGCTCATATATTAAAATGTTACTAGAATTACAAACTTGTTATCATTGATATATTATGTTGCATATGATATTATTGATTAAGTATGTGAATTGTGCTAATTACAGTTATGGCTAAAATTGGGGGATTTGAATCATGAATGTATATCATTGGATGCCATTTATGTTCTATATAAAAAAATGAGACACCTTATATAATAAATGTTTCAATAATATAAGCTATAGATTATATTGTTTATCTTTAGTTTTATGTTTAGATTGAGAGGCTAGTTGAATTGGTTACATTGCAAATCACATGTATTGCTAAAATTCTATTTTTTTGAGACACAATTTGATTGCCTTGGACATTTATATATACATATGTATGTGATTACATATTATGTGTTGGTTTGATGACCGCTATGAGTTGTCATCCACCATGTTTTTTTTGCACTAAGCTTTATAGCTTATCACGGGTTATTTTATCCATGTAGATTCTGTAGATAAGATTTTTTCATAGGAATATTCTCTGCATCAGGAAAGGCCAACACAAGACTGATAAGAGTTGATGTAGGGAGATTTTGTATTAGTATTTTAAAATATTTTATAGTATTGCTATTAGGCATATGAGGATGTATTTAATATGTGTATATTGAATTGTAGCTAACTCTCGATATGACTAAGCAAGTACATGCATGCACGAGTACCTAAAATAACACATACATAGCATGGTATGGATGATGCTAAACATGAGATAATGCATGTGAATAGTTAAAGTAACACCCATATGAATATATGATATAGCATGATATGAGTAATAGTAATATAATGATCATTAATAATATATAGACATGATAGTGATGAAAAGCATGATCAATATGACTAATTTGATAAAGTTAATGGGGTAACAGTATGAGGGTGTTATAGGTAAGGTAGTTTAGACTCATCTACACTAGTTCACTAGATTTTCCCTTACCTTTACTTCTTTCAACTGCACTAGGTACATCACTAATAAGATTAGGCTAAAAAATACTTACATCTATCACCAGTTCCACCATTTTTGAAGAAAATTTACCTTTTTTTAGCCTCTTTTACCTCTTTCCTTAAAGTGATAACTTTTGCTTTTTCTTAGGATTACAGTCCATGTTAAATGAAAATTTACCATGAGTTTTGTTTGAGAGTGAATTAGCAAGTTATCCCACTTGATTTTTTAAGTTTCTGATTGAGGCATCTTGAATTCTCATCCAAACATCTTAAGATTTCCACCTAAAATCTTGACTAGCCATCAAGGTAGACTGTGTAGTCATGAAATTAGCAAATATCTTCTTTAAACTAGGTTTTCTATCTTGTGGAAGTTGAGATCTTTGCTGGAATCTAGGTGGTTGGTAAGGTGGAGCTTCATAAGTAAATGAGAAGTGTGTTTGGGCTAGTGCTTGATAGGATTGGTGGTTATTGGCATGGTGGGTTATGTTTTGGTTGAAAGGAGCTTTATGTTGGGTGTTGGAATTAGAAACATGATTCCCCTCTCTCTAAGAAAAGTTAGGATGATTTCTCCAACTAGAATTGTATGTATTGCTATATGGGTTTACAGTATTGACATCCTTAACCATTAAACCTCCAGCATCTTCAACCTTACTTCTCGGTATATCATGTCCACCTCTATAAGTATTGCATCTTTGAGATAAAGGTGACACATTAGGCACCTTCAAAACACTCAGTTCCTTCTTCAACAGCTCCGTTTGAGCCTTAAGCATTGCCACCTCATTTACATTATGCACTGCTTCCTTTTTCTTTGTAGCTCTTATATTTGCCTATTGATCTTTATTTATGGCTATCTCATCTAGGAGTAAAAGAGCTTCCTTTACTATTTTGTTTATAAAACTTTCACCTAATGTTGCATCTAGGACTATGTTGATTGATTGACACTTGCATAAAAAGTAGACATTAGTTAATGCATATCAATTTCATAGCGAGGGCAACTCCATAAGAGGCTTTTAAAATTCTTCTAAGCCTCTTGGAATGGTTTCTCATAAATCTGCTAAAAATTATAAATATTATTCCTAATGGTAACCATCTTAGTTAGTGGGAAAAATCTGACTAAAAACTTTTCTTGCATCTACTCCTGGGATGTTATTGACTGGTTTGGTAGCATTTGCAACCAGTCCCATGGCTTAATAATAAGTGAGAATGGAAATAACTTCAATTGGATAACATCCACAAATATATTTGGAATTTGCACAGTATCACTTATCTTCAAAAAAATGTCTAAATGCTGAGCTCAATCTTCAATTTTTGAACCTAAGAACTAATTCTTTTGGACCATTATGATAGTGGCAGGTTTTACCTCAAAATAGTTATTTTAATGTGGGATGATAGTCCTGTGTTCTTTATTCCACCGAGGTATGGCAAAGTCTATAATAGTCTTTGGTCTCATCCCATTCCCTTAGACTTAATCTTGAATGACTTGCCCTCCTAGCAAAGGTGGTTGGTTATTAAGAAGTGGGTCATGACATGGTACATCCTACATATTTATATTGTCTCGTTGTTGTCGTGTCCTTCTATGCACTATCTTCTCACTTTTGTTATCAATAGTTAAAATAGGGTCATCTCTTACCATGCATTATTGACACCTGAAAAGAATAAATAAATAAAAGAATATAAAATAAGAAAAAAAAGAAGAGTAGCACAAAAGATTCATTGTAAAATTTGAAATATAAGCCAATCCCCGGCAATGACACCTTGATCGATGTCTATAAAGTATACTAGATCGGCTAGTAGTATAAGAAAATAAGATGAAGACCCTTAAATATCATACCTTAGAGATTATGCATTTAAGATTTTATAATAAATAATGTATGAAAGAATTTCCCAAGTTTTCAAAGTGATTCTATATTGACTAAACTAAAATTAACAACTAAACAAATCAAAATTGAAGCTAGACTAAAATAAACTAAATGCAGAACAAAATTTAAAAGATGATAAAATCAATAACTAAAACACTTCTATAAGAGACTATCCACCTCATCTTTTATTAATAATGACTCAATTAAAGATAACATAAGTTTTTATGGAAAACCAATTAAAAACAAACATCTTATTTAGAATATCATTCTAGAATATTAAATCCTCAATTTAAGAACAATCTAGTACCTAGCAAGCAAATTTGGTTTTAAACTCTAAACTTTTGTTAAATTCTCTTTCGAGAAACCTAACTCTAACTTATTATTAATTTTAATTTTTAAGTCTAATTAACTCATGAACAACAAAGTTTTTGTAAGGCCCCAACATATACCCTAGTGGTAATCAGGTATGTTTAGGATGCAATAAGAAGATAATGTAAAGAGACAAGTATTTGAAGTGTAAGAAAAGACCTAGAGGGAATTGTATAAAAATAGGAGAGGCACTATGGTTATTTTACTTTGAGGCATATTTGTGTATAATTGGAAGGAAAACATAACATAGGGGTTTAATTGAAAAAAAAAAAAGAAAGGAAGTTGGCATAGAATTAGGAAATAGGAGAAAGAGGAGTTAAGTGTGCTTTGTTTAAGGCCCACAAGTGGGCCATTGGATAAATTCCCTCTCTAAAATTCTTATGTGAATAGAAGCAAAAATCTAGATATAAGAAGAGCAATGTTGGTCGGTCACCTAAGGAAAAAAAGAAACCGACCACTCATTTCTATTTAAAAATAGTAGCCATTTTTACTTTTCCCCTCTCTAAATCTAGCTATTTCATCTCAAATTAACACCCTAAACATTTTGCTATTTCATTTATAAGGAAAGAGAGAGAGAAGTTGATACTGGATATTTCTAAGATGGAAAGTAAAGTATGAGTATGAGAAAGAAGATGAGAGAGAAATTAAAGATAGTGCTCTTGGTTTGCATAACATGTATGGGAACTTCTTACATTTAGTGTAGTGTTTGCCTTTGAATACTGCATTGTGAAGGTATGTTGGATGTGTTTGTAATATGAAAACATGGATATAGTATTACTTATTACATAAGTGCCGAATTGTAAGGGTTTTCTTGAGATAGTAAGGATGTGTTTTAGGATTCACTAAACCTTTCAGTGCCTTTTGGCCTATAAGTTGAGTTATAGAAATATAAATTTAATAATTCCAGTTGGATTAGAAACTAGACTCACAAACCTAGATTTCTTATGAGAGGTCAAAGTCTGGTTTCCCCTCTAGGATTGTTAAAAATTAGCTTAAACGTTGACCATATCTACTGCCATGTTACTGGGAGCAGTCTACATTGCTTGGCTGATCTTTAGAGATTTAGATGCTCAAATAGAGTGAATTTTTTTTATCTAGAAACTAAAAACATAGTGGAATAACTTTATAGTAGACAATTTCACCTAGAAAATCATTTGCTATGTCAAAACTTCACCAAAAAGTAAGGCAGAATCGCTACCAAATCAACTCGGATGGGACACTTACCATGAGATAAAAGGTCTTGGACTAAATCATGATGAACAACTTAGTTGGGATACATATTGTAATGCCTTCTAACTAACAACTTATTTCTAATCATCATACAAATATCATTAACTAAGCTTTATTCTATTTTTTTGTCCTTTATACCGATTAATATATATCTATACATGTTACCACTTACAAGCCTTATCTCAATATACACTACTAAACGTATTCATCATAGTAGAAGTTATTGCAAATCATATGTACATGCTTATACTATTTTAGTTACAAAAGTAAGCCTTATATAATATAAAATTACCATTTACATATACATCCATACATATTAACCATTTTTAATTCAAAAGTTATATAAAAGATAAAATAAGGACTTCATACATCTAACTTATCTTAAGACTTATATTAGCCTTCCAGATGCAAATTGAATCCCTTAGTAAAAGTCTTAGCTGAATAACCTATATGGATAAACACCCCTATTAAGCTACAAAGCTTAGTGGGGAACAAATTATTATGAATGACCACTCACAGCGGTCATTACCAAACACTCAACAAGTATAAATTACAATATAGCATTCATAATAGTAATAAGAGTAGAGTTCATAATTAAGAAGAAATAACACAACTTAATGAATATAATAACACAATATAAACATGCTAGTTCATTGATAACATTTATGCATTTTAGCTTTTGATACTTTTCTTATAATTCGCCTGCCTAAGTTCTATGGGTGTGGATAGTAGGAAATATGGATACCTATAGGTATCAGTCTTATAAATACCTGTAGGTATTAAGTTCTATAGATATCCAAAGAAATCAAGTTTATGGACCCAATGGAGTCAAGACTATGGTCTCAAAGGGGGATGATCATGGACACAAACAAGATCAGACTATAGTAGCTGCTCCTTTTTTTTCCTATAGGCATTCCTATCTATCCACAACCAAACTTTAACCACAGGCATTAAACCATTTCCATATACATTTCAATTATCACGATTATGCCATTGCCGTATAATCTTACTCATACATATGTATATATATAAATGCACAATCTCATGTAATTGTACAAATATCTATAAATATGACAATGCTATAACTATATAAAAACATATGTTGGCATAAAGGTATAAGCATTCATGCATACTTATACTATTTCAAGTGAATAATTAAAGTCATGTATACTCATTTTCATGTCATATGAATATGTTACTTTAGGTTCATTGATGGCTTTACAACTTGGTACTATCATTCTTTCATGAATTTATAGAACATTTTATACTCTTATTTTCATTATTAAATTACTCTAAAATCATTTAATTACACCCTAGAAAATACATGGCAGGCCTAATTTCTTATTAAGACAAAATTATGTACTCTATGATAATGCCATATTTTCACCATGTATGGATATTAGATTCCATATTTGTGATGATTCCATATGTAATATTGATGAATGCATAGAGAATGAAAATAAATGACATAATATATAATGGTAACACCATGAAAAGTGATGTAAAAATATAACATCATGTAAGATAACTAGTTGCCTTTAGTGCATAGTAGGTAATTTAGGACACTATGATATAATGGCTAGTCATAAGGACCCATATATATAGCGGTAGATTCATGTAGTAGATTTTAGTAAGGGATGGCTAAGTAGTCACCTCACACATACAATTCAAAGGCCTCACATACAATTATACAATATATTCATATAGTTATACAGTCCTTATCCTACATATCTAGTACGAAGATTTTCACTGGTCATCACTAGTGAAAATTTTAGGGATCAAAATGTAATTTTCACTTAGTAAGCAAACATAAGGTCCAAAATGGAAAATTTTCATCTAAGTTGAATTAAAGGTCAAAGGAAGCAAAAAAGAGTCAAATAAAGTTAAACAAGATAAAAAATGATAAATAAAAGTTTAAGGGCCTAATTGTAATTTTACATGAAAGTAGAAATTATATTAAAATGAATAAGAAAAAATTTGAATATAAAAATTATTAAAGGAGAAGGGGCAAATGAAAAGAAAAATTAAGTTAAATATAAAGAAATAAAAAGTTTAGGGACTAAATTGAAATTTTACATTCAAATAAGAATTATGTGGGACTTAATAAGGAAAAGAAGTATCAAAAGGATTACGGTTGAACTGGGCCATTGGATAAAGTCAATCTTTAGAACTCCTACATGAAGAGAGGAAAAAAACTAGATATAAGAACATTATTGTTCAGTAACTTAAAGAAAAAATGAAACTGATCACTCCTTTCTCTTCAAAAAAAAGGGCCATTTCTAATTTTCCCCTCTCTAAGTTCGGCTATTTCATCTCAAATTAAAATCCTAAAAATTTTTATATTTCATTTGTAAGGAAAGAAAGAGAGAGATAAGTTGATGTTAGGTATTTCTAAGAAGGAGAAGCAAGTAAGATTAAGGGAAAGAAGATGATAGGGAGATTGAAGATAGTGCTCTTAGATTTGCATAACAGGCATGGGAACTTCTTACATTTAGTGTATATGTTCGCCTTAAATATTGCATTGTGAAGGCATGTTGGATGTGTTTGAAAGATGAAAACATGGATATAGTATTACTTGGTTCATAAGAGCAGGAATCTAAGAGTTTTCTTGAGATAGTAGGGACGTGTTATAGGATTCACTGGACCTAGCAATGATATCTGGCCTATAAATTGAGTTATAAAAATTTAAATTGAATGATTCTAGTTTGTTTAGAAACTAGACTCATAGACCTAGATTTCTTATGATAGTTCAAAGTTTGGTTTTCCCTCTACGATTGTCAAAAGTTAGCTTGAATTTTAACTATATCCACTAACCTATTACTAGGAGCAATCTACACTATTTGGTTAATATCAGTGAAATTAGATGCTGAAATGGAGTGAATTTTAATGATTTGAAAACTAGAAACATAAAGGAACAACTTTGTGCAAGACTACTTCGCCCAAAAAAATTCATTATCTATGTCAAAAATTCAGCACAATGTAAGGCATAACAATTGCCAAATCAGCTCGATTGGGACACTCACCATCCCAACCGAGACAAAAGATCCTAGACTAAACCAAGATGAATAACTCAATAGGGATACCTAACGGTCCCAACCATGTTCACTAACCTTCCTAACCAAGTTCCCTAACCGTTCCAATCGAGATCCCCTTCATCCTAACTGAGACATTTGCTTTGAATGCAAAAGAATTGAACAATTCGATGGGGACACTTTTCATCCCTATCGAGTTACCTTTTACTTAGGGCTAACTTTAGTTTTATGCTTTATAACACTACCAAAAATCACCTGCATATTTTGGAACCTAATTAGAACACCTTAAGTGTGAAACTAAGAGAAATAGATAACATGAATTATATGAAGACTAATACACTACAAATAAGATATAAATTTATACATAGGTGCTTGAAGATGTATATATGGATATATACAATTATATACATGAATATATAATACCAATAAGGCTTCCATTAGGCGATGCACATGTATATGAATTTTTATATTCTGAAGAATATGCATAAATGATCAAAACTAAACTACCATGATTATAAAGGATACTTGTTTATATGCACATGTATACTAAAGTAGCTAAATTATGTGAATTACAAATGAGGATATATATATATATATGTATGTATGTATGTATGTATGTACGTATTGTAATATCCTAAAATTTTATCTGACATGCATAGGACATTACAAAGCATGTACAATAACTCTAGAATAGTTATCGGAGTGATTGCAGTAGTATAGCATAGAGAAATTTACAGATACTTAAGGGTTAAACGTGCTCAGTTCAAAGAAATCTGAGGATGTATAACCTATTAGGGAAGTGTAGTTAACCATTAGGTGATATAATATGAGTTGAGTCCAGTGATACAATTTGAGAAGAAATAGAGCTCATATAGGTTATCAAATCCAATAGAGAAGAATTTACTCGGTACCATAAAAGGGTTGACTAGATGTTTGACTGGGCTCAAAAATATTCTACAAAGCTCTGAAAATTATTTTGATCACATAGACCTATTATAAATAGCATAAATAAGCTAATGAAAGTGGAAAATAATTTTTTTGATAGTTTCAAAATCTTGAGTTTCGGACAAGTTAAATTCACCTTTGAAGCCATAAGCATATTGAAATGATGTCAGAATGAGCTAAAATTTTAAACACATGGGTTTGTATATGTTATTGCATATGGTAAAAACTTTTAAAGCATTCTAACAAGTAGAACATTGATTTAAAAAAAAGGTTAAAATCGAGGTTAAATTAATTAATCGGCTAAATTGCCATATTTTAAATATCTAAAGGCATAAATGTCATTGAAAATGAGCTACAATCACTTACATGCAGCAGCATAGCCTAAAAAGGTGTATGGACGAATGAAATGATGACAAGTGGCTTAAAAATAAACCATTGGATCAAAGATTAAATGGATGAATCTTGGCCTTAGATTTGGTGGACTTAAAGATAGACTAGAGGGGTTTAGAATCATCTATAATACTACCAAAATTCTATAAATATCCCCCTTCTTCCTTGATAAATCCGAACTTTCACTTTATTGGCCATTCCACCATTTTCTCTTCATTTCTTCTTTCCCCACCATATCTCAACGTCTAATTTCACCCATACACACTAAAAATCATCTTTTATATCTTGGAAATTAAATTGAAGCAAGCGAAGGCTTGGAAGTGGATAACTTTTAGTGAGAGAAGATTAACCTAATTAGTTAACTATTTTAGATTTTGTTAAAATTAGTTGGGAATTTTATTATAGGCTTATAGAGAATGATTAGTAGAGTTTTTTAGTAGATTTTATTTATTTAAATTCATAATTGAAACTCACTAATTTCTCCCTCCTAAATTTGACCTAAAGAGAAAAATCAAGGGAAAGACAAAGGCAAGGAGAAAGAAGAGTAGGTCATTTCCAAGTTAAAATAAGGTTAGTGGATACAAATTACATATAATTTCATTTATTTACTTGAAATTTACTCATAATTTATATTATATAACTACACAAATTTGTGTAGAAATGTGAAATAATTTTAGATAACGTATTAGAATGATGAATTAAGATTTTATGAATATGAATTAATCAAGACAACAACATGGGAATGAGAAAACTAAGGTTGGCCGAATTAAGTATTAAAACATAATGTGATGAAATTTGATAATTTATGGTATATTTAATATGAAATATAAAATATGACATATGGAGAATGTAATAAAATTGGTTAGAATAAAACATAATGAGTAGATATGATAATATGCAATTGAACATAATTATGTAACTAAAGGTAACTTAGGGATAATAAGGTAAATTGAATATGTATGGTTATATAAATGTTTAAAATGACATTAGAAAAACATTTGGCATGTAAATGAAGAAAAAAGTACATTATATGTAGGAAATCACATTGAATTTGAATGTTAAAGGTGGAAATAATTATATGTTTTCATTACTTTTAAATGATATTTTGTGTATTTATGATGAATGTATAATGGTTAAGTATGATTGGATATTATATAGGTGTGTAGTAATCATGACATAATGTAATTAGTAAGGAAAATCATATAAAAAGATGACATAAGTTATAATATATATTTGCCCTTAGTGTACAGTGGGCAATTCAAAATTTCAGGATATAATAGTTAGCCATAGGGACAAATATACTGTGATATTATTATGAGATCAGTTTGATAACACACATTATGGAATAGCCGATACACACATACTTTGGAGTAGTAAGATCATTGTAAATGGTCCTTCCACTCACACTGAACTATCAAGATCATGAAAAATGGTCCCTCAAGTCCATTAGTAGCATTGGAGTTCTCATTCTACTTATCCGGTTCGAGAATTTTCACTAGGCATATTAGGGGGAAAATTGTAATTTGGTGAAAAATTAAAGACTAAATAGCAAGTTATGCCTAAAAGATGTTAAAGATGGAATAAAATAATTAAAAAGATAAAAATTGGAGTTTAATAGGTTAAAAACGGTAAAAATGTAATTATACGAAAAAATAAGGGTAAAATAATAATTTAGCATTACAAATGTGAATAATAGAGTTAAATTAGTCAAATAAGTGAAAAATGGCAAAATTGTAAATGAGAAAAAATTTAGGGACTAAATTGTAATTTGCCACTTCATAAGGCAATATAAGGACTTATTTCTTTGATTTTTAATCTTCTTCTTGCTACAATTCTCTTTCTAGGTTAAAGAGGAGGTCTTTTTATGTGTGAGGATAAAATATGAGCTTAGAATTTGACGGAAGGAGAGAGAATTAAGATAAAATAGTGGAAATGGACATAAATGGAGGAATTCAATTTTTAAAGAGACAAAGAAGGAGACATGACAAATTTTTGGGAGATTTGGAGGGCCTTCTCCACTTTTCCATTTTGTCTTTTATTGTGTAAAAAGAAGGGCCAAGATTAGGTCTTTAACTATTTGATCTAATGGCTTAAAATTAAGCCACTTGGTACCATTTCCTTCATCCCTACACATCCACTTACTATGGGCTTACATACATCTAATTATACCTTTATTTTAATGACCTTCATGTTCTCAATTAATTAAAATACACTAATTAAGCCTATTAGTTAATTTAGTCTTGGTTTTGAACCGTTTCTTTGAGATCTTTGTTCCCCATGTTAGAATGCCCTGAAATTTTGCTCCACATGTCCTAACATGTTCAAGAATACGTGGTTAAAATTTCATCCCATTTTTATATCATTTCAATATACTTCTGACTTCGATGACCATATTAGCCAATCCGAAATCTGAAATCCTAAATCTGCCATAAGATTTATTTTTCATTTTTAATGCTTTATTTAAGTTATTTCTAACATATCTATGCAATAGAAATAATTTTCGATGGCCTGTATAACATTTCTGAGCCCGATCAAACTTTCGGTCAACCCTCTTTACGGTACCAAGAAAAATCATCGCTGTCTGATTTAAGAGCCTATTTAAACTCAATTTCATCTCAAATTATACCATTGGACTTCGTTTAATACCTATTTTCATATCTTAATGTTAAATCAAATTGGCCGTCAGGTCACCCATCCTCAGATTTTTTTAGCCTGAGCACATTAAACCTTTATACTTTTATGAATTTCTCTATTATTTTCAACTTGGTTTATTACAAAAACTACCCCAGGATTACTTTTCATGCTCTAAAACATACAGAGCATGTCAGATGCAAGTTTCAGGTTATAATGCATATGTTATCTAAATTAAGAAATTAAAGAGAACATGCTGATGAGTATCACATTATGTATATATGATTAGACACATGCCTTTATATGAGTTATAAGTACAAAATGCTTATACTAAAGCGTGCACACACATAAATATATGTACAAATATGATATCATACTCTTAGAAAGCTCTTACCTGAACAAGTATTATATGATACACTATTTATAGTTACACATTAGTTTATATATGATTGGAAAGTAAAATAAAGTATGGAAAGATAATGGAAAGATGTAAATTTGCCTGCATCAATGTCTAGGTTATAGATATATAGGCATACCTATAAGGGTAATTTGCAGCTATGATCGTATACCTTCGTGTGCTATTACTACATAATGTACCTTTAGGTGCTACCATATAGCTCGTTATCAATTTTTTAAGAAAGTGCAAGCCTAATTTTAAAATAAAGAAAGTGTATTATTAAGTTAAAAGATTCAAGAGGTATGATAGTTCCTAAATTGATCTTTTTGAAGTTACGTTTATGTGAAATCCATGAATTGCATATGGTAAACATGTAGTAAAAGGAGATAACATCATAGTTACATATATAACATTTTAGTACTACATGTGCATCCTAGGTCTATGAATTTTGCATATGAACTTATTGATTTCAAATGCATTTTCAACAATTACACTATTAAATCCATGTTCTCTATAACCATAAACTATTTGCTCAACCCAATATACATATTATATTATTATGAATCAATTTATAGTATACAGAACAACATGTCACTATGTGAAATTATAAAGTTATCATAAAGATATAATATCTTAATCTTACATAAATATAATCATTAATGTGATTTCAAGATATATGTATTAGTAATTGTGTACAGTAATGTCTCTTTATAATTGCTTTAGCTTATATGATTTCTTTATAACTATTTATTTCTTGATTTATATTAAGAAATGTGAAGCATAAAATCTTACATGTTAATGTGGTTGAATTGTGAATTTATAACCTGTACTTACTATGATTTGGAACTTAAGATAGAGATTGTTAATGTACATCTTGATACGCGAATTATGACACATATTTATAAGTCATGAAAACTGTTTAGTAATGGTAATGCATAGGGGCTCAGCTTATTAGCTCAAAGTCCTATGTTTTACAGGTGAGTATTACAATAATCTTATTTGATGATAATAGGTTATGGATTAGGAAACAACCGATTGATTATGGATTCAACTTTAAGGACATACCGATCTATTGTGACAATACAAGCATAATAAATCTCATAAAAAATCCAGTTATGTATTCAAGGATAAAACATATTGAAATCAGACATCATTTCATAAGGGATCATGTGAGAAAAGGAGACATTATTTTAAGCTTTTTCCCTACTGAACAACAACTTGCAGACATCTTCACCAAACCATTGAAAGAAGAACAATTTTGCAAAATCAAAAGAGAATTAGGTATGGGCATATTAAAAAAAATCACTCTAAAAAGTAATCCTATTCTCTAAAGATTTAATTTATTTTTCTTGTGTGTAAATAGTTATTTTTGTGTTCTATGTTTTTCGGGTTCTCAGTCTAATAAATCTTCATATTATGTTCTAGTGATGTGTCGATTTTTAAGTTTAGTTATCTAAAATTGCCAGTTTTAGCACATTATAGTTTTCATTATTTTATTCCTAAATTTCAACACATGCTTTTAGTTTTAAAAATAATTATTGTCTTTTTAAGAATAACTTCCATTTTTAGGAATTAAATTGTTCCCACTTTTTTTTCCTAAATTAAATGGGTTTTTCTTGTTTGTTTCAAAAAGTCACCTTTTCACCAACTCATATAATGCAAATATCTCTTTTTGGCTTTTTTTTTTGCATAAATTGTATCAAAAAGATTTCTCTCTCAAAAACCACTCTTTATCTTTTGATTCTCTCTTTCTCTCTTAACTTAAAATTACAAAAAATGGTGAGAACCAAAACCCATGCTCGTAAGAAACCATCTGCGAAATCAAAAATCAAAGAAAGCTCTTCCTCACAAAAACCAAAAGAATCATTAACACCAGAAGTAAATGAGATTTGTGATTTTCTCATACCCTGGTCAATAGATTGGGGAAATTCAAAGCAATAGAGACTCAAGTGGCTGTTTGGTCAGAAAAACTTAACTAGAAAGGTATCTTAAAATTTGAGTATGATATTTATCCTACTGTTGTTAAAAAATTCTTTGGATCTAGGAAAATTCTTGATGATGAGTCATTTGCTATGAAAATTAGAGATAGCTACAAGATTCTCACACCGGGAACCTTGGCTAGTATGTTTTATATGAAAAATGAAGGATTTAACATGACTAATGGCACTAAAATCAGTGAAATTGGTGGACTGAATAAGAGTGAGTTTTTGGGTGAAACGATAGATACGGAGGAGTATAAAAGAAAGGATAAATCACCACCCCAACCAATATGAAACTAGAATTTTGCATTTTGCATAAATTCATAGTAGAAATCTTGGTTCCTATGGCTGGTAGTATAGACCATGTTACTAACGTAGAATTGATCATCATGTGGCATGTATTTAGAGGTTATTGATAAGTGTGAATTAAATGATGTTTTTAGAGTATTTTTTAGGTGTTTAATTGAGTTAATTTAGAGTTAATTTAGTTGAATTTTAGTTTAATTAGTTAAATTTGTGTTTTAAGGGTTAATTATAAGTTTTGGTATTTTTCAGGAACAAATTGAAAAAAAAGGGCTTAATTAAAAGAAATAAAAAGTTTTAGGTCAAATCTTTAATTTTAAGAAATTAAAGCAAGATTTCTTACATTTAGTCTAGACATAATTAGCTTATCCGTCCATAAAATTTTAAATGGCCGCATATGAAGAAAATTAGAAAAAACAAGAAAAAATTGAAGAATTGCATATAATATAGTGAAATCTTACTTGGCCATGCATCACAAGGAAGGAATTCACACTTGGTCATGTAAGGCAATTTATGCCTTTGCATGGCCGTGTATCTCAAGAGGAAAAAGGCTACTTGGCCATGCATGGTTGTTCTTCCTTTCATAAATGGTAGTGTATGATTTTCTTCTTCAACTTGCTTGGCCGTGCAACATAGAACTAAAGTTTGATGAAAATTCCTATTTAGCAAAGTCTTTTTCCTATGTTGAATTGGGAAGCTACAAAAGCCAAAGTCTTTCACTTTTGCTTATAAATACTCGACAAAAATACTAGAACATGATCATTAATAAGAGAGAACATAACAAGCTTTAATTGCGATTTTTCTTTAGTTTTCTCTCTAGTTTTCTTTTGTTAATTTTGTATATTAGTTTTCTATTTTCTTAGTTTGTTGTTCTCTTTATTTTAGTTGTTTATTGTTCTTTTATTTTTATTATGAAGTAGTTTTTCTTCTTTTGCTGATGGATACTTGAGATCTTTTATTTTTGTTGTTATGACTTTATTTTGAGCTTTAATTTTAATATCAATTGATTATTTCTTAGTTTTAAGTGTATTCTTTTCTTTAATTATGTTGAGATTTATTATTGGTTTATTAGTTCAATAACTAACAATTAGTTTAGACATAGTTAATGATTTGCATATTCTTGGGTTAACTTTTTACTGTTTACACATTATTATTTTCTGATTTTGAGGTAATTACGTGTTGATAATATTGCTTAAGACTGAAAGAGGAGAAACTAAGAATATATTGCAGTTGAATTTATTTGTATGAGAGTTTAATGAATGTTTAGGACTTTAAAATGAATTTTTATGCTAAGTGTTAAATTATTCCTAAAAAGAGAATTTGATATTTAAGAAAGATATTATTGATTAAAGGTATCAAGCTTTATTTCATCTAGTTTTCCATAATTACCAGTGTTACTATTGAAATTAAGTCATTACAATGAAATTTAAGGTGGATAGTCCATTTAGCAAGAGAATTTTAGTTATTGTTTTGTTTTTAATTCATATTAGTTCAATTTTAGTTTTTGTTTTGTTTAATTGTGTATTTAGTTTAATTTTTGCCTTTAAATCGAAAATATTTGGGAAACAATCTCAGATTAATTTAATTTATATATAGATATTCTTCTTAGTAATTAATGTTCCCTTAGGTATGATATTTAGGATTTTAATCTATATTTTCCTATATTACTAGCCAATCTAGTACACTTGCTAGAAGTTGGTCAAGTTTTTAGCGTCATTGCCGGGAAACAATGGTGTTATTTGTCTAATATCTTTGATTGAGTTAGTCTAAGATTTTATTTATATTTTTTTCGATTTAGTAATTGTTCTTTGTAGGAAATATTTGAGACATTCTTCAAGATGATGCAAGATGATGTCCTAAACTATGAGTTGTTCCTTTTGAAACAACAAATAAATGATTTAATAAGAGAAAGGGAGGAGATAAAGTTATCGTATGCACAATCACAAACTCATTATTCACTACCTTTTGATGATTTTTTGAGCATACAAATTGAAGAATTAATGAGAGAGAATCAAGAATTGCAGTATTCAAAAGAGGCTTGTAACTTTAAAAATCAAGTTCTTCTTGACTTGCTTATGAGTAAGGAGAAGCAATTTCGGAGTGAGAAAGAAAAATAGAGAGCCATAATCTCCAAAACTCAAGATATTTGTGACTTGCTTATAAGGAAGGAGAAGAATTTTTATGCTAAAAAAGAGGAGTTGAAGATTACATTAAGAAATCAAGAGGAAAAGTTTAGGATTCAAGAGGAAAAATTAAGGATCAAGAAGGAAGTTAAGGACTCAAGAGGAGACAATCAAAAGTCAAAAAAATTTACTAAGGAATGAGGAAAAGGGTATTAAAAAGTTGAAATCTAAACTAGAACTCTTGAGTATTTCTATGCAATTTCAAAGTGATAGTAGTAAGAAGAAGGAAAAAATCATTCATTAATGGTGGATAAGGAAGAAAATGAATAATTCATATATAAAGACAAGTCTTGTGCTCATTTGGAATGTATTTTAGAACCTCTTATGGAGAATTTATCACCAAAGGAGTAAGAAGGAAAAAATTCTTAGGTGGAGACACTGGACTCAATCCGTTTCAAGGATTTATTTAGGCTATAAGAGCTGTTAGAGTTCATTATAAATGAGCCAAAGGAGGATTCATATTTTATTAAAGATATGGAGTTTCCAGCTTTGATAAATTATGATAAGTTTCTTCTACTGATGTGAGAAAAAGTGGAACAATGTTCGGAGAGACCCATATTTGGATCACAAGCTTGACCTCTTAAGAGAAACATGAGTCAAATTGGAACTCAATAAACCAGAACTTCTCTAACTTTTCTCTTTAAACTTTTGTCAATTTTTTATGATTTATGTTTTGTATGTTATTTTCAAAAAAATTTTTTGCCATTTTTTGGTTTTAAAGTTTAATTGGTTTTAAAGTTTAATGCATGTTTCTTATATTTATTGGTTTGTTTCTTTTAATTCATGAATTTAAAATTTGGGTTTGAAAAAGAAGCAACTTCTAATGATTTTGTGCTTCATGATTGAATTTGAATTAGTAAGTATTTCTTGGGTAATTATTGGAACAATATGAGTTTTGAAGTAAGTGAATTACAACTTAATTGAACTTAATATGGCTTTATGTTTCTTGAGTTGTTTAGATGTTAGTTTGAATATAGTTGCTTGGTGCTTAGGAACTTAAAGAAGAACTTTGCATATGCTAAGTTAAGAGTGGACTAAATATGTAATTCAATTAATTAATAGATTTGCATATTACTCGAGATAATTAAATTTGAACTTAAATAGAATTTAGAAGGAAACGGCATAATTAAGTGAGTATGTATAATATTTTATTCATGTGTAGCTGTAGTTGGTTTATATGGTTCAAAAATCAAATTAGATAGAGTTTCAACAAAAATTGATTCAACTTTGATTTACATGAGTGCAAGTTAAATTTTGAGTTCATATTATTGATAGGAGTGATTAAATTGTTGACAGAATTAAGTTAAGACTAATGTTTCTGCTGTTTTTTTATTATGCAGGGAACTATGAATTTTAAAGAGCAGTAGAAAGGCAAAAAAAATTATTTGCGGAGACCAGTGGCAGCCATCACTCCTGGATGCCCCCATGCGATAGGCCTTACCTATCCATGCATGCCAGCGCGCCTAGTCCCAAACCCCTTATACGGTCATACACTTCCCGTTGATTTTCTTTGCATAGCTGTACAAGCCTTTCTCCTTAGCCATGCATGGCCATCATCTCTTTGCTACCTCTCTCTTATTTTTTCTTTCATCTTTTGCTTAGTCTTCCCCTTGCCCCTGTCGTTCCTCTTCTTCCCTCACCTGCCCTTTTTCCCTTTCCTTTCCTTCATTCCCTTACTCGCTTTTTCTTCACCCTTCCCTCCACCATCCTTTACCCACATACTCCCTCACTCTCTCACCTAAAGCACGTAACTCACTCCAGCACATATCTATGATTTAAGCATTGCAGCACCTTCACATTTTTCACTTGTTTTGAGTCTTTATTATGGCATGGATTGTTTTGATCATAACTTTTGCTATAGGTGTCTGATTGACTATTATAATATGTTTTTGGAAAGCTCATTTCAATATGGACATATATTATTGGCTATCCCTTATGTAATTGCTCATTTCAGGCCTTAAAAATGATGTTTAAGCTTTCAATTTTTAGTTTGAAGTTTCAAGGGCATTTTTTTAATTATTTTTTATTTGCTCAATACTTTAATTTGCTTGTAGAGATTAATATGCATGAATTGGTGTGACTTTATTATTCTTAAATATAAAGTTTCTTAGAATTTAATTTTGAATTCAGTTATGGTCATCTGCATTTCATTACTCTTAGCTACCTATTGTTTGGAATTGAACTTTATTGTTGGCTTGATATAGGTTGTGAATGTATTTATAATTGGCTTATTTTATTTTTTGCTTACCATGACAAATTAAAATATTTCTCTTCCTTTTATTTAAGCCCAACCATCATCGATTAGCTTTAAACCTAAGATTATACGTTCACCCACTGTCCATGGTGTAAAATATTGATATCATGCATTGAGCACTCAAGTAAGTTGCCTAGTTATATCTTTTCACTTAGTTACCATGCTTATTCGGCCTTGTTTGCTGCACTACATTGGTTTTAGAGGCATATTTTTGTGTTCATTTAATTGATTTCTGGTCTCTTTTTGGATTTAATTGTGGTTATTTGTTTATGTTATTACTTTGAGTCTAATGTGCAATTGTACTAGCACAGTTCTCTTGGGCACTAACTTGTTTCTCAAAAGTTATATAGTGAGCTAATAGTTTTGCTACTTTACTGAGCAAAACTAGATTTTAAAGAGGGGAATAGAGCTCAGTTGAGCTAGATTTTGAAGATCAAATTAAGGGAGTTCTCTTACCTTGGTCATTTTTTTACTTATGAATTGTGTTAGTTATTGTGTTCTAGTTGTTTTATTTTTGTTTTAATTGCTAGTTTTTTAGTTTGCATGTTTAGTTTTTATTTTGTATGTTAGTTTAGTTAATTCTTTTATCATATATTGTACATTTAGCTCAATTATCCCTAGGTTTTTTTCTCAAAAATTGAACATATTAAACATAAACTTAAAAAGTGCAATGTTTAAAATTCTTGTTTAACATGAGAACAAACATGTTGTTTAATGAATTTTTAGCTACTTTAATATTCAACTTGGCTTATATTTGTTAGTTTCTATCTTTTTGAGCACTTAAGACCAATTTTTAAGCTTAAGAAAAATAATGCATTGAAATAGTTAAGTAATAAATTTTAAGACACTAGAACTTTTCTTATCACCCTTCAAAGCATAGAAACAACTCAAAATAAGTTAGAAAGTGATCTAGGTAATATTTTTCTTGTTTAGCCATATCTTATCTTGTTTTCCTACCTTATATGCATAATTATCTTTTGTTAGCCATTTTTGAGCTTAATGAGGTATTCTTAATGTGTGCCATATTTATTTTTGTTACACTTATATATTAAGCATATAGCCTAAAATGCATTTATCTACCTTCTAGAAATGGCCACTCTAGGATTGGATGGATCAATAGGAATTGGGTATCTTGATTGGTGTAGTAAGACGTTTTTTTCTTATTGTCAAGGATTATTGTTCAAGTTAAATAAATAGTGAAATGTTACCTTGTGATTACCTATTTTATTATTGTATTACCAGCTACAATACTAGTGTGAAAAAATGAAAGAAAAAAAGAAAGAAATTTTGCAATAAAGCTAACATATATGGCAAAAATCTTAAGTGTGGGGTATTTTACAAGGGAAAGCAAATACGACTTCTTAAAATGGAATGAGTTACGAAATTAAGAGAATTTTAATAATTTTTTTTATCTCATAAGGGCTTTGAATTGTGAAGTGTTAAACCATTTGTATCCTTATGTGTACATTCATTCCAAGCTTTACTATAAATTTGTAATGGTGTTTTAATTTTAAAATATTTTGATCTTGCATACACAAAAGGAAACTAACTCATATTATCTTATTTAAACTTATTCTAGTTGGAAATTTTATTAAGTGCTCTAGTTAATTGCTAAGCATGATTTTGAAATGCATTGTTCTTAATTGAAGTTTGATTATTTTGAAGAGTTGAATTGTTCTAATTTGCTAAGGGCAAGCAAAGTCTAAGTGTTGATTATTTGATAAGTGTGAATTAAATGATATTTTTAGTGTATTTTTAGGTTTTTAATTGAGTTAATTTAGTTAAATTTTTGTTTAATTAGTTGAATTTGTGTTTTAAGGGTTTATTGTAAGTTTTGAAATTTTTTAAGGCCAAATTGAAGAAAAGAAAGCTTAATTGAAAGAAATGAGAAGTTCTGGTTCAAATATGCAATCAGCTCGGCCGTGTATAAAATTTTAAATGGTTGCGTATGAAGAAAATTAGAAAACATGAGCAAAAGTTGAAGAATTGAATATAGTGCAGTGAAATCTTGATTGGCCATGCATCATAAGGAAGGAATTCATACTTGGTCGTGGAAGGCAATTTATGCTTATGCATAGTTGTACATCACAAGAGGAAAAAGGTTATTTGGCCATGCATGGTTGTTCTTCCTTTCATAAATAGCAGTGCATGATTTTCTTCTTCAACTTACTTGGCCATACAATAAAGAACTAAAGTTTGAAAAAAATTTCTATTTAGCAAAGTCCTTTTCCTATGCTAAATTGGGAAGCTACAGAAGCCAACATCTTTCACTTTTACTTATAAATACTCGACAAAAATACCAGAACATGATCATCAATAAGAGAGAACACAACAAGCTTTAATTACGATTTTTCTTTAGTTTTCTCTCTAGTTTTCTTTAGTTGGTTTTGTATAGTAGTTTCTATTTTCTTAGTTTGCTGTTTTCTTTATTTTAGGTCTTTATTGTTCTTTTATTTTTATTATGAAGTAGTTTTTCTTCTTTTGCTAATGGATACTTGAGATCTTTTATTTTTGTTGTTATGCCTTTATTTTGAGCTTTAATTTCAATATCAATTTATTATTTCTTAGTTTTAAGCGTATTCATATCCTTAATTATGTTGAGATTGATTGTTGGTTTATTGGTTCAACAACTAAAAATTAGTTTAGACATAGTTAATGATTTGCATGTTCTTGGGTTAATTCTTTACTGTTTATACATGATTATTTTTTTTATTTTAAGGTAATTATGTGTTGATAATATTGGTTAAGACTGAGAGAGGAGGAACTAAGAATAAATTAGAGTTGAATTTACTTTCAAGAGAGTTCAATAAATGTTTAGGACTTTAAACTAGATGTTTATGCTAAGTTTTAAATTATTCCTAAGAAGAGAATTTGATACTTAAGAAAGATATTCTTGATTCAAGGTATCAGGCTTTATTTCATCTAGATTTTCATAATTACTAGTGTTCCTATTAAAACTAAGTCATTACAATAAAAGTTAAGGTGGATAGTTCCTTTAGTAAGAGAATTTTAGTTATTATTTTTTTTAATTCATATTAGTTTAATTTTAGTTTTTATTTTGTTTAATTGTTTATTTAGTTTAATTTTTGCCTTTAAATAGAAAATATTTGGGAAATAATCTCATATTGATTTAATTCATACATAGATATTCTTGTTAGCAATCCATGTTCCCTTGGGTACGATATTTGAGATCATAATCTATATTTTTCTATATTATTAGCTGATCTAGTACACTTGCTAGAAGCCGATCAGAAAATATGTCTGGCCATGAACAAGAAAATGTTTCAGATTCTTCTTGTTCAGATGTTGTTCCTGTAACAGTGGAGCCTAGGAGAAGTAAGAGACCCTCCAAACCTCCAGCTTGGCTTCGTGATTTCCACACCAATTCAGTTCATGACTGTTTTTAAACTGTTGCTAACATGATTCTTAAGCCTACTTCTTATACACCACTCACTTTTTCTTTTGTTCCTTCTAATCGATTTTCTCCTGCTTATAGGTGTTTTTTGACAAACTTGTTCACTCTTAAAGAACCAACATCTTATACTGAAGCCAAGGATAGTCCACATTGGCAGCAAGCTATAAATAATGAGTTAGAAGCATTAGAGAAAAATCATACATGGGAGATTACTGCTTTGCCACCAGGGAAACGAGCAATAGGTTCTAAATGGGTGTATAAAATTAAACTTAAACCTGATGGAACAGTTGACAGGTATAAAGCATGGTTGGTGGAAAAAGGTTACAATCAAATTGAGGGCCTTGATTTTACATATAGCATATCTCCTGTTGCTAAGGCAGTGACTATTCGTGTTTTCTTAGCTTTGATAATAGCTAAGGGTTGGGTTTTACATCAACTAGATATTAATAATGCATTATTGCATGGTTATCTAAATGAAGAGGTGTATATGCATCCTCCTGATGGCTATTCCAAGGCACAATCTCCTCAAGTTTGTCACTTGAAGAAGTCTCTTTATGGTTTAAAACAAGCTTCACATCAATGGAATGTTGAACTTACACATCAACTTTTCTCTTATGGTTTTCAACAGTCTTTTGCTGATAACTGTTTGTTCATTTTTCAAACTGATGGAGTTTTTATAGTTGTCCTCATCTATGTGGATGATATGTTGCTTACTAGTAATTCATCTATGGAGATTTTGAAGATTAAACAATTTTTGGATGTTACATTTACAATCAAAGATCTTGGTTTTGCCAAGTATTTTTTTGGATTGGAGATTGCACGTTCTGTGGAAGGTTTATATGTCCACCAAAGAAAATATGTACTCAATTTAGTTCAAGAAGCAGGATTATTAGGAGCTAAATCAATTACTACTCCTATTAAAAAAGGAGTTAAGTTAACATCCACTTCAGCTTCTAGTAATCTCTTGGATGATGCACAGCCATATCATCGGTTGATTGGGAGGTTATTATATTTGGATTTTACATGGCCAGACATTACCTTTGTTGTTCATCAGCTCAGTCAGTTTGTGCATGCTCCTAGAGTTTTACATTAGCAATGTACTCTTCACCTGCTGAAATATTTGAAGAATGGTCCTTCTTTAGGATTGTTTTTCCCTACCAATAACTCTCTTGTACTATCTTCTTATTGTGATGTAGATTGGGGAGCTTGTTCTGACACTAGACATTCAGTTACTGGATTTTGTGTATTTCTTGGTTCCTCTCTAATATATTGGAAGAGTAAGAAGCAACCTATCATTTTTCATTCTTCTATTGAGGCTGAGTACCGCAGCATGGCCATGACTGTTTGTGAACTTCAGTGGCTTAGTTACTTGTTCCGTGATCTTGGTCTTTCGCTTCCTCTCCCGATTTCTTTAAAGTGTGATAATAAAGAAGCTCTTCATGTTGCTGCTAACCCGATTTTTCATGAGCGCACCAAACACATTGACATCGATTGCCATGTTGTTCGTGAGCAGCTTAAGTTAGTCTTCATTGACACAACTTACTTAGCTTCTTCATTGCAGATTGCTGACATTTTCATAAAGGCTTTGACCACTCCTTTCTTTCTCAAGCTCTGTCACAAGTTGGGACTGGTGGATTTTTATCACTCTCTAACTTGAAAGGGGGATGAAGAAATATATGTTCATATTCAATACGCACCGTTTATATGTTTTGTATTTATTAGTTTTTTGTTTTGTTTCTTTCTTCACGTGTTAGTCATTAGTTTACTCACACAATTATTACTAGAGATAGTTAGTTAGTTTTCTAGGTTTTCTTTTCGCTCATGTTTCTATATAAGTGATACTCTGTTTTCATTTTTACAGAGTGGAGTGAAATAAGTTCATTCATTCTTTGTTCTCTCTGGTTTTGTTAATGGTGTTTAGGGTTTGAACACTTTTAATGCATAACACACCTACATGTGTTAGGTTATGATGGAGAATTAGGGAAAGCGTGAAAGGCAACCTATTTGCTTCGCCTAACTTTAGCATTTATTTATTTTGTATGGGCTTGTATTATTATTTTTTTTTCATTTTCAAGCAAATTGATTGTAATAATAAAGGTTTTTCGACTATTAATTAGAAAAATTAACTCAAAATAATTTTTTATCTAATTAATTGAGCTTTTTAAATAAACCAGATCAATGTACACGTTCATCCCAAAAATCACACAAAAGAGTTTTTACAAATGTGAATGAGAAAACTAATGTTTCCAATCCAATAAATGCCATAGTTTTATATATGTCATGTTACTTTTCCAGTAATTCATGTATGTCACTTTAGCTTTTCTTGTTGAATGATATACGGAAAAGTCACTCGAAAGATTTTATACAAGTTTGAATGAGATTTTTCTATAATAAAAGGGGACCAATATCCTGTCTTTTCACCCACAAATTAATAGGTAAAAAAAGAATTTTCTTTATGATTATTAAAGAATTTTCTATCTTAAAATTAATTAACGCTATTAGTTCAAAAGTCACATGGGCTTAATGTCCCTCATTTTTATCCAAAAACACACCTCAAAATTCTTCATTTTTGTAAATATGCATAAGGAAACCAATGTTAGGATCCATGGTGACATTATTGGTAAATTAAAATGTTTATTATTAAAAGTATGTGATGAGTGGTAAAAATTTGGTGTCTCTACATCCAACATTAGTAGGTAACCTGCTCCAACATGAAGGAATCAATTACAAATAATTCTTGCACAACATATTTGCTAACGGTAAATTCAAGTGAATCGAAAGACTATTAGTACTATAACTTCAAGGATTTTTTTCTTTTTTTCAGAAAATGCAAATTAAATTTTTTAAAAGAAAAGAAAATGAAAAACAAAATGAACATAAATGCAGAATGAATAAAAAGTGCACTGGTATTGTTTATATGTACTAAAATTTAGCGTATAACAACTGGATGGATCGATTCCTAGTTGACTTAATGTCCTTCAAAAATTGATGACTCCGAATCAGAATTTCACTTTGCAAAGTTTCATTTTCATGATTAACAAAACAAATTATATAATTATTTTTATTAATGCGGACGTATATAGCTCAGCAACAATAAGATAGATACCATTTTTTCATGTGGAATATTATTTGTGGTCTGCTACATTAACCAATCAGCAAGCAAAACTGTGTAAAGTTCAACGCCCTAATTTTTCTTCCTCATAATAAATTATTATTATTATTATTATTATTATTATTATTATTATTATTATTATTATTATTATTATTATTATTATTATTATTATTATTATTATTATTATTATTATCTATATGATGACTTCATCATCCTATATTAATCAAATCCATTAGTAGATGTAAACTTTAAAGGTAGTGGATCAAAGATGCTTCACTATAGACTTTAGCTGGATATCAATTGCTTTGCTTTTACCTAAATATTTACTATATAAAGTTTTTGCTAAAATTTGTTTTGGTTTATGAGTCAGTATTAAGCTGTATTTTTCTTAAATTTAAAAGATTGATTAATTTAGAGCTAATCATTGCCGAAATCACTCTTTGAAATAATTTTTTAACGACATATAATTCATGCACAAGATAAAAATTAAATCTGGATCTATTTAAGAAAATCCAAAAATAATTTTCTTACCTAGTTATGGTTAGTTATCATATAATAACAATAATAATAATATACACGCACTGTTTGGCCTGAAATTTTGAAATAGATTAACTAATGGCTGGTAGAGTTTGGATAGCAATTGGAATCATATCATCATTTTATTCTTTGCTAATGGTATGGGTCATCGCTAGGGATGAGTATGATTAACCGAAATTTAGGTTAATCGAAAAATCGATCCGAAATCGAACCGATTTTTAGGTTAATTAAACTGAAATTCTAGGTTTATGGTTTTTACTTTAAAAATTGGTGGTTAACCGATCCAAAATCGAAACTGAATATATATATATATATAATGAATTATATTTTAAATTTTATACTTATATTTTTTAATTTTTATGTAATTTATAAATATTATGATATATAATTTTGTAAAATATATATTTTTAGTAAATAAATATTAAAATTATCTGCATAATTAGCATTCTATTGTTAGTTTTATATTAAATATTTTTAATTTTTATAATTAATTATGAAAATTTTATTTTTATTTTGATTATTTTAATGGATATTGTATTTAATTAGTATTTTTTCATTTTTAAAGCATTTTTAACTATTAAAAATAATATTATAAATTGTATAATTTATTAAATTTATATATTAAAAATTTTTAATGGTTAACCGATAAATCGATCCGAAAAATTGAGTTAAAAACCGAAATCGATATAGCGGTTAACCGATAGTAATGAACTAGTTTAAAAAAATTATTAATGAACCGATTAACCAGTCCATGCTCATCCCTAGTCATCGCATGCGTTAATGAGCATGCATGATTTAGTTATTCAATTTTTCCTGTTTGTTCTAAAATATTCTTATGTTTTAGTTTATTCTATTATCCTTAAAAAAACAACAACAATGATTTTTTTCAATAGGTCCCCGAACAATGAATTGATTAATAAAATTGTTAATGAATCGGTTAACCAATCAATGCTCATCCCTAATTTTAAGCATTATTTTTGAGATTTCTTTTTTTTTTTTTCATTTCAAGTTCCATTTTTATAATTCAAAAAAACAAATATATATATATATATATATATATATATATATATATATATATATATATTGTTACTTTTTTGTATGAATTACTCTCTCCATCACACTTAATGCCACAACTTTCAACCTTTTACATATACTAAAAAAATCAATAATTAACATCCATTCTATAAAATATTTATTATAATTTATTAAAATATTTTTTTACTAATTCTTTCCATCCCTTTTAATTATTTTATTTTTCTCATATATAAAAGTAAAAAAGAAAATTAATAATTAATTATTTTTGAAATGGAATGAGTAATAAAAGATCAATTTTTTCATTTGCAAATATTTTTTAAAATATTAAGATGTTTTAATTATTTTCTTAATCTGTGTGTTAAAAGTCAAAAACCACACTTAAAATAAAAAAAAGGAATATTTAATAAGTTAATTGTAATTTAAATAACGAATAAACAAGGCACATGTTAAGAAAAATTAAATGGTGTAAAAAACAGTTTTCAATAGAAGTTTACCTTCTGTCTGTTTTCCCCGAAAAGAAAAAAAAAAGTTTTGTCCATCTTTATTGTTTTGTCTTTCATTTTTTATTATTTCTTCTTTGTATTTAATTCTTTACCTAAGACTAGCATTTCTTACATTTTAAAATATATTAAAAATTATCATTGAATATTTATAAAATGTCTAAAATATCTTTTATATTTTTTAAATTATTTTCTTATTATACTTTTAAATTAAAGATTAAAATTTAGATTTTTAGAATTTAAATTTTTCAATTTTTGAGTTTAGGATTTAGATTTCCAGACGTTAGCATTTAGGAATTAGGATTTTAGGATTTATCATCTACGATGTAGAGTCTAGATTTCCAAATTTAAGAGTTTTAAAATTTAGGATTTAATTTTTTAGTATTTTTAGAATTTATTATTAAGAATTTAGATTGTTATGATTTAAGGTTTTTATTTGAGGTTTAAATTTTTAGAATTTTTAATATTTATTATTTATGGTTTAAATTGTGACGTTTTAGGGTTTAGCAGTTAAATTTAGTGTTTAGATATATATAAAAAAAATAGAACTAATATATAGTATATATTATATAGAGGATATTTTTGGGCAAAATATTTATTATTAATTTATAGTTAATAATTGTGTGCATATATATTTAAAAAAATACTGCAGTAGTTCCTTTTAAGCGTAGTTTTTAATTGTTTTTGTTTCACATTAATTCTCGATTTTTACTATAATTTAAGAACAAATTTAATACATTTTTTAGAATTCAAAAAGTTTAATGCACTTTTTATATTTTTTTTATTTTGATATCTTAAACGAATTTATATGTTGTCAATATTTTAATTTTTAATAAAAAGATAATATAATTAATTATTAAAATTTTTTATAATATTAATATGTATTAATTATTTTAATAATTTGTGTGTCAAAAATTAAAAGATATATTAAAAGAGAAATGAATGCAGTACTATTTGTCTATTCCGAAATTGTTGCAAGGAATGAAAGTTTTATAGAATTTAGAAAAACAATAAATATTTTAATTAATAGAGATAACTAATGATAAAAGAGAAAACCAATGATTCTTAGCATGTGCTTCCAGGGCACATGTTAGAGGAACCCTTTAAATAATAAAGTGACAGTAATATGGGATTAAATAAAAAGAAGAATAAAATAAAACCTTTATATTTTATGGAGAGAAAGAGAATCCTAATTTAGTGATTAATAATTTAATATTGATGTGACAATACGTTGAATACTTCAAATGGTGTCTTGTGATTACATTTATTTTTTGAATATATTATGGAGGGTTGGGAATGTAAAATCATGAGGAGTAGGATTGGACGGCCTAATTGTTTTGGATTCCCAGGGAATTGAAAGGAAGTAGCTATATTCAACGGTGGAATGGGATTGTTATAAAGTTAACTAATAATAATAATAATAATAATAATAATAATAATAATAAAGTAATTAGAATTAATTAAAGGTAATGGTACAAGTCATTAGCATATTCTAATTCTAATTAATTTTAGATCAAAAAATATATATATAATTATATCAATATTTGGAAACATCAGTTGTGCCAGCACCAGCAGCATCCACCGCCTTACCATCACAATTTGGATAAGAGAAATTAAAATCACACCTTACAACTTCGTGATGCCTCGCTAGCATCTCTTTTATACTTTTCGTTGTTAAAGAATTTATAGAATTATTTTAAGTTCTTCATGATTCTTTTAATAAGAAAAACATTAAGCTATAAAAGTTTTCTGTTATAAAAAAACAATAAAATTAAAAGAGACAATAATTCAACTATGCATGTCAAATAGCTTGTATAATCAGCATTTAGCAATCTAATCTCAAGGTTTTCAATTAGTTATTGATTATATGATTATTTCTTTTAACTATATATATTTTATTGTTCAAATGCCTTTTTTATGTATAAAAAAATCAAAATACTTAAAAAAAATTTCATAATACATGATAAAAAGTCCGATCTTGCCAAGCTCCTCTGTTAATTGAGAAAATAGGACTTCGACGAAATTTTGATAATAATTTTCCTACTATTAAGTTAGTCTAGCGAGGGAAGTTATTTCTAAAGAGAAGTGAGAGTTTAGAGAGTTTATCTCAAGGGTTTTGACCCTTTATGTTAGTATTATCTATCTGTCATTGTGAATATCCGATGACAGTCATAAATGTGAAGCCTAACCACTTGTAACACCTATAATGGCTAATTTTAACTTCTCATGAATGTTTGTAACAATTGTATAGCTTGGTTACTTAAGTTTATTTGTTGCAAGCATGTGTCATCGAGCTAAAGAAGTCAAGGACAAGCCGAGTCTTCCTAACGTGACTGGACCAATCACAAGGCAAAAGGCTAAAACACTTAAAGATACTTATGCTAACTTTGTGAAAGATTTTATTGAAAAGGGCTTTGGATTATAACATAAGGCTTTTGGAAATATTGGAAATGGCAAACATATCTTACAAGCATTCAAGAATAATGCACAGCTTTGGGAAGGACTTTAAGCATAATTAAAGAAGGGATCATTAGCAAAATTTTGCACACGACTATGGAGGATCAGTAGCATGCATGCGTGGTGTAAACGACCATGTAAGGGTCATGGTCCACACCCATGTGCTTCTCTACTTTTTCAATGCATTTGGCCATGCAAATTTGCATGCCTATGCAAGGTTGGGATGTGCAAGCCTATGGGGTTTTGTATTTGTTCAGCTAATTTTCTAAACTTTAAAATATATAGGGATTTTGTTTCAAATATGGTTGTAGACATCGCATCCCGAGGCAACCCAAATAAGAGTTTTCTAATGAGGATATTATTACTTGTGTTATAGATGGAGAGCGGAAGTGATGGTCCTCGTCCTTGGTTTTCACTAATTTTTAAAGGGTTATTCTTGGGCTCTACATTTTTGCATTTTTTCGGATTTAAAATGAGGTTCTAATAGCAAAATTTAGGGTTTTTTTGTTGATAAATGACCGTCTCTAATGATGAGATGCTCGTTTGTCACCTATTTTCCTTTGCTCACCTCATTGGTAAGCTGCTCCACCCGTCTACCATCCTACCCCGTGTCTCACTTTGATTACCATCTGTGACATTCAAGTTACAAAAAAAGGTGGTACATTTGTAATTTCTTTGCCAAAGTGAGTGGCATCCGTTCGTGATAAGTGGCACCCATCGGGGGGGCGGGGGTTTTAAGCCCATTTTCAACGTTTTCATAGCTGAAGAGATAGGGGAGGATTTTGGATTTTGATCTCAATCTAATCCTGTAACAGATTGGATTAAAATACGTTTTGAATTTGAAAAAGGGTAGAGTTTGAGATGATTTTGGATTCTAATTTTGATAAAAGGAAAAATCCTACACAAAAGAAGGGATCTTCTTTTGGCATAAAAGATCTTTTCTTTGGAAACAAAAAAAACATAGAAAAAAGTTTTATAGAGAGAAAAGGCTTTATTCAAAACAAATACCTTTATTATTTTGTGATTGTGAAATTCGAGGAGGAAGGGATATAAGTACGTTTCTCTTGGTTTTCATTACGATCAAACGCACACTATAGGTAATATTTTTAGCTTATTTTTGTTCTTATGATAAAAACCCATTGAATATCATTTAAATAGCTTTCTGGAGTTTTTTTTTCCTTTCAATGTTAATTTTATTATATCATGTTATTTTGCATGATAGGAATTTCTTTTAGGTTTATTATTCCATGATTGTAGAAAAATAATTAAAAACCATTTAGAAAAAGTGTGTTTTTAGGTTTTTTTTATCCATTAATGCCATTTTGTTATTTTTTATTATTGAGTCTTTGATTTCTTTTCTTTTTAGTTTTGTTTTACGATTTAATTGGCTTTTAGGAGTGATTTTTGATTATTTATGCATGTTTAAGGGTAAATTTATATGAACATTACATAAAGATGGTGTTTTGGACTTAAGACTTCACTTAGGGTGTGAGTCACGGGAAGAAGGCATGAGCGACGCCCATCTCTCATAGCGAGCGATGGGATGATGTGCCACCTTCCTTCCAGTCCCTTGCTCCTTAGCACTACCCATCTCTTCCTTTCTTTGGCCTGTCTAAGACTTATTGGATGCTTTATTTTATGCCTTTTTCATGACATATTATATGAATATTTTAATTTCTTATTTTGCATGCAATTTTATTTTCTGCCATTTACATTTGTTCGTTTTGTTTATTTTATCTATATTTTTATGATTCAATATGCATGTGTTTATTTATTTTAATGTGTATTTTCATTTATTGTGTTTCTAATTGTTTACTTTCTTTTGTTTTTTCTTCTGATTAAATAATTTCACATGCACACATGAGTTGCTTGATGAATGGAGTTTTGAAGACTATGACACATGTGCCATGGGAATTAATTTTATGTACTTTATTTTCTTTAATCCCCTTTTTGGGTTTTGCTTTTATTTCTTTGAGGTTTTGATTTATAATAATAAAAAAAATTTCTCACGTTAACATAAAATTTAGCTCAAGGGTTTTTACAAAATAAAATGGGATGTTTTTTTAATAAATGGACCAATATCCTATTTTCATCCTAAAATGACACATAAATTTGAGAGTTTTTCATAAAAATGGGATCACTCTTCCCCTTTTTTTCTAAAGCTTACCTAAAAATTATCCCTGCTTTTGTAAAAATACATGCAGGAACCAATGTTTCCATTTAAATAAATATCCCATTTTATGTATGTTTTATTTTTATACTTTGAGATAATTTTATTTTGTATTTTATACCTTTGTTTATATGTTTATACTATGTTTTTATTTATTTATTTTTATAACTAATGTGATAAAAGAGATAGGGAATTAATCTTAAAAATGTTCTTATAAAAATATTAACCAAGGTATAAGTATTTTGTTGGGTGTTAACTCCACAATACCTACCTTGTGTGCCTACATAGATGCTCTTACAGATTGATCGCCAACAAAAGGATAGGAGTAGCTCCAGATACTATCTCATGCCTTATTGAGGGCTGAGAATTGCCAAACTAGGTTGAATCCCTATCTATTTCGAAGTAACCAATCTTCTTGAGTCTAATGAACCATTATCCGATCTCGGACCTTAAAAGCTAGCTTGCGAGGACAAATTGTATATCGTTGAAAGACTGAAGGGGTTTAGCATGCATCACAATGGCTATGTGATTTTGTTTGACACAACCATGCCTAAGCTTGTTTTTCAATTTTAGTCAATTTTTCCTAGTTTAAGTTGGTTAAGTCTTAGGTTAAACTTTTTAAACCTATACAAGGCTTGTTTATTCTGTTGTGAACTTAATTAAGTATTATTATTATTATTGATAGATTGCTTTGCAATTGCTTATAAGAAGATTTAAACTTCTTATTGACTTTAATAATTGAATAAACTTATCATGTTCATAACTTATGGTATTTATTATTTTCTTACTTCTTGGATCTATGTTTTTATTCTTGTTAGTTAATTAAAGATTTAGTAGGATGAATTTTACTTTATTGTCTATGTTTGTGCTCATCATTGTTGGGATTCAGATTCAACTATAATCATGGGGTTCCACATCAGTTGTCATATGCATAGTTCTTTCAATGATCCCTTTTCTAATTATGACTAAAATCCTTCCCAAAGCTTGGCTATCATCCCTAAATGCTTTTAGGACATGTTTGGCAAGTTCAACACCTCTAAAAGCCTTTTATTCCGATGCAAAATTTCTTTAATGAAAATTTTCATGAAGTTAGCGCAAGCATCTTGAAGTCTTTTAAGTCTTTACCTTGTTATTGGTTTATTAGGAAAAGTTAGTTTTTTGTCCTTGACTTTCTTATCTTGATGATGCTTTCATTATTTCCTCTATTTAAAAAATAAATTCATCCTGAAATCTTTATCCACGTAAAAAAAAAAGATAAATGAGGGACATTAAAGGTAACAAACACTTGGTACTCACTTGGTAAATCAATTCTATAAGCATTGTCATTGACCCTCTCTAAAAAACTTTGAAAGCACCGGCTGTCTTTGAATCCAATTTAGACTTCCTTTAGTTAGGAACCTCTCATTCCTTAAGTGTACCTAACTTTGATCACTATGTTTAAATATCAATTGTTCCTTTCCTTTGTAGCCTTTTATGCATTAAGCCTATTCTTTTTCTCAATGTTCACATGCATATTCTCATGTATAACTTTAACCAAATTTTCCTTTTCCTTTACATCTAAAGTACTAATGCCACTTAAAGGTAAAGGCATCAAATCCAAAATAGTCAAAGGATTAGAAGCATACACAATTTCAAGAGGTGAAAAAAGAAGAGAAGAATGTACTATCTTGTAATAAGCAAATTTGATAATACAAACAATACTCCTAAGTTTTCACATTCACACCAACTATAGCAAGCAATAAAGAAAATTTATTACAAACTATCCCCAAAAAACTTTCCCAACGTGGCTTAAGACTTTATATCTCTATCAAAAATAATAGTCTTATGATTGCAATGCAACCTATTCACTTCTCCAAAGAACAAATTAGCAATATTAGTCGTGTCATTAGTTTTACGGCACAAAATGAAATATACCATCTTACTAAACCTACCAATAGGAATACATATAGTATCCCTACCTTTCCAAGTTCTAGGTAACCCAACCATAAATTCTATGTAAATATCAGTCCACGATTCATTAGGTATAGGTAAAAAAGTACATAAATCTTATGGCAAAGACATAAACTTGGCTTATCTACACAAAATACACTTAGCATAAATATTTTTAACATCTTTTCACGTTGTTAGAGAGTATGCCCTAGAGCCCATGTAATAGGGATGTTTTTTATATGTATTAAAATTTATAATCTTAATAAAAGGCATCATTCATTTATTAATGCTATGTTTAAATACATGAGTTTGTAAATCTTAAATTAATAAATGAAGTCCTAGATATTATAAACACAGTGTAAAGGCAATCATGAAGGTGTTCATGATGTGAGATATCTATTGCATGCAAATGTGTTAATATCTAAATATCCCTAGTCATAGAATTAACAAGATAGGACATTGTTAATTCGGACAGACTAGCACATGTTATGCTTCTTGAATGGTTCAAGCAGTGGTTCTCATAACTGTGATTATGGAAGATAATCAAAGCTAACATGTGGATGTTTGTTAGAAGAACAAGTTCATTAGAGACTTACAAAGAGAATTCTCACATGGATATTAAATCTATGTCAGCGAGGAATCTCTTCATAGCGGTTGTGCAAGTATCCTTAGACTTGAGATCACCAAAGTTATCTTAAGTAGCAAGTGGTATACTTTGACTCCATAATTGATTACTTCCAATTGGGAGTGAACATAGTTAGGAGATTGTGTATATCATGACCTACTTGAAGATAGTTGAGTGATTGACAAAGGATTCACCATCCCAGATTTAATAAGGGAAGTTATCTAGCATGATTCTATAATTACCTTGTTCAGAGAAGGCCATAAAGAAGGCCTTAATGGCCTATTTCTTGGACCAAATTAATTTATATATGTTACATAAGTGTTATGGAACCTACATATTTAATTTGGTTGGATTTGGAATCCATTTGGGTATTTAAATCTAATTAGTTGCACAAAGGGGCCTAGTTTTTGGGTTTTTTGTATAGTCTTTTATGAAAAGGTTTAATTTGGATTTAATTAAGCCAAAATGATTATAATTAATTCCAGAGGCCCAATTAATAATTTTCCAGCAATTTTAAAGAGCGCAATCTCATTAGAAGTTAGAATTTTAACCTGACTATAAAAGTCCAAATAATGAGGAATTAGGGTTAAGTGATAAAACACAAAAGAAAGTCTTTTATTCTAACTCTCTCTCCCTTTTGCGCCAACTCCTAAGCTAGCTCTTGGGAATTTCAGCCAGCCCTAGTTACACACCAATTAGTTGGTTCAATTTATCCTTCTCTAGTGTGGATTACTCATTGGAGGTGTTCGATTTTGGACACTATGGTTTGCGACAACCCGGTGCGAAGTAAAATCAACTGTTCAACAAAAATCAAAGGTGATTTTTCTTATTCTCATATAGTTATATTGTATATTCATGGCAAGATCAGTAATATTGGTTAAAAAATTTTAAATTCCGCTTATGTATGAGATGCATGTAACCGATAAATTCCAACGTGGTATCAGAGCCTCGGTTTTGCCATGGATATATATTTCTATATTTTTCTATGGAATAAGTTTTGTTTTATTTTGAGTTATTTATTTCATGAAATTTAAAATATCATATTTAATTGTTCATGAATGAGAAATATTGATTTCTGGTTGTATGTGTGATCAAAGAAATTTGACGGAAACAAAAACGGAACTTTTGAAGAAAAGTAACTAGGGTTTTGCGTGAAACCCATTAGGGTTTTGCGTGAAACCCATGTAATTTTAAGGGGTTGTTCTAATTTAATTTCTTATGGGTCCATTAAAACTTCATTTATATGATATTATATGTGTTTAATATGTGATATTAAGCCGTAGGATCGAACGGAATTAAAATCGAACAAGTTTTGCATGAAAACTAGTTTAGTCGAAAAGTTCGATAAATTGGTGTTCTTCGTGTGTTCTTGATGTGTTCTTGTTTAGAACGACTTTTAATCTTCTAAATATGATATATATGATATATTAAAGTATTTTTAATTAATTGGATTAATTAAAATGGGCCTTAAATTAATTTGATTAATTTAAATTCATTAAAACCACTTAATGGGCTTAATTATGTTTATAGACTTGGTTTAAATTAGTAAATGACTTGGTGGGCCAGAGGAGCTGATTTAAATTAAATATTATAAACATTAATTAAGTTTATTAATGGGTTTTAAGGTCTGGAGTGGGCTTGGCTCATTCCAAGAGGCCCAAATGGTCTAAAAGACACAAAACTAGTTTGTGTGTGAACACATTTAGGATTTTCTTTTGTGGGTTTCGGCCTACACTTGATTATAAGCCAAAAATTAATTATTTTAATTATTTAATATGATTAATTAATTAAATAATCAATTTATAATTAATTAATAATCAATTGGATTGATTATTAAGGCAAGAACACATGCATGCAAAAAGGTTTCCTAAAATGAAAGTTTCCAAAATGGAAAAAGTTTCCTAATTTGATCACATCAATAAAATAACTCAAAATATTGTTTAAAAGGTTCAAACAAAGTTAGTAATCCATTTCTTTATGCATTAGAAAGGCATATAAGGGTGTATGATTGGCATGATGGATAGTTATGGACAAAGCCCAATGTGATGGAGCATTATGCATGTTTTGGCCCAATGAGGACTTTCATGTCTCGGCCACTTATTTTTGGTTTGTATTTCATTTCAAATTGTAATAGGTAATTAGATTACTTAGATTAGAATTAGAAATAGAGATGGAGATCATTTTCAAGGAGCAAGATGGGCCGGATGGAGATCCAACAAGCTTGAAGATAATGTAATTATTTTTCTTGTTTGAATCATGCATACTACCTAGGTGTGACCTTTTGATTTCCCTCTTGGCTCGGGGAAATCATTGTAGTAAAGTCCATAACTATACCATATTTTTATGCTTATATTTATGTGATAGATATAGGATGCATACCAATGTATGCCAACCATGTATGATGAGACTTAATTAACTAAAACCCTCAAAACAAATACTAAGGTATATAAGCCTTCCATTAATTTGAGGAGAACCAGAGTTCTTTATAGTGTGGCTTGTTGACCACAGTCAAGCTCACATTATATCGAATATGTTCAAATCTAATTAAATAGGTCATCTTAGCTAGCCCATTAGCTTGTTGACCACAATCAAGGCTAATGGTTCTAAAGGCAAGATTAGGGAATGCATATATGATATGCATGCATCAAGAGTTGATAACCTAATGATCCAATAGTTGTATAGAGACACAATTGGTATAGAGATACCTACCTTTCAAGGGTATGGAGTTTGGCTTGTTGACCACAGTCAAGGTCAAATTACATATCAAGGATTGGATATTGGCCCACTAAGAAAACCATTGGGTTTTTTTGGATTATATAGTGAGGGCTATTAATTCGCAATAAAATAGTGGGAGTAAATGGATTAATTAAAGACCTTATTAATGCATACATATATATGAACATACTCTCATATCGTTTCTTTTTCACATCTAGGTCATCATCATGAGCACATCAAACATTAATATACGATCAATCTTGGGTAACAAGCTGGTTGGCAGCAACTATTCTGACTGGATCAGGCAAGTGAGAATTGTTCTCAGAGCTGAAAAGATCCACTATATCTTGGATAAAGATCCACCACCACTTCCATCAGATGATGTCGTTGATGAGATCAAAGGCAATTATCGAAAATACATGAAGGATAGTGAAGCAGCAGCATGTCTGATGCTAGGTGCTATGTCCTCAGAGCTTCAGAAGCAACATGAGATGATGGATACTAGAACCATCATTTTGCATCTAGAGGAGCTATATTCTTCTCAGGCTAGAACTGAGCAATATGAGATTGCTCGAGCTCTATTTAGCTGCAAAATGGTGGAAGGCACTTCAGCTGCTACTCATGCATTGAAGATGTATGGGTATATTGAGCATTTGAGTAGACTTGGCTATTTTATGGATAATGATCTATACATAGATTTAATCTTGTACTCGTTGGCTCCAAGTTATGCACCTTTCGTGCTTAACTTCAACATGAAAAATATCCAAGTATCCATTCCTGAGTTAATCAATATGCTCAAGACAGCTGATGGATCATTTAAGAAGGATCCAAAAAGTGCCATGGTTATCACTTCTGCTAAAGGCAAGAAGCAGAAGAAGAAAAAGATAACCAAGGCGCAGCCAAAGAATGGTGGGATATCCAAGAAGAAGGTTGCCAAGAAAGAGAATCCCAAAGGAACTTGCTTCCATTGTGGAAAGGATGGTCATTGGAAGCGTAACTGCAAAGCCTATCTAGATTCTCTCAAGGAGAAGAAGCAAGCTGATGCTTCTACTTCAGGTATTCATATGATTGAAATTAATACTTATTCTATTACTTCAAAACAATCTTGGATATTAGATACCAGATGTGGATCTCACTTATGTAATGATCTACAGGGGCTTAGAAGCTTTAGAAGAGTTGAAAAGGCAGAGATATGTTTGCAGTCAGCTACTGGACAGAACATCTCTACAACAGTTGTGGGGAATTACTATTTGCCTCTTCCTAGTGGATTAGTACTGGAATTAAATAATTGTTATTATGTTCCAGCTTTGTCCAAAATTATTATTTCTTTCAGTTGTTTGATGAACGATTATGATATTTCTTTAAAGGACAAATGTTGTTACATTTTTAAGAACAATATGTTTTATGCAAAAGCTATCATTGAGAATGGTATATTTGTTCTTGATTTAATTAAAGAAGTACATAATGTGGATACCAAGAGAATGAAACATGATAATCTAAATATCTCATACTTATGGCATTGTCGTTTAGGCCATATAAATGAAAAACGCATGACCAAATTGCACAAGTCAGGTGATTTGGGATCATTTGATTATGAATCATTTGATACATGCGAATCTTGTTTATTGGGAAAATTGACAAAAGCTCCCTTTATTGGTAAAGGAGAACAAGCTATAATGGTTTTGGACTTAATACATTCAGATGTATGTGGTCCAATGACTACACATGCCAGAGGAGGTTACTCCTACTTCATTACTTTCATAGATGATTATTCCAGGTTTGGAAATATCTATCTAATGAAATATAAATCAGAAGAATTTGAAAAGTTCAAAGAATTCAGAAATGAAGTAGAGAAACAACTTGGGAAAAGTATTAAAACACTTAGATCAGATCGAGGTGGAGAATACTTAAGCCAAGAGTTTCAGGATTATCTTAGAGATAATGGGATTTTATCTCAATGGACTCCACCATATACACCACAACACAATGGTGTATCTGAAAGGAGAAATCGAACACTATTAGATATGGTTCGACCAATGATGAGCCGAGCGGACTTGCCTAAGTCCTTTTGGGGATATGCACTAGAAACTGTTGTTTATGTGTTAAACAGAGTTCCTAGTAAATCGGTTGATGTTACTCCATATGAGATATGGAATAACAAGAAACCCACGCTTTCTCATATGAAAGTATGGGGTTGTCCTGTTTATGTGAAGAGGACAATGTCAGACAAACTGGATGTTAAGTCTGACAAATGTTTATTTGTGGGATATCCAAAAGAAACATTTGGATATTATTTCTATCTTCCCTTAGAACAAAAGGTGTTTGTTTCAAGGCATGCTGTCTTCTTGGAAAGAGAATTTCTCCTACGAGAGGAAAGTGGGAGTAAAATTGAACTTGATGAAGTTCAAGACCCACAAATAGAAGATTATCAACCGATTGAACCCGAAACTAAATTTCGTAATGATGAGATTGCAGTTGAACCTGATTATACACAAAATCCTAGAAGATCTACTAGGATGCATTCTATCCCTATGAGATATGGATTTCACATTGATTTGGATAGAGGCATAACTATAGTAGAGGACAATGAGCCTACAAGCTATCAAGAAGTTTTGAACAGTTCAGAACATGATTTATGGCTTAAGGCTATGCAGTCTGAAATGGACTCCATATATGAGAATAAAGTATGGACTTTAACTCAACCACCTGAAGGAATAAAACCCATAGGGTGCAAATGGGTCTTCAAAAAGAAGACCGATATGGAAGGTAATATAGTTACCTATAAAGCTCGCTTAGTAGCAAAAGGTTATCGTCAAAAAGAAGGTATTGACTATGACGAAACTTTTTCTCCTGTAGCGATGCTTAAGTCTTTAAGAATACTTTTAGCCATTGTAGCTCATTATGGTTATGAGATTTGGCAAATTTATATGAAGACAGCTTTCCTTAATGGAAATCTTACTGAGGATGTGTATATGACACAACCAGAAGGGTTCACATCAGGAAATGGTGAAAAGGTATGCAAGCTTCAAAGATCCATTTATGGATTGAAGCAAGCCTCTAGGAGTTGGAACATATGATTCAATGAGACAATCAAAGAGTTTGGTTTCTCACAGAATGAAGATTAACCTTGTGTGTATAAAAGGGTCAGTGGGAGTGCAATTGTCTTCCTAGTTCTATATGTGGATGACATATTGATCATGGGAAATGACATTTCTCTTTTCTAATCTATTAAAATATGGTTATCCAAGCAATTCTCCATGAAAGACCTTAGAGAAGCATCCTATAATCTGGGAATAAGGATCTATAGAGATAGATCCAATAGGTTGCTAGGTCTTTCTCAAAGTACATATATAGATAAAGTATTGAAGAGGCTTAATATGGATCTCTCTAAAAAAGGGTTTATACACATGGTGCATGGGAAACACCTTTCTAAGTCTATGTGTCTGCAGACACTAGAGGATAGAGAGAGCATGAATAGAATACCATATGTATCTATAATTGGTTCTATCATGTATGCTATGTTATGTACACGTCCAGATGTAGCATTTGCTTTGAGTGTCACAAGCATATTCCAATCCAATTTTGGATAGGAACACTGGGCAGCTGTCAAGAATATCCTTAAGTACTTGAGAAGGATTAAGGATATATTCTTGGTATATAGAGAGGGCAGTTTGGAAGTAAATGGGTATACAGATGCCAGTTTCCAATCTAACAAAGATGATTGTAAATCATAGTCTGGTTATGTGTTCATAATGGGAGGAGGAGCAGTTAGTTGGAAAAGTTCCAAAAAAGAAACAACTACTGATTCCATGACAGAAGCTGAGTACATTGCTGCTTCAGAAGTAGCCAAAGAAGCAGTCTGGATCAAAAAGTTCATAACTGAACTAGGAGTGGTGCCTAGCATTGTTAATCCGATTCCTTTATATTCTGACAACAATGGAGCCATTACGCAAGCAAATGAACCACGGTCTCATCTACGATCCAAGCATGTTCTCAGACGCTACCATCTCATAAGGGAAATAGTAGCTAGAAATGATGTGAAAATAGAAAGGATTCCCACAGATGACAATGTGGCGGATCCCTTCACTAAAACACTTTCCCAGATTAAGCATGATCACCATATAAATAGCATGGGTTTGAGACATATGAGTGATTGGCTCTAGTGCAAGTGGGAGATTGTTAGAGAGTATGCCCTAAAGCCCATGTAATAGGGATGTTTTTCATATGTATAAAATTTATATTCTTAATAAAAGGCATCATTCATTTATTAATGCTATGTTTAAATACATGAGTTTGTAAATCTTAAATTAATAAATGAAGTCCTAGATATTATAAACACAGTGCAAAGGCAATCATGAAGGTGTTCATGATGTGAGATATCTATTGCATGCAAATGTGTTAATATCTAAATATCCCTAGTCATAGAATTAACAAGATAGGACATTGTTAATTCGGACAGACTAGCACATGTTATGCTTCTTGAATGGTTCAAGCAGTGGTTTTCATAACTATGATTATGGAAGATAATCAAAGATAACATGTGAATGCTTGTTAGAAGAACAAGTTCATTGGATACCTCCAAAGAGAATCCTCACATGGATATTAAATCTATGTCAGTGAGGAATCTCTTCATAGCGGTTGTGCAAGTATCCTTAGACTTGAGATCACCAAAGTTATCTTAAGTAGCAAGTGGTATACTTTAACTCCATAACTAATTACTTCCAACTGGGAGTGAACATAGTTAGGAGATTGGGTATATCATGACCTACTTGAAGATAGTTGAGTGATTGACAAAGGATTCACCATCCCAGATTTAATAAAGGAAGTTATCTCGCATGATTCTATAATTACCTTGTTCAGAGAATCTCTGGCCAGAGTAAAATGCCAAGATGGATAGAGATCCATGGAGGCCATTTTGGGAACAATGGTTAAATTAATAGAACATACATAATTAGATTTATATGAGTTGACAGAAATCCATACTCAGAATCTAATTGAGATAAGAGTGGTGAAAGGAGTAATTGCATGGTAACTGTTTCTATGGAGGGGTATAGTCAAACCACATGACTTTCCTGACATTTGGATAGTCATGATGCCTAGCTAGAGGCCAATCATGACTTGTATAATGATGTATCAAAAATATCAATGGGGATTGATAAAATGATTTGAAGGAGTTTAAATTATGTGAGTTTTGGATATAACTCACAATTACATATTATACTGCCAACATGGACATGCACCCAATAGGTCACACACATACAGAGAAAAGGATAAAATGGTAAAATGACAAGGATAATAATATTTGATATTATTATGAGGGTAGAAAAGTGAATAAGATAATAATTAATTAAAGAGTTTAATTAATTATGATCACGTAAAATTATCCGCCGAACTTTTGAGAAATGTTCTGTAAATTAGACCTAATTAAAATAATGTATTTTATGATTAATTATTATTGTCTTATAAGTGTTATAGGACTAATATAAGTGTTATAGGACTAATATAATAATTAATAATTTCATTGGAGAAGTTATAAAGGGGCTAGAGGAATGAAGCTGGTGTGGAAGCCCTTTTGTAGAGGGCCACACGCCAACTCCATAAAGAAGGCCTTAATGGCCTATTTCTTGGGCTAAATTAATTTATATATGTTACATAAGTGTCATCAAACATACATATTTAATTTGGTTGGATTTGGAATCCATTTGGGTATTTAAATCTAATTAGTTGCACAAAGGGACCTAGTTTTTGGGTTTTGTGCATAGTCTTTTATGAAAAGGTTTAATTTGGATTTAATTAGGCCTAAATAATTATAATTAATTCCAGAGGCCCAATTAATAATTCTCCAGCAATTTTAAAGAGTCCAATCTCATTAGAAGTTGGAATTTTAACCTGACTATAAAAGTCCAACTAATGAGGAATTAGGGTTAAGTGATAAAACACACAAGAAAGTCTTTTATTCTAACTCTCTCTCCCTTTTGTTCCAACTCCTAAGCTAGCTCTTGGGAATTTTGGTCAGCCCTAGTTACACACCAATTAGTTGGTTTAATTTATCCTTCTCTAGTGTGGATTACTTATTGGAGGTGTTCGATTTTGGACACTGTGGTTTGCGATAACCCCGGTGCGAAGTAAAATCAACTGTTCAACAAAAATCAAAGGTGATTTTTCTTATTCTCATATAGTTATATTGTATATTCATGGCAAGATCAGTAATATTGGTTAAAAAATTTTAAATTTCGCTTATGTATGAGATATATGTAACCGATAAATTCCAACACACATGTGAGGCCAATACAAGTGTTTAGATAACACATCCAAGGTCTTATGCACACTAAAATGTCTCATTAATCCACCACTATTTGACTTCTACATAAGTAATTCCCTAAGTGAACAATCAGGTGCACAAATCCTTTTACCAGGAAATAAGAAACTCTTATGTCTATAAAACTTGTTAAAAGCACATTTTTCATATGCATCATATATATCAAGAAAATCAAAATCAATAGCATACATCTCCTTTACATGCTTAAATCCAAAGAACTTAGAAGTAATAGTAGAAATAAGAACATACCTTCTAAATAATGCATTGCAACTATATTATCCTTACATTGCTCATAGCAATCACATATGGAAAAGTCTCAATGAACTCAACCATCCTACGTGTAAATTATTTAACTTTCATTAGCCTGTGTGAATCACAAACTTCTTAAGAAGTAAATAATGTTGTTGCACCTCTGAAGCTCAAACTAAAGCAAATATATAATCCCTTGTCATAGGTAGAATAATTGAACTATGCTTCATTCAACTTCTCGCTAAAGTAAAATAAAGGGCATCTTTCCTACATCAACATAACACCTATCTCATGCTCGAAATCATCACATTCGATCATAAAATTTTTTATGAAAATTAGTTAAAACAATTATAGTAGAAAAATATAAAAATATAATTAACGTATCTCTCATAATTAAGCTTGAAAAGATATCTCTTGCTCTTTACCTTATTTAAACCTAGTCTCCTTTTTGACGATTTCAGTAAATGGATATTATGGTAGAAAGGTATTTTAAAAACCTCGTATAAGAACTTGTTAAGCCATTAAAGCCTTTCACTAACTCACACCCTTAGATGTAGGTCACTTTTCAATAGCCTTAACATTTTCTACACTAAAGTCCATACCCTGTTAACTATACTAATTTATCCATGTAAAAAGTGTACTGCTTAAGGTTAGCATATAATTGTTCTTCTAAGCACTTCTAATAAAATTCTAACAAGTATAACATGATCATCCAAATTAGAATATTATCAAAGTACAGTATCACAAATTTACCTAGGAAATCCCTTTAAAACATAGTCAATTAATCTTATGAAAGTACTAGGTACATTAGTCAATCCAAAAGGCATAACTAACCACTTATTTAAACCATATTTTATCTTAAAAGAAAATTTCATCTTATCTCTAGGTTTTATGTGCATTTAATGGTACCTATACTTTAAATCAATTGTAGTAAAAAACACAAGTACCATTCAATTTATTAATAATATCATCTAACCTATGAATGGGATTATAATACTTTATCATTAATTTGTTTTCCATATGATAGTTTACATGCATCCTTCAAGTACTATCCTTATTTAGAACTAAGAAAATGGGTACAATATATAGACTCATACTCTCTTTCATATGACCTTTCGCTAGAAGCTCTTTTAGTTCTTTTTGAAGTTCTTTCATCTCATTCGGATTATTTCTATAGGTTTGTCAAATTGGAATACTTGATCCCAAAATAAAGTGTGAGCAAGTTGAGCTCTTATGAAAGGATTTGCCACTCAGTGCAATGAAGAAATTTTGAGTGAATTGGTGTGAGGGTTTTAACATTACACGTGAACCAATTCAAAAGATATTTAGAGATATGGGTTCAAGGATAAAACTTATTCATCATATGTTTAGTGATCCAAATGTGGATTTCTAGATGAAAAATGTAACTAGTTAATGCTAATGTAAGATGTAATGTAAAAGTGCATTATCTTAATCTCAATCCATTAAGGAGACATGTATGGATGTATATGCTTCATCATTAGGACTCACCAAAATCGATTAAGAACAAGGGACTAATATGCTTCCAAAAATATATTTGATTTAAGAATCGGACTCTACCTACTTAAAACTAAAAATAAATCTGAATTTTGTTCCTTAACTCAATATTGCTTTTAACTCTCACTTTTCTCTCAATTTTAGGATTTCCTTTTAACATTGTTATTTTTCCTTTACTCTTTTCTCCATTTATAGGGTGATTCAGGCATGGCATACACTTTTTAAACTCTTAAGAGATAAGGTCCATAGGTTGAAAAGGGATATTCCTGAGCATTATGCCATTTGTATAGGCTTTAGGATTATTTTGGAGACTTTTAAAAGATTTTGGGCAATTATTAAATGAAACATATATGCGGGTATGAATACTTGCATATGGGTACAAGATAACCCTGTATAGGTCTTTATTTAGGAATTTAGTACCGTACATCTGTACTTCACCTTAACATGTGAGACTTATATTATATGAGCACTAAAAGTAGCATTCTTTTCTACCTTATAGGTTTATATCTTAACCTCTAAAGATACATCTGTGAATTTTTAACCAAAGCATGTAGCCTAGTAAAGTATTCTAAAAAGATTTAATATATAATATAAGAAAAATAAAATATCTTATAAAATAAAATATATTATAATATAAAATAATTATAAATTGTAAATTAGAATATATTATAAATAATATAATAATATTATAGTTAGTATATTTTATATAGTTTATGTATATTTTATTTGGTTTATCGTCATTTTATTATATATATATATATATATAATATTAATTGAATAATTTATTTTTAACTATTCTAAAATCAACTTTGCAATTAGAAATAAAATAATAAATTAAATAAAAAAAATAAATAAAAATTGGTTCACGAAAGATTCTTTTATGGAATGGTTAATTTGCTAGAAAGCCATAAAATAAAGTTAAACCTCATTCCTTTTGCATTCGTTCATTAATTCACTGATTGTGGAAAAAAGATCTTGGAGATTTTATAATGATTACTCTTAAACTCTTTGTTTACACTTTAGTTATATTTTTTGTTTCTCTCTTCATATTTGGATTTTTATCTAATGATCCGAGATGTAATACTGGACGTGAAGAATATAATAAAACTATGTAGGGGTTTTCTTGGTTTTTAAATGTTTTGAGCATTTTATTTCTTTTTATCTTTTCTTTCAAATTTAGAAAACCCTCAGGTCGATGGATCTTCTCAATTGGAGAATCCCTTATATGGCTAATACACATTCTAGTTGACCTGGCCTAATTCTAATTATTTTGTTTCGGAGCAAAGATATCCAAGGGGCAGTTTGTCTTATTCAGATATTCACGACCAAGAAGTATTGGATTCTCTTTTGGATAGGTCCTGAAAGGAGAAGAGGGCCGGAATGCCAACAGACGTCTATTATTGAATTCACTTGACCCGAGAGTACTTATTTTATTTTAGGAATCTTATTCTTGGATCTTGTTCATGAGATTTATACAAATCAATTTCTTTAAATTTTTATGTGCATTAAACAACTATAGTATCCTATATTTTATTATTTTATGCTTTATTCTTTCTCGCCATCTTTCTTATATTTCATTTTTTTTCTATTTCTTTTTCCTTCAGATAAAAAGAAAACCCTATAATATCTCGTAGGTCAAGACGCTTCAAATATTTTTTCTATTTTTCTATTACTATTAAAAAAAATCTATTTTCTATTATTTTATTATTATATTAATTATTATTAGATTATAATAAATTCTAATTATTATATTATATATTCTTTATAACTATAACATTTTCTATTTCTATCTAATAGATTCTAATTAATATATTCATTTCAAATTCTAAGAATTTTTTTTATATCCCATTAGACTTCATTTTACAGTTAATTTGATTTACAAATAAAAAAAAGTTTGACCCCTCCCTTTAATTTTTTGTTTTCTTTATTTGTATTTTAGGAATTTATATTAAATTTTAAAGTGTTCCACAAACCGAACTTCTAGTCCTTCTTTAAATAGGAATAATACCGCAAAAATGCCATAGCCCCTTATCGAAATTTGAACCGATGACTTATGCCTTACTATGGCATTACTTTACCACTACGTTAAAAAGGCCCATTTGGTTAAATTCTTCCTAAATGAGGCATTATGCGAGATCTACGAAAATAAATTAGAAAAGATTATAAAGAAAATTGATATAAATTAACTATATTAGAATAATAATTAGAATATAATATTAGAAATATTAAATTATAATAAATAATCTTCTAATATTCAAATTAGAAATTATACAATTATAAATTGTACTAAGTATATTATTAAATGTAGATTATTAAATAACTTATACTAAGTATAGGAAGTAGACTCATAGTAGTTCATTCATAATCAAGATTTAATTTACCTAGTGAGTATAGAGTAAATATAGGTAAAAAAGTGGTTTATTAACATTGGATTTGCTAAATATCAATCAAATGAATTTTTCAAGGATTCACCCTAGCAAAACCACAAGGTATATAGCTAGGAGAATACCTTAGTTATTTTTATACGACTTTTTCATGATATTTGAATTTTCTTTATATTTAGCTAGAGAATATAGCCTAGTAAATTTAGCTAGGATTGTCTCCTATCTAAAAGTAGGTAAAATAGCTAGGACAAATTTTTAGATGTTTTTTTATTTTAAAATTTATTCATGTTTTGCTAAAGTATTTGTTTAAAAAAAAAATTATCAAGGATCCTTTGCCCTTGTAAATATTAGCTAATTAGCTAGGATATAATCTTGGCTAATTGTATATAACCTTTTTTTTTGAAAATTTAAATTTTATTTGCCATTAGTTTCGATCATTTCCTTGGAAAAAATTAGGAAATTAGCTAGGACTATGTCTAAGTTATTTTTATATGATTTTCTTTTCTTTTTTTAAATTTTATTTTCATTTAGATAAGGCATTTAGCCTAGCAATATTAGCTAGGAAAATTTCCCTAGAAAAAATTAGTCCTAGCTATTTTTATTCAATTTTCCTTTTGAATAATTAAATATCATTTACATTTAGCTTGGACATTTAGCCTAACATAGTTAGCTAGGATAATTTATCCTACATTATTTTGTGTTGTTTCTTTCATATCTAGTCACACAACCTATGTGTGGGTAGATATTATGATATTTTTGAAATAAAACCTAATTTTTTAAAAACTTTATTTTCCATATTCTTTCTCCAATCTTGTTAAAGCTTTGAAAATGTTATTTTGAGGTGTTTTCCATACATATTTTGGTCTATAAATGGCCTGGAATGAAATTGGGTTCCTTACATATCCATTTAAGGATCACACGAAAATCTAGTCTCTTCTTAGAAGGAGACCAAATTTTGTCTAATCCTTGGTTATTAGCTGCATCATCTCAAGGAATTATTCATCCACTATAAGTATGAGTCACAGCCTTTATTCCCCTATTCCTTCTTTTTTCTCTCTTACTTCCCTTTCAAACCTTAAGTTGGAATCTACCCAACCATCTTTCACAAGTTTTTCTTTTCCTAGACACTTGTTCAATTCACTCTCACTCTTTATATCCTAGATATTAATGTAATTAACTAATATTAGTGTAATTTTGGTAAATTTAGGGCTACTATAAAGATGGGTAATGGTATGTTGACATACGCACCTTAACCCTTATTCCTCTTAGAGTTATTGATCTGGCTGTAGTTAACTAAGTCCTAGATCTTGCTCCTTAGAGAATCACATTAATCTATTTCATATCATGTTCACTAATAGTACTTAGTACCAATCACTTTTGGTCTTGGCAACCCTTAATTTTGGCTAGTTTAAGAGGTAAATAATGGATTTCCCTTTTTTTTGAAACATCTTAGAACATCAAGATAGTTGTTTACCCAAATCAGACTAATGATAACTCTCAATTGCGAATACTTTAACCATCTTTCTACAATTGTTGCAACTCTGCCTTATATTAAGGTTTTAATAACCAAAAGAAAAGCCTTTCTTGTTGCTGTTACTGTTGCTGTTGTTGTTGCTGTTAATGTTTCTCTTTTAGCCTTATTATCCTCCTCTAGGTTAATAAAAATATCTTTTAATGACTTTTAGTCCTTAGTTTTCCTTGCCTTGATCCCCTTCTTTAAGTGCAAGCATGCATTTATGATTAATAATCGAATTAGGCCTATGGTATCTTGTCTTTTTTTTAAAACAATTTAAATATCCCAAAATGATTCATTATGCTTTTACTTAAGAAACTCGAGGTCTTTTAAAGTAACTTCCATGCTGGTGTTATAGTCATACTATCTTAAAAATCTCTTAAAGACCTTGGCCTAATCTTTTTTCACCTTCGTCTTTAAGCCATAATACCATTATACACCCTACAAGTTAATGTCAAACTAAAAATAGCAATTTTCTATTTTTTTTACTCAAACGAGTTGTAGACACTGGGTTCTGAATTGATTTTTATTAGAGTTAGCTTATAAGGATATATTTTTTCTCTCTCAAATAAAAAGAACTTAAAGTCTTGGCGATCTTTTTGCTCTTTTTTGTGCTTTCAAAAATAGTTTTGATAAAAAGGAATAAAAAGGCAAAAAGAAGGAAAAGAACATGTTAGAAAATTCTAGACAACCTTAATTATCTTGGTCATATATCAACCTAAAAAAATTAAAATTAAGTTATTTTAATTCCACATGAAATTTAATACATATATTTACAATTTTAAAGGCGAGACCGAAACCTATTTGTAGTCTTAAAGAACTCAAAATTAGGCTTGAACTTTAGAGATCTAATTTGTCTCATGTTCTTGACTAGTTTGAACCAAATTTGGCATAACTCTCTTCGTAAAACTCTTTTCAAGGTGAATTTAATTTTGGTAGATGTTAAACTTGTATTAGAAAAACTTTGATAAAGGAAGTATGATTAATTCTTTCTCTATTGTTCCTAGAAATGTTTCAAAGCCAAGATAATAATTTTATCACATAATGGTACCTAAGAGCTATCAGTTGTATTTTGGCCATAAATCCTATTCTTATAATTTCAAATTGATTGATTCTTAACTTTTTTGGAAATATAAGATATAGGAAAACAATTGTTAAGAAAACATTTTGGCCTAACAGTGTCATTTTCAAGGAAAAAAATATTGATGCATTTTTTTTATTAAAGAGTCTACCTTAGATCTGGCCATTTGGTTTGAGTCCCACACATGACTTGGCTGAGTCACAACTAGACTCACCATTTTGGGTATAAAAGCCCTTTGATTTTTCTCATGGGTGAGGGACAATTGGTTAGCAAATTGGGGCAGCCAAAAGAGAGAAGAAGAGAGAAAAAAAAAAGGAAAAGAAAGAAAGAAAAAAAAGAAAAAGACAGAAAAAGTAAGTTTTTAAAGTTTTTCTTCTTCATTTTTCAATTTCTTTTTCAAATATACTTTTCATATTTCATCTTTTTTAAAATATTTTCTTATAAAGCTATAAAAAGAGTCATAGAGTTCTGTTGTTGTTTTCAGAAACTCACTGATGGTAACATTATAAAGCTTTTATATTCTTGACACGCCATCTACCTGGGTTTGAATCTATATTTTCATTGTTTAAAATTGTGGATCTAAATCATTTTGGACATTTTACTTAAGATTTAACAAGATACGGACTATTTATTATATAATAAGATAATATAACTTCCATTGTATGTTAAAAATGTGAATTTTTTAACTTGTTTATCTTCTTTGTAAATATAGTTAATATTTTTTTTGAAGATGTTTTAAATACTTTTTTTTCTTATTTATAAGGTTTTTTAACCATAGTTTGGCAAGGATTTGCACATAAAATGAACTCTGTGTGATTTTGACCTAGTGGTCACAAGTTGCATTTGTATTGCTTAATATTTTTTTTTTCTTATTGATGTGTTTCCATATGTTTATGTTCGGACTTACATTTATTATATTAATATCATGTGTTTATTTATTTTGATTTTTCATTGCATTATGTGTTTTTTAATTGCTATATATATATATGTTTATGTTTATGAATTTTGTTTTTATAATTTTATATTTATGTTATGTATATGTTTATTAATATCATATGTTTAGATTAATTATATTAAATATGTCTTTATATTTGTGATAATACATATATATGCATATATATTTATGTTTATGTTTACTATATACATATATTTATATTATATTTTCTATATTTATATTTATTATGTATATTTATGCCTATTAAATATTTATATCTATTGCTAAATATGTGTTTGTATTTATTATATTTTGCATATTATATTATTATATATTAACAAATGTCATGTATTATGTGATATTATTATCATATTATATTATTACATATTATATACCATAACACTATATATTACGTCAAAATATTATTGGCATGTGTTATGTTATATTATTATATATTATCATGTTATATATATAATTAGTATTTTATTTATTTATTTTATGTATTTTATTTTATTTTTATTTTACAACTTCATACATTTAATGTGTGTTTGTGAGTGTTGTTTGGTGGACATGGTGTATTTAACACCCTACACTCATCCATAATTTTCACATATTTTACAGAATTACTATTCAGCCATTCTCATATCATTAGCATACACATATACTAGTGTTCATAACATTATTTATTTATACAATAATAACTACAATTATTAAATACCAAACACTAATTACAAATTGAACTACTTCAGTTTATGCGATCCCAACTGTCTTTATGTACATCCCAACTGTCTTTATGTTCATGCCGCACGCTAAGCAATATTTTTGCATAGTGGTGGATACAACTACATAAGATTTCATTCAAATAAATTGTATTTAAATTCATTTATTATTCGATTGTATTTATTACCTTATTTAACTCATTAGATATATAGCTATATTAATTAAACTGCCACTTTGTTCATAGTACTTATATATCCATATATAAATATTTCTTTTCTTTTTTTTTTCTCATAAACTAATTCTCATATCATTAACATAACTATTTTATTTATCTTTTTTTTATTACAATTTATTCCATTAACATAAATTCGTCTTATTGCATATTTTTAATTATGTAATTTAACTTCAGTATGCGTATAAAATTTCTTTATTCATTGATTACATAATACTTTATTATATTGTCTTTCTCAATTTTCCATACTTAGTCATTCTTTGTTTTACCTTCCTTTCATCTTTTTATGTAGTCTTTAAATTTAATTTATTTTTTTTCATATGTCACTTAGACTTTGTATGTTGTTAAGTTATCAGTTAAATTCTTATTTTATTCAAAACTGGTCTTTTCGATAATTTCTGTCTTATATTTACTATTCACTCAAGTTTTTCCTTTTTAATATTTCTTACTATGAAATGTCTTTTCATTTCACACTTAAATTCCTAAAAACAAAAACTTTGTCGTTAATTTTTTCAACTTTTCGAATCAATTACAATTTATCTTATTTATACTAAACTTACTTAAAATTTTCCTTTAGCCCCTTTTTGTCAAACTCTAAATTTTAGTTCCTATTAACTGATTTACCTTCATTTTATTTTATTCTTTACCTCCCAATAAAATTTTCTTGTCATTCTTTTATACCAAATAATATACAAATTTATTTTCTATTTTAAATTTGATTTCTTTAATTTCACTATTTAGCCCCTGAATTTGTAGTTTTTCATAATCACTGCTATTTACAATTTTGGCTCTACTTTTTTTTAATCAATTCTCGTATTTAATCTTTTCTTACCAACTTTTATATGTTTTAGACTTCAATGACAGAGTACAATTAATTCTTTAAATTTTTGCTCATCACATTTGACTTTATTTATTTTTCCTTTTGACTTAATTCCTTTAATACTCATTTTTTCATAATTAATTCCACTTACTTTTTCCTTTTCAATGGAAAAGTTTAATTTGGTCCTTATAGTTTCTTTTTGTTTTGTTTTACACTAATTAAATTTAGTTTTTAATCAAATAAATTTCTTTTTCCTTCTCACTTCAAATTAGTTGGAAAATTTCCATTTCAGTCCCTAGTGTGACTTTTATTTTATTTTAACAAAATTGATCTCAACTTTGATCAATTTGACTTTCTTTGACTTTTAATTAAATTTAAGTGCATAAATTACATTTTGCTCCTTTAAAATTTCCTTAGGATGGTAAATTATAGTTTGGTCCCTGCATTTATATTTATTTATGATTTTACCCTTTTCACCTATTCACTCAATTTAATTGCTTTATCCACTATAGCAATGGCATATTTATAATTTTTCCCCTGCTGTATCATGCAATCATCTTTTTCTCCTTTTTACATATTTTAACCATATTTTCTATTTTAATGCTTTTATAATTCCATGTAATATTTTCTTTTTGAATAGTTTACTTTTTAGTCCTTATTTCTTCACATAATTACGATTTTACCCTAGTTAACACATTTGTTGTATTTTCCATTCATTTTCCAAACCAATTAACTATACGATTTTTTCCCTTATTTTGCATTCCAAATTTCTAAATTTCTTAAGTAATTATCATTTTGCCTTTACCGACTTATTAAACTTATTATTTTATTTTATTTATTATTTATTCACATATGTATTGTTGTAATTATACTTTTGTCCTAATTTGCATTATTATTTATTTTTATCAGACGAAATTAATAATTTTATGCCTTATTTACGTTCATATAGGCTTGTTAATCATTCATCTCATATATGTTCAACATTATATAAATTCAATTAATTTAAGCTATTCATCACATATAAATAAGGTGTAGTGTGTATCCACTTATCCCTAATTAGCTTGAATCACTTCTATTCTTCCTTTCTCTTTGCCTTTTCCTCCTTTAGTTTCCTTTTTCTCTTATTTTCTTCTTTAAGCCCTTCTTTAAGCCGAAAATAGAGGAATAAAATTAATGAGTTTTTATCATGATTTAAGGCAAATAAAAACTACCACATACTCCCCTAATTATGCTCTTTTTGCTTATATAAAGTTTCCTCACTAATACCATATAAAAACTCATAAAATCACAAAATTTCACTTAACTTTTCTTGCCTTATTTCTCAAATTCTTGACTTCCCCTTGCTTTAATTATTTTCCTAGGTTGAAGAGGATCAAATTCTAAGTATATGGTCGAAATTTAGGCTTAGGATTAGGAGAGAAAAGGCTTAAATGAAAGAAAAATGGTGGAGAGGGAGCTTATGCCTAGGTTTCGATTTTTGCAAGAAAAATGAAAGACGTTGCTGTAATGGGATTTAATAGAACATGTGGTTAAAATTTCAGTCCATTTCTATATCACCTTAGTATATTTTTGGCTTCAATGGCCTATGCAGCCGGTCTGGAATCTGAAGTTCCAAAACTACCAGAACACTTATTTTTCACCTCAAATAGCTTATTTAGATTATTAATAACTTATTCATGCCATCAGAATAATTTTTTGAGGTCAGTACCCTACTTCAGAGTCCGATCAAACTTTTGGTTAATTCTTTTTATGGTACCGAGTAAAAACTTCTCTATCCCGGTAAAGGCTCAATCTTAGCTCTTTTTCTTCTCAAATTATACCATCAGACTCCATTTAACATTTACTTTCATAAATTACTCTTAGGCAAAATTACCTGTCGAGTCACCTATCCTTCGATTTCCCTGGCCCAAGCACGTTTAACCTTTATACATTTTCCAATTTTTCTATCTTGTTAAACTTTGATTGTTCCAAAATTTTTCCTAGAATAATTATTTATTCTTTACATCATACCGTACATGACATATGCAAAATTTGGGATGTTACAATGCAACAGGCCTTTTATATATTTTAGATGTTTTTAATATGTAATTAATTATTTTCCCCTTTTTTATTTTATCTTTTTATTATTATTCATTATTCTTGATTTGTAATAAAAAATAATTTTTGACCGCTAAAAGAAAAATATCATATAAAAATATTTATGCTAAATAATGGGATTTTTATTAATCACATTGGACCAATGTCTTATTTTATGACATAAAATCACATATAAATAATCAACTTTTGTAAATAATGTATAAGAATTTTTAGATAATTAATACGAGAATTTTCCTAATAAAGCAAGGATCATTTATCCCATAATTTTCAAAAATACACCATAAAATTCTTTTGTAAATACATATGTGGGAACTAATATTTCCAAAAAATGAGATTACAATGAATCACCCATTTTATGTATGTTCATTTGTTGCTTAGTAGATGTATTTATTTTACTACTTTATATATCATGGTTTACTATTTACCCTACTTGAATAGGCATGCCTTTATTTTTATGTGTATGATTATTCATGTGAAAATAGTGATAAAATAATTAATTTATAAGCCTAATTATATTTCATCGATCAAACGTATAAATAAGAGTGAGGTTCAGAACAATCTCTAGTTTTAACCTCATAAGGTGAGAACATTATTTTCCAAAATTTTATTGGGTGGCGACTCCTTTTGACCTGTCTTATGGTGCCCAGTAAGATGGATGTAATGGTTAATTGCCAATAATGGAATATGAATACCTCGTGATGTTATGCTTGTTTTTTTAATGTTAGAGACTTGAAAAATTAGATCGAATCCCTTGACCATTGTGAAGTGATCCACTAGACATGAGATCTTTATTAAGCCAACCCTAAAAATGAGTCCCAATCAAAAGGCAAAACATTGTCTCTGTCTAAGCACTTTTAGTGTCCATTTTCTCCCTTTTCACTTAAAAGGAACATAGAAATAGGGGTGCTCGACAAGGGTCTTCATGCGTCGTAGTAGTGATTCCGCTGGGGACCATGAGACTTTATTTCGAGAGCACCTTTGATTAATATAATATAAATAGGCTTAAGATTTAAAAATTTTATCTCTTTTTGAAAAACCGCATTAAAATCTTACTACAGCCTCAGAATAGGTTAGTCTTTCTTTTTTTATACCCTGATGCATTCCCAAAGCATATTTTTACTTTAACTCAATGCAGGAAAGTGTCAAAGATAATCATGAGCCCAAGTCTCATAACTTATGGTATATTAAATAGTGAACTGATTGGTTATTATGCTTGTGATGAGCTAGACCCATTGGGAGTGACCATGCCTGGGTAGCTTTCTAATTGGCCTAAACACTTTTAACAGGTAGTTAATAAGTGTCATAATAATTTACATTGCCTATGATATAGGCTGTTATGTATTGAACACATCTAAATGAGTTTAGATTTCAGTTCATCAAAGTCTTTTATACCTCAGTAAGCCCATTTTAATTTGTCTAGATTATTTAAATGTGTAATAACCAAATCTTTCTTACATATGCTTTAAATAAAGAGGTTATGCAACTAATTTTCCATTGTGCACCATACGATTCATTAGGTTTTTTATTAACTTATAGACTAAGCCTAGTTAGGAAAGAGACCGTACGACCTCCTATGTTGGAAGCAATAAGGTTGGGAGGATTTTTCTTTCTCTTGCATGTGTTTGTTCATACTACACACATGTTTCTTATGGATTAAAAAATTATTTAATTTTTAAAATAATAATAATAAATAAAATATATACATCTCATCTAGTGTGTATAATTTTTACCATGCAATACATGCTTTTATTGCTCATACTTATTCACATATTAAGTTAGACTACTTATCATAGCATATTTACATTAAAGATAAAATATTGAACTTACATAACTCATTGATAATTCTCAATGATGTACCTTATTGCTATTTGCTGTGAGTAGCTTCCATACAATATCACAATTATTCACATCAATAAATAATCATTTTGAACAACACTTAAGCATCTATGATCAATATAGTAAGATGAATAAGTTATTTTCATCCTAAGGTCAAAACTTGTTCTATTTAACTTCTTAGTTCACTTTTATAGTCTATTAGATCATGGATAACAGGTTATATACCCTAACATGATCATATATGCATCAAGTACCTTATTTATACTTTACATCTTATAACATTTTTCACCCAAGTAAGATAATGTAAGATTACTCCATATCAGTGTCAGCACAGCACTTGCGGGCATGTGTATTACATTCTAAGTTATAGAACATGAGCAAACAACATAAGCATGTTTCTTTACATCAAGGCCAATCACTACCTTCCATTATGACTTAAAGCATAACCTAACTTTTGTGGTCTTATGACAAAGCATAAAATGTAATGCCCCATCTCTTAAACTTGGATAAGTAACATTTCAACTAACCTCTTATAAACACTAGGCCACTTCATAGTATTTCCAAGCCATTGCAAAGATACATTAATAAGCAATAATTTGGGTAAAGCCATTTAATTTGATAAGTTATATACTTTATACAACTCTATATGACATGTTTAATAGCATATAATTTTTTTAGATTATCATGTTGCCGCTTACTCTTCTTTTAGCTCTGTGCCCAATATGCACTAAAACATGTTCCAGAAAAACCATTCATAGTAGTATTACCATATGCAAGTCCCTCTAAATTAGCTTTCAAGTAAACCCCATACATTACCTTAATAGGTTTTTATCACTCTAAAACTTTTCACTCTTTTTGTATACATCTATGTGTACAAAGGGATTCTCCAGGTGACCATACCATATACATCATATTGGTGGCTTTAGGTGACTTACAACTTAATTCAATCTACTCTCTCTTATAAAGGCATTGCATCATTCAAATTCCAATAACACCTCATCTTATAGTCATACTTTCTAACCATATCTTACTAAACTTTAGCATTGGGAAGGCTTCACAATCTATTAATCCCTCAATGATGAGATAGCATGCTAATAACCCCTTTCATAACAATTATTGTTAACATTACTCACTGCTAGCTTCTTTTACCTCGATTATATGGCTCTTTTAATAAGCTTATAGACTTTAATATAATACCATGCTCAAGATTATGGGTGATTTATTATTTAGGAGCATATGTACAAGGTGTACATGTGGTCATGAACTGGAGGAGGAATAAGGCACTTAGTCATTCAACAAAATAATAGGTCATGCTTGGCCGTGCATGAGAAGAAGAAAGGTTATGCTCAGTCGTACATTTCATGAAATAAAAGGCCGGTAACCCATGCATTACCAAGAAAAAAAGGCACTTTGTCGTACAAAGGGAAACAAATGATGCTTGAGTGGCCATGCAAAGGAAAGAAGGGAGCCATATGCAACTGTGAAAGGAAAATCAATGGCCCATGGATAGCCACATAGAGATATTCAAGGAAGGATGTGCGACCGTTCAAGGAAATACAAAGGAGGGTGTGCGGCCGTTCAAGGGAGGCAAGCTATGCACGGTTGCATAGGAAACGAAGGTGCATCATACGTGGTTGTATGGGAAGAAAAGGTATGCACGACCGTATAGGAAATGAAGGGGCATGCCGCATGACCGTGCACCAGGACTCGGTAAGCATTTTATTAAAAAAATCCAGGTTATGCAGATGAAGTGTTTAAATTTTAGATCTCAACCTGACCACTCACATTATTATTCATTAAACTTTTAAATCTTTCTAAACTCATATAAATTGCTAGATTTAGCCACTAACCTCATCAAAGAGGACACACATGTAAGAAGATAAGGAAGTTCTCATAAAAAAATTGGTAAATAGTACCATAAATTTAATTCCCGTACCTACTATTGAAGCTTTAACTCCTCATTTAACCCACTGATCTAGCTCTTTTTTTCTTCTCCTTACACATAGTTGTAACAACAAGATTTATTAATCCCCTAAATCCATAACTCAAATCAAGGAATAAAGAGTAGAAAGATATATAAGAGGGAAAACATTACCTTAAAGATGTTAGCTCTCAAAACCCTAAGCTATCATCTTCTTCAATTCGTAATCCATAACCAGAGAGAGAAAGAGAGATCCTTGAGCTGATTTCCAATCCTCAATCCTCCAAGTCCCTTCTCTAAGAAGCTATAAAAAAGAGTTAGTGGGGTAAATATCTTCTTAAATGAATTTCCAAAATTATTCTTTTCCATTATAACCCCCTCAATAACTCACTTCTTACTTAAACCTCCAAAGCTTTTAGTTTACTCTAATTACATCCTTCATTTAATTTAGGTATACCTAAGTTACATATTTGCACAATTTACCAAAATACCCATTATAAGACTTTGAATTAAACATTGCAATTAAATCCTATTTTACCTTATTTGACCATGATTCTCGTTGATTTACCATAATCTGATTAGGGACAAGATTAAGGCCTCACATAGATAATAAGTTTATTGAAAGGCAAGTTATTAGATATAATTTTATCTGTTTAATTGTATGTGTGTGTGTGTGTGTGTGTGTGTGTGTATATATATATATATATATATATAAATTCATGTATAAATATATGAGATTGTGTGTGTGTGTGCATATGTATATATATATATATATATATCATAGTTTATGCCAATATTAAAGGAGTAGAAGCATGTATGAATGGGAGCAAACCTATGAATAATATGAACATTTAAATGACTTTGTTGGTTGTACTACTTTGATAAAAAGTTATTAATAGGATAAACTAATTTGAATATGTGATAGTATGTTTCATACATATATATGCATAAAAATATAGACAAAAAGGGTATGAGATATGCAATTATGAATTTTTTTGAAAGAATTTGCATTTATGAATTTATTATATCAATATGATAATGAAGGACATATGCAACACATGAGATTAGATGAACACATAGAGATGTGATGTATGATTAGTTACTAGTATTATATGAATAACTATGAATATATAATGGTGTAATTAAGTGTAAAAATGCAAGAGAGATGGACATAAAGACTTTGCTCAAACAATTGGCATAATTTTTCTTGTGTCAAGTGGTAATCCTTTATTCGTGCAATAAGGCACTTAAATTCTTGCTCATATTATAACACTATTTGTTCCCTTACCTCAATCTCTAGGATGCATTTACGGCAAAAAAAAGCACAATAGTGAGGAAAAAAGTTTTTACTAACTGATGTTTTTTCATCGCTAAATTAGTTTAGCAAAAACTTAGCGACAATAATCTTTTTGAAACAAAAGTCATTGTGGTAGAATTTAGTGATAACAACAAGTCATCACCAAATTTTAGTGAGGACTATAAGTTGTTGCTAAATATTTCCCACCATATCGCTACAACAACGTCTATACAAAATTTTATGGCAACAATATTTTCATCACAATATTGATACGACATTATTCATGCTAAATTTACAATGACAATACAATAATCTCCGTATCGTTAAATTTTGTGATAACAGTATATTCATTGCTATATCATTACATATATGTTATCGTTAAAATTTGCAACAATAGTACGTTCATCGCTATGTCAATGTTCTTATTAAATTTTGCGACAAAAATACATTCCTTGTTATAGGATACAGTTTCCCTTGTTTAGTGATAAATATTTTGACACTAATGTGATTTAAGCAATAAAATTCATATCGCTAATATGCTCTTGCAAAGTTAGCTAGAGTTCTATTGCAGCTAAATTATAGCTATATAGTTATTGTCTAGACATGCTAATCCCTTGCTAAATTAAAATTATTTATTAATTTATTAAATTAATATCTAGATTTAATCATTTAAGTAATAAACTATAAATGACAAATTTATATTAATAAAGTACTTGGCATATATATATATATATATGAAAAGATTGTTATTTAAAAATGGATATCATTGTTAATTGTACATCTAAAATAATACATGCATATATAGCAATAGCAAATGTCTTACAATATACTCATAATTATAATGTGAATAAATGCATTTTCTCCTAAATCATCTACTAAAAAAGTTGTTGCAGTATTTCCATCTACTGTTGGATCTATCTGATCCGTTAATCCATCTCTTACACAAGCTCAATACAGATCTATATAAATTTTTTAGAATTGAACTCAATATCACAAAATAAAAAAGTGTTATGTTTAATGGATCTAATAACCCTTTTTGTTTGGATGATATGAAAAGCATAAGTTGAGGAATAACTTTTCATATGATAACAAATGTGCCAACTTGTAAAGACTAGATATGATTTATTTTTATATCTATATAAAGAAAGAGTTGCTCTTTAACCGTAGCCAAGGCCTATATAGATTTATCCTAAAATAATTAATGTTTGAATTGTTCGTTTATTTTTTATTTTTACTCTAATTTTAATATCATTTTTATAGCAATTTTTAATGCTTATAAAAATAAATAAAAGTATAATATCAAATAAAAAATAGTTATAAAAAATACCAAATTATATGATTATATCCATTACATTATAAAAACCAGATAAGATGTACACATATATGAGCAAGCATGAGTAAATCTACATATGATTGATGTGTAAGCTAGCGCTTTGGTAAGAATAACCCTAAATATTTAGGAGACCACAATGTACACATTCACTTACATATTTTACAAGGAGCACTTCTATGTTAAAGTCAATCCTTGGATTCACTATTGCAAGTTTCATTGACAAAAACTGAAAAGAGATAAACCATAATCTAAAGTCAACAAGGGCACATGCAAGTTCCAAATTAGAGAGTAAAATCTAAATGAGTAAAAGGAAAAGTGCCATAGTCAAAACTAAGTTGTTCATCTTTTAAAATGTTGATCTTACAAGGAAACCCTATAAGCAAGTTAAGTAAAATGTGTAAATAATCACATAAGAAGTACACTATTATCCAGCCCAAACATGTTATATATATATATAATAGAATATTATCTCTCTGGTGAGTGGAACCCTTTTTATCACAACAAAGTGGCATTTTAAATAACATCTTTTCTTTTACCTTAACATTCTATGCTACTGTCTCCAAATTGGATACCTAAAAAAAAAACAAAAGAAAGAAGAAATGAAAGATAGAGTATGATATAAAATATCTTATGAATTGGAGACCTTATCACTAAAAGAGAATTAGGTGAAAATGTAAAATTCAACATAGAAAACAAAAACAACAGCATAGAAAATAAAAAAAAACAATAGTACAAAAACCTGTTTAAGTTTGGTTGTGGTAATCACATAAAAATCTTTAGGTATTCTTTTAAGAAGTAAATCTTACACTCATCCACCAGCTAAGTAGGCTTGAAATTCGATAATTTCATAGAAAAATACACCATCCAATCACTAAAGTACTTATGGTGTTACTTTAAAAAAAAGATTGATATTTAATACCTTAGAAGGCTAACAAATAACTAAAATCAAGTAAAACCAGTACCCATAAATAGGCTGGTACATGGTATGCCCACTTTATATTGAACAAAATATATTACCCATTTTCTTAAAATGATGAATTCTTTATCAGTTTCTAACCATGGGAAGCATATCAAGTATCACAAAACTTCTAAAAAATAAAACACATGCTAGAGAGTGGAAATTACCTTCTCTCTGCAGAATGTGATCAAGTCTCAAAAAATATAAAGGATATATTACTAGTTAGTCAACTTTATATTTAGTTTGATGAAGTATTTCCATGATTAACTTTATTTTATTTGATGGAGTAAGCATATGTGAAAAAGAAATTAGGTTAGACAAAACAGATAATGTAATAGGGCAACTGGCTTAACCTAAAAACATCATCTGTTGGATGACAGAAAAATAGAGTGACTTGCACAACTAGATGAGAAAAAAAACTACCAAAATCAAGAATCCAACCCTGATAGCCCTGATAATTCCTACATCTCCAAATTTGTAATTCACATCAAAAACTGCAAACTAGAGCAGACAAAAAGAAATACCAAAATTGTTTAGAGATATAGAAACTATGCATCAACCAAATATAGATATGACAAAGGAGATACATTCTTTAGAATTAGATCTTTCAAAAAAACAAAATGAAGAAGAAACATACTAGCTAAATTTATTAAATTAAATAGTCTAATTAAATGTAAATGAAATTAATATTAAAAATTAAAATTATATAAAAATTGTTAGGTTATAATTTAACTAATTACCTAATTTTTGCTAGAAAAACTATTATTGCAAAATCTATTATACTAAATGCATTACTCAAATGTAAATATAATTTAAATATATAACTAAAAATAGTAAGAATTAATTAACTAGTTTTTTAAAGGTGATCAATCATGGCATTTATGGAAAATTTGCTGATGGAAATGGCTAGTGAAGATTGCACTACTAAAAAGAGCACTGAATATAAAAAAACATGAGAGATGCAGTCTGTATAGATAGATAAAGAAAAAGAGAGGGTTTTAATAGAAAAAGAATAGAAAATTTCAATTACATCCCACTAAATTCAATGTCCATCCCACTAATATAAAAATAGGATTTTAAATATTAAGAGAACAAGCTACTCTTGATAAATTTGGCTAGGTTTATTAACTAATCAGTTAGATATTAGCGACAACCTTACAGTTGCTACTTCAATGTACTTTAGCAAGAGCAATTGTCATTGCTATTTAGCAAGGAATTTATCGTAGCTATATAAATGGAACTTGCTAAATTAGTCACAATATTTTTGTTGCCAATTAGCTACACCAATGTTTTAGCTAATTAGTGACAACAATGTTCTTGCCAATATAATTACATGTATGAAAATAATATTCAACTTATATTTTTTTGAATTAGCGTTAACATTGTTGTCGCAAATTCATTACAACGTTGTTGTCACAAATTTAGCAATATGAATGGAACTTTGCTGGTATATTTTGCTAAATTAGCGACAAAATTATTGTCGCTAATTAGCTACAGCACTGTTCTCGCTAATGAGCGATAACAATATTCCTGCCAATATAATTATATATGTGAAAGTAATATTCAACTTATATTTTGCTGAATTAACGACAACATTATGGTCGTACATTTGCTACAAAATTGTTGTTGCTAATTTGCTACAACATTGTTGTTGCAAATTAGCAACAACACTGTTGTTGCCAATTTAGCAATATGAATGGAACTATGCTACTATATTTTACTAAATTAGTGGCAACATTGTTGTCACATATTAGCTACAACACTGTTCTTGATAATTAATGAAAAGAATGTTTTTGCCAATATAATTATATGCATGGAAGTAATATTTAACTTATATTTTGCTGAATTCACGACAATTTTGTTGTCATAAATTTGTTATGACACTGTTGTTGCTAATTCGCTATAGCACTGCTATCGCAAATTAGCTATAATATTGTTATCCCAAATTTAGCAGTATAAATGGAATTATGTTAGCATATTTTGCTAAATTAGTGACAACATTATTTTCGCCAATTAGCTATAACACTTTTCTTGCAAATTAGCGATAATAATATTCTCGCCAATATAATTATATGCATGGAAGTAATATTCAACTTATATTTTGCTAAATTAGTGACAGCATTGTTGTTGTAAATTTGCTACAACAATGTTGTCACCAATTAGCTAAAACACTGTCCATACTAATTAGCTACAACAATGTTCTCACCAATTTAGCTACATCATTGTTCTCATTAATTCTCGACAACATTGTTCTCTAATTTAACTACATGAATGGAGCTATATTTTTCTATACAAGGACAACATTATTCTTGCCAATTTAGCTGCAATAATGTTCTTGTTAATCAACGAAAATAATGTTCATTCCAAATCTATTTTTGTCTTTGCAATTATTTATGCAAAAATTTTGGTGCCTAGTATTAGCAACAATAAGAATATGTTTTTGCTAAATTGTTGCAAAATTTGTTTTCCCACCAACTCTTCCAATATTTACTACAAAATTTATTTTTTATTGTAATGTTGTCACTATATCTTGCATTTAGTAACGAATTTCATTATTGTCCCTAATTTTCATCTCTATTTTATATTTTTATTATATTGACTCTTCATAGCCTGCTGCATTTTGCTTATGACCATATCTCCTATGACTTTTTAGGTTGGTAAACTTATTTAATTGCAAAAATTAATGATTTTTTATTTGTAATAACAAGTTTTCTTATAGTGCCTTGTTATTCTCATGAAAAATTACGTTGATTAATTAAGGACGAGCAATATATATTGTTGATTTGGTTTGATGCTTGTGAATCTATGATTTTTGTTGAAGGTTTGAATTGATCTTAAAAGTTTTTAATTTAAGTTTAGTGAACTTGAATATAAAGCTAAATTTTTGAGAAAATAGATTGTGCTTGTATTTTATTGGTAATTTTTCTAATTAATATTTAATTATGTAAGTGGCATGAAGTGTTTCTTGTTACTGTTTTTTAATAAAGTGCATGTAATATATAATGTATTAATTCTTACCTTAGCTGGTGAATCCATGCATGTAACTTAATGACTTATGTACATAATGCTTGGCTCAGCTTAAATCAAGGCTATTATGAGAGGTGATTGCTTGAATATATAAGAATTTATTGGTGGTTTTGATTTAATAAGGTGATATTTGTGTAACTAAGTTTAGTATTGTAAAATTTAGCGAATAAAATTAGTGATTTGTAAATGTGTTATTTAGGTTGGCAATAAATAGTATTAGCAATAATTTATGCCTATTAATTTTGAAATTACAATTTTGATAGGGTTTATTATGGGTTTTTTTTGTTCGGTGTAATTTTTAAAATTATTGAAAGAAATTGTGTAACAGTAAAATTATTTAGGGATATAGTGTGCTCAAAAATGGCAACTTAGGTTATTATTTTCTGAGAAAAAGAGGCCAATCAAATCAATTGCCAAATTGCATGGAACATGGAATGGTAATATGCCATTTTTTTATTGTTTAAAAATGGCATCATTTCATTAAAGGTAAGGGCTACTGGAAAATGGAATAGGAGGAAGGCAATAATCGCTTGAAAGGAGGCAAATTTGAAATATTATAGTGGGGCCTGCATGTTAGAAAATGGCAAGCCCACTTACTATTATATATATATAGATTTTCATAATAAAAACCTAAAGCAGGTGCACATGAATTACTGTGTGCTGTAGAGCGTACAATAATTCCTCTGCCCTGTAGTTGAGACATGACGATTACTGTTATTTATTTTTTATTTTTTAATTACCCTAAAAGGAAAATAAATATTATTGTGTTCCCTTTGCCATTTTGCTCCCTTCTCTGGTTTCTTTCATTTTAGTGCCTTCCTTCATATTTTGTTCAATCTTTATTCGTAGCTTATAATTTAATTGCCTTCCCTAATATTTTGTTCATTCTTAATTCCTAACTTTATAGAAGATTTGACTGAAGATTTAAAAAGGTAGCTTATACGAGTATATCTTAATTTAATTTTGTTAATCACATCTTAGTTATTAATTAAATTCATTAGTAATTTTATTTTCAATGTTAATATTATAGGTAATAAAAGCTTGGATTATAGTTTTGTCAATATTTTTGGAGTAAGTTATTGTTCTTATATTTTATTTAGTTTTTGATCATAAATATAATTAAGATAATTATATTAAGCTAAGAAATTAATATAATTAATTCGTATATGTAATTTTATGATTTATTGTAATAAATTATAATCATGAATATTTGTAAATAAATTAGTGGTTCGAATTTAGTTATATTATTTTTATTTTATATTGTCATGCTTTGATATTTAGGAAATCATGAAAGTAATTAGGCATATAAAATTTATTAATTTTAGTCAACATTCATAATATTATATAAAATCTTTAATACATATATATGAAAAAAATATAAATTACAATATTTGAAAAGCAAAATAAAAAAATGAAAATTTGAGCAAGTAGTAAAAAAATATTATTTTTTATGCACATAAATATTGAAAAATTTAGATGCATAAAATAAAAAAATTTACTAGTTAGTTAAAAAAAATTTATAGACTTCGTTTATGACAAAAAATGGTAAATTGATGTATTAATAATTTAAATATGTACATATAATGTAGGAATTAAAAAATGTCGATTCCAGCAATGTTAATAATTCATACTGAAGAACAACCAATATGCAATAATGGTACTTCAAGTCCCTTAGCAAGATCAAGGTGATTGAAAGTCAAGTGCAGATTGACATTTTATAGAACTTGTTCATAAGATTTTAGTTAAATTAGATTTAGCTCTTGATGTGGGGGTTAGTTGAGTGATATGTATGTGTCTTATTGTCAACTAGGGGTCAGTGTCATGGGCATCTTTGTACTTAATTAATGATGATGACATTCATCAAATTTATTAAAATTTTGTATAATTTTTTGGATATACTATTGCAAAAATAATTGTTGAAACTGAAAAAAAATTTGTATTGAAAACAAACGAGATGTGGTGAATAATATTAACCAAATGAGTATTGATGTAGATAGGGATGCCATCTATTCAATTTATGATAGAAATATTATTTAGGATGACTCGTATTTAAGAAAGGTTAGTCTATCTAATTTTGGTACACAGTTTGATGTTCAAACATAGTGTGAAGGGGTTGATAATTTGGAAAATATTGAAGCAAGTCCAATCAAAGAGTTTAGGGGGTAAACACTATTAAATTTTGCATTGTATTCTAGCTTTAAATGTAGGGATTTTGCATGGGATGATGAAAATGCTGCAAGTAATGGGTATATTTCTTTAAATTTTGATCCGAATAAAGATCATGAAGAGATAGACTTGAATGATGAGTGGGGGGAAATCATTATTGGTAGGGATTATAAATTTGCTCCAAGTAGTTCAATCCATGTAGTAGAAGGCATGCATAATTTGAACATAATGATGTTAGAGTTGATGGTGGTGACCAATATAATATTTCACAATTTCAATTTCCATCAATGCACCACACATCTGATAATTTCACAAAAGCTTAGATTAGTATGTGTAGTTATTTATCAATGTTAAGATATAATGATGTTTTAGAGTTATGCTAAGGATTGGTATTCACACCAAAGGAAGAAGTAAGGGCATGTGTGAAGATATTTTCAATTTAGAATAATGTATCATATAAAGTTATAAAATCTAAGCCTTTTTTTGTGTGGTATGTTGCTTGCGTGCTGAAGATTCTGGCCGTTAGTGAAGACTTAGAGCAATGAAAAAAATGACATATCCGTACTAGGTTATCACTGTCTATAAGGGTTCGTACAGTTATACTGCACCACTGGTATCTCAATAGCATAGCCAGCTAGATACATAAATTATTTATGATTGCATACTGGAGATGGATAGTGCAACCCTTGATCTCAAAGTTAGTGTAATAATGGCTGATATGAGTAGTCAATTTAACTACTGTGTTTCTTACAACAAGGTTTAGTATGCTAAGACCGAGGCATTGGATGAGCTATTTGAAAAATGTGAGGATTTCTACTGCAAGTTTCCTGGCTTTCTTAAGGCTATGAAGATATACAATCCTGGATTTTTCCACGAATTTGTTGTTGATGATAGTATACAATTAAACTGTAAGCAATTCAAGAGGCTTCTTTTAGCATTTAAACCATGTATTAATGGACTAGTACACTACAAACCTGTGTTGCTAATTTTTGGTACATTTATGATCAACGGATTCCATTAAACTCTTTTGATAGCAAATGCTATTGTTAAAAATAATTACTTATACCCTGTAGCATTTGTCTTTATTAAAAGGGAGAATAAATCTAGTTGTGGTTGATTTATAACTTGTATTAGTAAGTGTGTCACTAAACAAGTTGGTATAACTTTATTTTTGACTAGTATGTGGGTATTATGGCATTATTTTATGATGAAAACAGTGGTTAAAAGGAGCCATTAGCTTTTCATCATTATTGTTTGCAGTACTTTGTTAGTAATTACAATACTTTCCATAAAAATTCAAAAATAAAGGACATGTTGTACAAGGTCAGTATGTCACATATAATTATTTTAGTATACATGTATTATATTTTTTCTTATATGTTGAAAGTTAATATTATTTTTTTTTGTCATTAAATAACTTTCAACAAAGAAAATTTACAAAATGAATGGAAGAGATCAAGGAAATTGATATTAACTCCTATAACTAGGTAGTACAGAACTCTCCAAATAAGTGGAAATTATCTCATGATAATGGCCATATATATGGTAATGCTACAACAATCATTGCGGAGTGTGTAAATAATGAATTAAAAGGAGTTCAAATAATGCTTATTTGTAGTGCTGTTAAGCATGTATTTACACAATTGGTTAAATTTTTTGATGATGGAAGGATCATGTATCAGTCTCAGATAGCCACAGGTAATAAAAACACACAAAAATATATGGATAAGATGGTTAGACATGCTAAAAAAGCTAGTGGCAATAGAGTAGATAGTTTTAATCGACGTACATGATTGTTCGCTATTAGGACCTAAAATCAAAAAAAGTAAGCAAAAAGGAAATAATACACATTGTATAAATTTGGACTATCATACATGTGAATGTGGAAAGTTTTAAGGGACTAAAATACCTTATTCCCACACTATAGTAGCCTGCATGCATGTATGTGTTGACATCTGAAGATACGTCGACAAGTTCCACTAGCGTTATGATTATTGGGAGCCATATGTGGGGAAAAATTTAGTTCCAAATCTAGAGCAAATAAGGAAAAAAGGTAGGCTTCGAACTTCTAGATATCAAAATAAAATGGATAAATGAGACCGTACTAGGCCTAACCGATGTGCACTTTGTAGAAATAAGGGTCATAACAGGAAAACATGTCTAAACATGGCTAGTCCATCAGAGTATATTTCAATTTGTATCTATAAATGTTTATGTATATGTAATTATTTATTTTGTAATTATTATTTTGCAATTATTTATCTATATTTATATGTATATGTAATATACTATAATCTATAATGTAAAGCCAAAGTAGCCAATTTATAATTTTTTAACATTATTAAAATGTATTCTAAAAGATGTTATTATATATAAACAACATTATATCTATACTACCTAATGAAATAGATGTGATCCCATGCCACATCTAGGCCTCCTTCGCTATCTATCTGGAAACCTCTTTTTTTTGCTCATCAACTTACGGGTTACTATTGCCTTCACTACCAACCTCTGGATCATTCATCTCTTAGGCATCACCTAAGCCAGCTTGACTCATCAATCGTGGATCAACACTTAGTACGTCATTGCAAAAATTGAAAATAAAGGGGACTATCCCATATTTCCTTGTTGTGGTGACTCATGATGTGTACCAAACATTCTTTGGAATATGTCATGTTGAGACAAATCAAGACATGATGCCGAATCATTATTAAATACTAAAACTCTAAATGAACTAGGTGTCTGCTGTAGATCATAAGACATTGATATCAGTGGACTAATATTACTTGGACCCCTCAATTTCATCTAATTATAGCTTGCAGACCCAAAGTCATAAGATGGCAAATTCTGGACAGAAATTTATATTGTGTATATTTCTTCATTACCTTGTAGTTCATGAAAAGGCTAAGGCATGGGTGATGGAATCTGTATAATATTTGGGTCATGATGTATTTGTGTGACATTTACACACCTTACAATCATTCCAGTATGATTGCATCTTATCCAAAAGTCAACAAACTGATGTTAAATTGCAGTAATACTGATTAGGCTAGGGCCTGGCTACCTGTGATAGTCAATTTCTAATCTATCTAAATGACTAATTACACTAAGGATGCTTTCCAATATCCTTTTATTTTTTAAATCATCACCTTGATCATGCACTAATTTTTAACCCATTAGCCTAAAAAATTATTATTAATTATACTCTTGAAAATAAAAAAATATGAATGAATTACTTACAGTCGCTGTACATGATGATCCTTAAGGGGTCATCCAACATCTAATGCATTCAATATACCATTGCTTGTATCCAGATCGATTTGCCAAATTTTGTCTAGGATACTAAACATTAACAACAAGATCATGATTGTTGTTCTACTCATTTATAAACATTGTAAAATCAACTGTCCAATCCAGATTGTTTTGCCTCTGTAAATCAATTATATGTAAATTATCTTGGATAAGGGTAGACTAGGTATTGGTTGATCAAAGCCAAATTATCTCACTACCCTATGGTGTCATTCAATAATATGAAAGCAGATGAGTGGTACGATAAACATCCAGTATGTATGTCTAATCCTATAAAAATTTAGGAGCACATTGATTACGTTAATGTAAGGCTCCTACTCAAATTACAACACAAAATTAAAATAATCTAATAACATTAACCATATTATCGATATTAATTGCATTATTATAATAAAATATCATGTTAATGTATAAGTTGATAATTTTTGAACAACGAACCTATTTGGTTGACTGTGTGTCTAACAATTCTCAAAATGTGTGCATATCCATTCTATGAATATTATGCATGTTGAATAGTTTTGTCCACCTAAAAAATTACATAATCGATTAAATATATATATTTTGTGAAATTAAAAATTCTTTAAGATTATTCAAATTGTTTATGATACCTGTATCCGTATGGCATAACCTGGTTTAGCTCATGTGGTTGGATGAGTTTTAGCCTAAACTAAGGAAATCGTTCCCACGCCCACATTTGTAGGAGTTGCAAATATCCAACAACTTCTTTAGCATTAGGATAAGTAGCCCTACAAGGATCTTTGTACTGCTAAGCAAGATAAGCTGATCCCTAACTATATTGGCCAACAGACTCCAAATCCTCAAGAAGAGGAAGAAACACCAAGTGGACTAAATGTGAATTTTGTGATAAAAATGACGTTCCACCAAAACATCTTAGCATTCAAACCTTCACATGCTGGAGTGTTAACTCAGATGGTGCGTTATTAGGAAATTCACTAAATGTTACATCTAACCATGTCAATTTCACCTTACGTCCACACAAATAATTCACTGAAGGAGCTGCTCCTAGTAGATTTTGACAAATATTCATCCAATCTATGTTTGTTGTACCTATAATAGGTTCACCCTCAACTGGTAAACCTATTAAAATTGCAATATCTTGAAGTGTAATTGTTGCTTCACCACACATGTGATGAAATGTATGCATTTTAGGATGCCACCTCTCAGTAAGTGATGTCATTAAATTCCATTCTAATTGAATCACACCAATGTTCGCAATTCCTATAAAACCAGTAGCTCTTATATAAGGTTAAATCCTCAAATCAATATTTGTATAATGTTCATCCACGATGCTTCTTCTTATTCTGAACAATTCTCTCTCAACCTTTAATATAAATAAAACATGTCAAACCATATTGTTAAAATTCAAATAAATTATTAAAATAACTCGATGTGGGTAATATATATTAAAAATAATTTTTTTGCTGACTTATTTCATATTGCATTTGAATGGCATATTCCTTGCAGTGTTAATAATTTGCCATTATTAAGATCCAAATTTATTCATGCAGCTCCTAAATTATGATTCATGTTTAAACTTGAAATGAATTTAACATCATACATGTTTAATTAATTGTTAGATTTTATTATTGTTTACATTTTTTTAATGTGTTGCCATATTTATTACAAATAAATTAATTTTATATGCCAATAGTTTATTATTATCAAACAAAAAGTTAAAATTAATAAATTTCAAATTACGAAATAATAACATCAAATAATTAATCTCTAATATTGATATAAAATGCTTAAAATATAATATACATTAAAGTTTGTAACAAAATACACTGCCATTCTCATTGATACGATACTAATTTTTTACACCCCACTAATGAACATGATATTTAGGCCATTGATTATAATTATACCATTTACAATAAGTTCTTTAATCCACTGGAATTATATCGTTTATTTTTGAAAAATATAATCACTAACTTCAATGACTTCTTTTGCATTAATGAGAATAAAATCCCTATATTTTTTCGTATTAAGCATATTCCAAATTGATATGATAGATTTGAAATACATCATTGGCACCATCATTTATAAAGCATTAGTCATCTCTCTTTTTGTGATGGGATATTCAAACATGATAATATCTTGTAATTTTTTATTTATTTTAATAATATGATAAGCAATTGTCATGCTATTTTCAATTTTGTGCAGTACAAAATATTCTATTTTTCCTTGACCATTGCCTTTATAATCTTAGCTCTCATACATCTCCAAGATAAATAAGTACACACCATCTATAATGTTAAATAAATTAAAATAAATGTTATCTCTAAAATATTTTCATAATACTTTAAATTTCATGTTTATTCTAATTCATAACCATAAATTAGACTATAATACTTTATTAAATTAATATATTCCAAATTATGTTTTACTACAAATTTACATTACATGTATCGATTCTCACACATAAATATAATTAAAATATAAAAATATAAAATTTATATAAAATACTTAAACTATAAAAATAAACATTTAAATCAAAATTTTATTAATTCCTACTTTATTGGTAACAATTTAAAAATTGTTGGTTTCGTAAACTAATATTACCACGAAAAAAATAACATCTAAATTTACAAAGGTATATAAATTTCTAACAAAAGATAAGGGACAAAAAATGTAATATTCTAACTAATAATGATTTATAAATTTTATTTTATTATGTAATTATTTTTCTAATTACTTTACTATTCCTAAAATAACATACAAAAATTTTTGTATCAACTTTAAATATAATTCTCATTTTTTGTACAATAATTAAAATAATTTAAAATAAAAAATATAGAAACTTACCTCCAAAAATATTGATTGGAATTATATTGTTAACTCAAAAACACCTACATTTAAAAAAAATACAACTTATGTGAGCCATATGTCAAGAATTAAAAAACAATAATTAAAGAGAAATTATAAATTAATATAACATAACCTGCCTTCTTTATATCTTTCAACGAATTTGTTATAGAAATTTAAAGAGAAATTATGGAAGACAAAGTAAAAAATTTAACAAGAATAAAAGAAAACAACAAAGAGGGAGAGAGTAAGAGTGGGATCTTTAAAGCAATGAAAGAAAGCAACTAACACAAATGAATGAGGGAGAAATGCAAATATGCTTTTAAATTTTTTTCTTTTGTAGTAATACCTTTTCTCTACTATAAGGTACGAAAATTATTGTGTGCTCTGTAGTGCATAGTAATTCCTATGCACCTGTTGTAGGTTTTAAATAAAAAAATCTATATATAGAAAATGGCAAGTGGGGTTGTCATTTTTTGACATATGGGCCCCAGCACAATAATTCAAATATGTCTCCTCTCCTATGATTAAATAATGCCATTTTGAGTTATAAAAATGGCAGTCTCTTGTCCCATTTTCCAGCTTGCCCTCACCTTTAATGAAATGACACTATTTTTTAACAGTAAAAAATGATGCTTTTCCACGCCGTTTTCTATGCAATTTGGCATCTAATTTTGGTGGGCCCTATTTGTACAAAAATGTCAACCAAGTTTACCGTTTTTAGCACACTATATCCCTAATTGATTTTACTATTACACAATTTTTCTAAGTAATTTTAATAATTACACCAAACAGAAAGAACCCATTTATTCTTATAGTGTTATGTCATGTTTGTCCATAAATTTAAAGATTTTACTTGTAGTTCAGTTACAATACTAAAGCATGAAAGATATAAATTATAGGTGTGACTATTAGCCTTGCAAGGTTAAGCTTAGAGATAGTAAAATGACATGAATTCTTAAATGTGTAATGTTATTTCTTATTACACATGTATAGTTATTTATTTTCAAATGTTTTGCTTAAAGTTGTGATATGCTTGTGAATATGTGTTATGCATTAATTGTAGTGATTAGTGAAATAAGTGCAATGATGAAAACCATAGTGAATTTCTTAGAAGTTCTTATGCTTGTAAGCAAATGAATGTAATTAAATGATAAAGATAGCATAATTACGATATACATTATCATAAGAAAATGCAAACCTAGTAGAGTTATAATTATAGATAGATAGGTATGTCTATGAGGATAGTTTGCATTCGCCAATGTTAACCCCAGTGTCCAATGAGTCATCAATTCCTTTAGTATCAATTGTTCATTGATAGATATTGTATTTTCTTTAGTGTTTGCTATTGATTTTATTGTATCCAATGTTTAATGCCTTAACAAGTATCCAACGTTACAGTTATCCATAACTAGTGATATGAGTAAGGTTAATGTTGGACTTTCTATGGTGTTATGTGATACAATGAACTCAAGTATTCATACTTTACTACTAGAGATACCATAGTAAATAAATCTTCTCATATTTGCTGATAAGTTATATATCCATAGTATAATTAACTAAATGCTTTATTATTTGAATATTTCATTTTCATCATCACTAAATTTTAACTGAGTTTGAGAAGTGTTTCATATATATATATATTTGCAATAGTTTATGTCCTTGACTCGGTATAAATGACTTCTGTGGGAAGTCATTTGTATTGGAAATTTCTCCACTAAGCAATGCTTAGCATGATGAGTTTTGCTAATCGAAGGCTATTATAGAAGACATATACATTTATAATTTTTGTATTAGACTTATTTATAATGATGTAAATTGTTATGTATATTATAGTTTAATGTTTGACTTGTATGTTAATAACAATATTAATTAGAAATTTATGCATGTAAGAACATTAGATACCTCAATAATAGTTCACAATGATATATAAATTTTAATCTCCTTCTGTAATACACACCAAATCCTGCTCGATCCCAATTTAATTCTCAAAAGCCCGCTTTTAGTGTCTAAGATCAGACGAGGCTTATAAAACTCACAAATTGGCTACTTCACAACAGATAAGGATTTAGGCACAATTTTATTATTGATGGTCAAGCTGTGAAGGCATGTAAGTGGGCTTTAGAGGTAAGTATCCTAGAATCTCCACCCTACAGAATATTAGAAAAGTGAATCTAACCTTTAATGCACAATCAAGGATTAGTGTTCGGAACATCTGTAACATCCTTACTGAATAGTCTAACTGAAACAAGTGATAAGCTAGATTTTTTTTTTGAATCTTAACTATCCCATCGACTCCAGGCTTGTCCAAAAAGAAATACTTATAAATTAAGTAAGTCGATAAAACTATAATTGTCCGACTAATGACCAAATAAAAATCCGGCAATATAACGTCTAAAAACTTATCTAATCCACCTAAAAAATAACAAATTAGGTTTGTTTCTTTAGGCTCCAACTCATGTTTAGTGTCACTTAATTGCTATTATTTGGTCAAAATTCCGTCAGCATAACAACTTAAAAACTGTGCTACCGAAACTAACAAATTGGAAATTTACCACTCCCAATAGTTAACCACCACCTCTAATACTGCATTTACATACATAACACTTCTATATTCATCTATAATCCAACAACACAATACAATCTCAATTCCATCATACATACATTCTCAAATGATACTGCTTTATTATTAATTAGCATTTTGCATACATTGTAATGCCTATATTACATGCCATAATACCAAAAATAGTTTTAATACAAAAGTGGTCTAAATTCATTTCCAAAATGTGATACATGTACATGCCTTCGTGCTTCACCTTTTTCAAGTCCAAAATATACCTGTCATAGCACACAGTCAACAAAATCATGCACTATGCAATGCTGTTGCCTAGTAGTAGATGCAACTACACACAATTTCATTTAATGCAATTACTTTTATTAAATTACCTTTTTGTCCCTTTAATGTTACTTTGTTTTAATTTATCTTAATTAACTTATTTTATTGCCTAAATTCGTACTTAAGCTTTATTATAATTATTTTTCTTAATAATTGCTATAATAGTCTTCTTGAATGTAAAATTATGGTTAAGTCCCTAAACATTTTATTTATCATTTTTTACCTTGTTTGACATGCATTCTGACTCTTTTTACTTTCTTTACCATTTACTTTAACTTAGATACAAAATTTACCTTTTGATCCTTATATTTGCCTATGAGGTTATAAATTATATTTTGGTCCCTAGACTTTTCATTATTTATGATTTTTCCTTTGTTATCTTATTTGACTATTTTAATCTTTTTAACCACCTTTTTAATGTTAAATTAGTATTTTACCCCTAGTTTATCACGTAATTATAATTTTACCCTTTCTGAACATATTAATATAAATTTTCACATTATCTCCTATCTATTTACATTTATGATATATTTTATGTAAATTTTCCTTTTTATCCCTATTTACTTGCATAATTACAATTTTTCCCTAGTAGTAACCAATGGAAATCTTCGAATCGGATATGCAGGATGAGGATTGTTTGGATGTATGAGTGAGGTGACTACTTATATGTAGTCATTCTATGATAATAGATTTACTGTATGATTTTACCGTGGTATATAGGTCCCAATGGCTAGCCAGTATATCCTAAGGTTCTGGATCACCCACTATACACTAAGGGCAACTAATTATTATACATTATGTTATATTTCTACCTTATTTATTATAGTATTCTTATTATGTATCATATAATACACCTTTATTTTTCATGCATTCATCCATAATATATACAAAACCATAATGTACCTAAGAAATAACATTTAAACATGGTGAAAATATGCCATTATTCTTTGGTATGTATTGTGGCCTCCTTGTGATAACCTAAATATTATATATTTTGTTATTATATTTTATTTCATTTATATTTCTACCATCAATTTATATAGGTATATGCTAAATTGTACTTATTTTACCTTAGTATTACTTTGTTACTTATGTACATACCATTATATTGCATATAAAATTTCATGTGCATACATTATTTTAAACTCAAATTAATCATAAGGTATTTATTTATCATTGGATTACTAAAATTATACTTAATACATTATTTGACCTCAAAATAACACATTACATCTTTTAAGGTACCATTCGGCTATAAGTAGTTCACCCAATTTATGCTTGATTTCTTTAAAATTTTATGTTTATTTCATGCTAATTCATCATTTTACAAAGTTCCCTTAAATTACTTCTCATTATTTCTTAAGTTTTCTTAATTACATAAAGAAATTTTTATGGAAAATTTTAAGACCAAAGGAAATTAAATGTAGGGAATGTATCCACTAAACTTAATGAAGCTTGAAATAACTTAATCTTGCTTTTGTTGGCCTTCCTCCTCTTAATTTTTTTTCTTCTTCTTGTATACCACATTTAGGCCAAATTTTAGTAAGGAAAAATAATGAGTTTATATTTTGAATTTAAACATCTAAATGATATTAAATAATCATGATAAAGATGTGCTATAAGCCTATATAAAATTTCCCAATTAAAACTAACAAAAACTTCATACCTTACATAATTAAAGTATTTTTAACTCACTCGAATTTCCCCATTTCTAAGATTTTTCTTGCATCAATTAAATTTCTAGGATGAAGAGGATGTCTTTTAGTGTAATTGGGTGAAACTAGGGCTTGAAATATGAAGGAAGAAGGAATAATTGAAAGAAAAATGTTGGAATCCTACTTATATGGGTTGGTTCAGATTCTTTAAGAAATAGGGAGGAAGATGGTAAATTTTTGGTTAAAAATGGAAAGTATTCTAAACCCCCTATATGCTGCCCATAAGTCCACCAAATTAATTGCCCAAATTTCTCTATTTACTATTTCATCTAGTGGCTTATTTTTAAGCCATTGATGTGTGCTGAGTAATGTATGTTAAAGTAATGTTTTAGGTCTAAGTATGTCAAGTAAATAATAAATTTTTAGTTATTTTACATGAGAAACATGGTATCTTTTTATGCTTTTTGTGTGTTTAGTGTGTTTAGGAGTAAAAAGGAGAAAATAGAGAGAACGCGACTTAAAAATTGAGATTAAAAGGAAGGCACTGCCATGGGTGTGGTTAAGGTCAGGAGTATAACAATGCAAGGAAGAAAGAGGAAGTCAAAGCTTGGAGGAAAGTCAAACCAATAAAGGTCCATGTTTTATCACGAGCGCAATAGTAAGAGTCGTTGGAGAGCTTATTTTTGAAAGTCATTTGAAAGGCCAATTCTTTTAACCAATGATCATATACCTTTACAGAGGAACATTAAGGAACATAATTTTTGGAGTAGTAATATATAAATAGATGAAGATTCTGAAGGATAGAGATATATACAAAATCTAACTTTTTATTATTAACAAAGAACCATTTTCTATTTTAATTTTCTATATGTCCTTAGGTTTAATTTATGTTTTTAAAAGAAGACAATTATAAATAGGAAAACTATCATTGTAAAGAGAAAAAAGGGTTGAGAGATATCTTTTATCATCTTTCATACATCTCTTCAGCTTTGTACATGTTTAATGATATCTTTAGGAACTTGAACAATTTATGTTTATGCTTATTTGATCATATCGATATATATGGTTGTGTTTGCAGAATTTTCTATTAGTACTTTATGTATGATCATAATAAGAAAGAACATAGTTGAGAGATATGTTCTTCTTTACATCTAATAGAAATTCATCATTAAAGCATTTTTTGAGAGATTAAAATGTTAGATGATTGCTATAAGTGGGTGATCAATCTTGAGATATTTATTTATAACTCATTAATTCATTAATGAGAATTAAGAATTAGGATTATTAGTTCATGTTTTAGGCATTCTAATTCATATAAAAATAGTGAATTGGAACTTTAATCCAACTTGGCTTGCATGATAAGTTCACATTATCAATTAAGAGAATATTCCAAGTTCCATTATTTCATTAACTTATATCATTATTTTGTTGGTCTTCTTTGATCATCACTAATTAAATTAAGTTAATAATTAGATTCAAAATTACACTAGTAGTCTAGTTTTATTATCACCATTATTTAAAATTATAAATAAGATTACAATTAGATAGTAATAATGAGTAATAATCAATTTGCTATATTTATGAGAATGATATCTTAAGTACTATAATCAGTAAACCATTCGCTTATGAATTTCGCATAACAAGTTTTGGCATCGTTGTTAAGGACTATTATGATTGATGTTATTGCAATTATAAATCTTGATTTAAGATTTTGGATTACAATATTTAATTTGTTTATTTGTTTATTTTTGTTTTACAGGATTGGATAGTTTAAGTATATGGTTAGGATAAGAAGTTCCCAAGAAGAACATAAACAATTAAATCTAGAGATATAAAGATTTCTTTTGAGTAATAGTAAACCAAAGAAAAAGAAGAATAAGAGACCAATTATAGCTGAAGACAAGCCACCTACATTGATGTACTTCACTATGCTAATGTTGAGTGGGACTCAACAAGGGTTGGTATGGCCGATAGTAAATGTGAACTTATTTGAAATTAAACCTTTTTTACAAATGATACAAAATAGTATTCAGTTATATGGTTTGCCAAATGAGGATCCCAATTCCCATTTACCAAGTTTCTTAGAAATTTATGACACTTTTAAAATTAATGGAGTTTTGATTGATGCAATAAAGCTTAGGCTTTTTCCCTTAATATTGAAGGATAAGGTAAAAGCTTGGTTGAATTCTTTAGCAATAGGTTCTATTACTACTTCGACCTAATTGGCTCAAGCATTTCTCTCTAAGTACTTTCCTTTAGCAAAAATTGCAAAGATAATTAAGGAAATTACTACTTTTGTGCAAAATGATAATGAATCTTTTTATGAAGCATGGAAAAGATTTTAGGAATTATAGTAAAGTTGTTTACACTATTATCTATCAAGAGAGCTGCTCATACAGACTTTTTATAATGGAGTCAACCATACCATAAAAGGTACTATAGATGTTGTTACTGGTGGTTCTCTCATTAGAAAGGCAATAGACATTGTGTTCGAATTGCTTAAAGAGATGTCAATAAATAATTTCATATGGCCGGTGAAAAGAGCCAAGGTATCAAAATTATCCTCTATTAAAGGTGTTCATTCAATTAACTCAGTCGTTGCTTTGAAAGTGCAAGTTGTAGCTTTGACTCACAAGATTAATAGCTTGAGCATAGGATGAACCCCACCAAATACATGGACTATTTATGGTCGACAAGGTCATCTGAGTGAAGGTTGTAATATGGGGATGGCAAGTATAGAGGAGCAAGTAAGTTTAGTTCAAGGCCAAGGATGTGGAAACCTCTATTCTAACACCTATAACCCTAGGTAGAGAAGCTATCCAAATTTCTCATAGAGGAGTAGTAATAATCAGAATAGAGAAGGTATAGGTTTCGAGCAACCACAAGATCAATTTGTAAGATTAGAGGTCAAGATGGATATATTCTAAAAAGGCATTAACTCGAAGTTTAGTTCATAAGAGGAGAATCACAAGAGGCTGCATTTTAAGTTTGACTAGATTGTAAAGAATTAGACCTCATCCATTCATAATCTAAAAGTCCAATTGGGACAAATTACCAATACACTACCATCGAGAATACAATGGTTCCTTCCAAGTAACACGGAAGATAACCGACGAGAGCATATGAAGGTAATCACACTAAGATCAGGTAAAATGTATGTTAATGAATTTGTTTCAACTAACCAAAATGGAGTTTTACAGGAAACAGGTGTTCAAAAAGAAGATAGATCTTCTATCGTATGTATGACTCCTACCACGAGTGTGACAGTAGGGAAATCAAGTAACATCGCGAGCATGAATCCTGCTATGATTATGATAGAACAGGTTTTCAAGAGCAAGGTTTTTCAACCTCGACCGCCATTTGTGTAATGACTCCAGAAAAAGGATAGTGATAAGAAATTTTTAAAGTTCATTGATAAATTAAAACATTTATACATTAATTAATTATTTATTGAGGCAATAACCCAAATTCTTAACTATGCTAAGTTTTTAAAAAAATAATGTCTAAGAAAAGAAGGTTGGAAGATATATCCACCGTAAAATTAACTGAAGATTGTAGCTCAATAATTACCAATAACTTACCTACAAAACTTAAGGATCCTGGTAGTTTCACTATTTCTTATACTTTAGGGGATATAAAGTTTCTTAGGTGCTTGTGTGACTTAGAGGCTAGTATCAATCTTATGCCATTTTTTATTTTTAAGAAGTTAGGCTTAGAAGATGTTAAACCTACTTCAATGGTTTTGCTATTTGTGGACCAATCCAATAAGAAACTTTATGGCATAGTTTAGGATGTACTTGTTAAAGTGGATAAATTCATTCTACCATCTGAATTTGTGACTTTAGACTTTGTATATGATGCTAATTGTCCATTTATTTTAGGAAGACCATTCATGCAAACTGGTAGGGCATTAGTTAAAATGTATGAAAGGAAATTAGTTTTAAGAGTATGGGAAGATAGTGTTTAACATCACATGGATAAAGCACTCAAATACCTTATAGATAAGCATATATACATGAAAATAGATCTTATTAGTGCTTGTGTATTGGAAGTGATAGATGTTGCAGGTCAAGCAAAAGTTAACTTGGAAGGAGTTCAAGAAGAGGTGGAGTAAGAAGGTTATAGGAAAGAGCTTTTACATAGAAGTGAGGAGCCATTGCCACCATCAATTATGAGTCCACCTATTGTTGAATTGAAAGAACTCCTGAGACATTTAAGGTACGTATTTATTGGTTTTAATAGTATTTTACCTATATTTTTTCTAACAAACTCACAAAATATCAAGAAATTTTATTGTTAGAAGTTGTGATGAAGAGAATAAAAAGTATAGGCTGGTAAATATCTGATTTAAGGGGGATTATTCCTAATGTAGTCATGCATAGGATCTATATGGAAGATGGATTCCAACCCAAAGTTGATAGATAAAAAAGGCTTAACACTAATATGAAAGAGGTTATAAAGAAAGAAATTATTAAGCTTCTTAATGCTACAATTATCTATCCAATTTCGGATAGTGAATGAGTTTGTCCTATTCAATGTGTTCCTAAGAAAGGGGGCATGATTGTAGTTAGAAATGAAAGTAGAGATTTAATTCCTACTAGAATTACCACAGTTAGAGGGTATGTATTGACTATGGGAATTAAATGTAGCCACTTGAAAGGATCACTTTCCATTACCATTCATAGACCAATGTTAGAGTGAATAGCTGGTCATTCACATTACTATTTCTTATATTATTTTTTGGGGTATTTTTAAATTTTTATCTACCCTAGTAACCATGAGAAAACTACATTTACTTACCATATGGGATATTTGCCACTTCATGGATGGCATTTAGGTTGTGTAATGCACCAGCTACTTTTCAAAGGTGTATGATGTCTATTTTTGGCGATAGAATAATGCAGATTATAGAAATATTTATGGATGATTTCTCTATTTATGGTGATTCTTTTTACTTTTGCATACATAATTTGGATAAGGTGCTAGCTAGATGTGAGGAAAGCAATTTGGTGCTTAATTGGGAGAAATAACACTTCATGATGGAGGAAGGTATAGTGTTGGGTCATAAAATTTCAAGAGAAGGGATTAAGGTAGATCGGGCAAAGATCGAGTTGATATAGAAGTTACCTCCACCTTCAATGGTTAAGGGTGTTAGGTCTTTTCTAGGACATGCTGGATTTTATAGATGGTTTATTAAAAAATTTTCTTTGATTGCAAAACCTTTGACTAACCTCTTGGTTAAAGATGTGCCTTTTGAGTTTTCAAGTGAATGCATGAAAGCTTTTAAGAAGTTAAAAAAGGCTCTTATAAGTGCACCCATTATTACTTCACCCAATTGGAGTCTACTTGTGAATTGATGTGTGATTCTAGTGACCTAGCTGTGGGATGTGTGTTAGGTCACCGTCAGGATAAGAATTTGCAGGTGATTTATTATACAACAGAAAAAGAGATGTTTAATTAAATTACACAACAAAAAAAAAGATGTTTGCCGTAGTGTTTGTATGTGATAAATTTATATCTTACGTGTTGGGGTCAAAGGTTATTGTGTACACACACCATGTAGCTATTAGATATCTATTTGCTAAAAAAGATGCTAAACCTCATCTTATTCGCTGGGTTCTTTTATTACAAGAATTTGATATAGAGATAAGAGATAAGAAAGGTTCAGAAAATGTTATAGATGACCACTTGTCAATGTTATAAAGTAATAAAGGACCTATGAGGGATAGCAATGAAATTAATGAAACTTTTTCAGATGAGGGTTTAATATCAATTAATAAATTACATGTGCCATGGTATGCGGATTTTGCTAACTTTTTTGCTGCAGGAATTATGCCACACTGTTTAACATGGCAACAAAGAAAGAAATTATTTTCTAATGTTCAGAATTATCTTTGGAAGTAACAATATTTGTTCAAGATAAGTAGGGATGGAATGATATATAGATGTGTAGGTAAAGACAAGTATGAGATCATTTTGCAACATTGTCACTCATCTGTGTATTTGGGACATAATAGGAATATAAAGACAACATCTCGTGTGCTTGAGTGTGGTTTTTATTGGGCTACCTTATTTAATGATGCTAGGAGTTTTATATCTCAATGTGATAGATGTCAAAGGGTAGGTAATACTATTTTAGAGGTGGAAATTTTTTATCTGTGGGGAATCAACTTCATGGGTCCTTTTCCTACTTTTTTTGGACAACACTATATCTTAGTGGGGGTGGACTATATGTCCAAGTGGGTGGAAGACAACGTAACCTCAACAAATGATGCAAAAGTGGTTGTCAAGTTTTTGTAGAATTTTTTTTCAAGTTTTGGCATGCCACATACTATTATAAGTGATAGAGGTACACATTTCATAAACTGATCTTTTGCCTCTTTATTGCTTAAAAATGGTGTGCATCATAGGGTTGCTACTGCTTATCATCCAAAAAATAGTTGTCAAGTAAAAATTTCTAATTGATAACTTAAGCGGATCCTTTAAAATATAGTTTCTAGTTTAAGGAAAGATTAGACACACAAGTTAGATGATGCTCTTTGGGCTTATCGCACTACATTTAAAACACCAATTGGCATGTCACCATATAGATTAGTCTTTGGAAAAGCATACCATTTAGCCATTAAGTTAGAGTATAGAGCCTTTTACGTGATTAGATATTTGAACTGTGACCTTAATGAGGCTGGTATTAAGAGACAGTTGCACTTGAATAAACTTGATGAGTTATGCCTTAGTTGTTATGAAAATGCATGAATATATAAAGAGCAAAATAAAAAGTGGCATGATGTACATATTAGGCATAAGAGTTTTAAAGTGGGAGATAAGGTACTTTTATTTAATTATAGGTTGAAGTTATTTCTCGAAAAACTTAGGTCTCGATGGAGTAGGCCATTTGACGTTACTCAGGTTTTTTACCATGGTTACTTGGAACTTAAAAATGGTAAAGGATAATTTTTTAAGGCTAATGGTCAATGATGTAAGGTATATCTTGGAAGAAATTTTCATGATAGAGAGGTTTATTGTGTCTCTCTAAGTTTAGTTTGAAACTTATTTTATTAAATTCATAAGTATTTTAGGCATATTTTATTTTATTGTTGTAAATTACTTTTAATTTTAGTATTTTGGTTGATGTGTTGCTAGCATAGCTTGTATTTATTTCACAGGTTGAGGTTTGTATGTAGGTTTATTAACATAAGTTCAAATATATATACTTTTTCTTCAAAGTATAAATTTTGTATTGAATTTTTCTTTTTTATCGTGAGCGTGACATAGGTTGCAGATGCGATATATCAAGGGAGTTGTGTAAGTTGGTTTTGTCATGTGCACGTCTGAAGCTAAGAGCGTGATGGATAGCGAATTTTGGTTCTGTAGTGAGCACGACTATGGTTGCAGGCACAATAGCATGTGGAATTAGAAATTTATAAAGGAATATTGACTAATGCCACCCTTTTTCACACCCCCTATAAATAGATTTTATGCCCTAATTTTTTCCATTTTCATTTAGATTTCAAATTTCTCATTCAGTTTTCACGTTTTCTCTCAAAATTGTCTTCTTTTCTCTCATTTTTCTTGGTGTTTATTTCGATTCTCTAGGTTTTTGCTTAATTATGTTAAATTTTAGTATGCCTTTGTTTAAGTGTGCTTTGATTTTCACAATAGTGGGATAAAAATCAGTGGGGAACAAGAAGAAGGGGGTTGTCACAGGTTCTTTTTCTTAAGCACAAGATATTACCCTCTAACAAGATATGTATGATCACCCTTTTCCTTAAATGGTTTGGGTCTCCCTTGAATGGCACTCAGTTTCTTCCCCAACACTTTGTTGTACATGACACTTGGAGAAGATTAACTGGTATAACTCATTTTGACACTAAGAATCCTTCTAATCTATTAATTAAGAATGATGTTGTCTTGTTATTTCATAAGTATGTATGCCATGCTTTGTTTAGTAGGGTTGAAAGTAATAAAGTCTAAGTGAAAGATTTATTTGTGTTATCCCTAGTTCAAAATAAGAAAATACCATGTCCTATATCATTTATCTTTGATGGTTGTACAATGCTTTGGTTGCTAACACAAAGTCAATTAGGATGGGGCATATAGTAATGGGATAGCTCTATAGTGTTTGGCGACATTACCTAGTTTTGTGCCTGTTAAGGGTGAGAAAGTGTCTCTACTTGATGTTACCTTTTTGAGAAATTCTAATTTTTTTGAAAAGAGGAGGTTGGCCTCCGGTTTTTTCTTTATTGATGAGCATGCCAAGAAATCTAGTTTGGGCAAAAGGAAAGGGCCCTACTACTTCCACTGATGCTGCCAACAATGATGAATTTGATGATGAAGATGATGGGGATGCTAGGGAGTAAGCTTTTGATGCTGATGAGGGTGGTAGTGTAGTTGGATGGAAACATGTTTTGACTTGGTTAGATGCTATGGATGCGGCTAATCGATCGATGGCTATCAAGGTTGGTTCAATAAAGGCCGCAATGCAAGAATTAGCAAGAGCCATAAGAGCTTGAGTAAGAAGTTTTTATCCTTCATCAAGAAGCAAAACGTGGAATTTAGCCATTCTCCTTCATATTTTACAAGTGGAGCATCTTAAGGGCAGTCTCTTTACTCTTTTCTACTTATTTTTAGTTTGATTATTTTTTTGTGTGTTTCTAACTTTGTTCTTAGACAATGACGACATTATGTCCTTTAAGTGTCGGGAGATATTTATTAGTTTGTGTGCATTTTTGTTTATTTTTTGTTTTGTTATAGAGCCTTTGTCTTATGATGAACACTTAGTGGCGTGTATAAGGTTGCCTTTATATTGGGATTTTGAGTCTAGTTAATGAAATTCTTAGGTAATATTAAGGATCCATTGTTTTAGTATGAATGTGCTTCTATAGATGGGCATGTTTAGGTAAAGTGCTTTAGTGTACGCTTCTTTTAAGTTATGTTTCTTTATGTATGTATATTAGTTTAATTGAGTGTTCATTGTGTAAAGTTGCTTTATCCTTTACCTTGGTGAGTTTTGAGCTTTATTTATGATATGATTTCTTAATGAGAGATTTCCTCTTATGCTTATTACTCTATAACTCGTGTGGAGTAGGTTTTTAGACCATATTTAATAATCCATTTTAGCTTGCTTAATTAAACTACCTTTTTGACTTCAGGTAGCCAATTTTGAGCCTTTAACCATTTATTGTTTAATAAGCTTATTATTAGCCATAATCCTTTATGGACATTAACTTGTTCTTTTGGAACCTCAATGTGAGAAGTGTAGTATTGTTTTGACATGTGAGATAAAAAAAAATTATTAGTTGTAAGCATAGTATTAGCTTTGATCCTTTGAAGTTTCAAGTCCACTGGAGAAGAAAAAAAAGAGAAGAAAGGAAATAAGACTAAACTAGTTTGTTTCAGAAAGGGAAAAAAAAGGAGAAAGGAAAAAAATGAACTAGTTATGATGGTAAAAAAGAATTTTAAAAATAAGGAAAGGCAACTGGTGAAAGATACGGATATTGAAAAGGGATTTGAATTTGAGTTCAAAACCTTTTATATCATGCTAAAGTTTTTTATTGTAATTCTTATTTGTTTTAGGCAATTGCTTCATTTTTTTCACATGAGTGAGCTACTTAACCAAAATTATCCTACCTATACCTAAGCCAAGTTATAGCCCTTTATAAGATCCTCTTATTTTTTTTCATTATCTTATGCTAGTGGTGGAGATTTTTACTTAGCACAAGCTTATGGTATGTAGTGGTGTATGAGGGAATAAGAGTGAAATATTAGCCACTAAACACTTGAGTAGTGTGAGGTCATTTTTATGAGGGAGTGGCTTTGCACGTTGTGACATTTGCCATGTTAGAGTACATATTGTAAGAAATTTGATTTTAAGAGATTTAAACTCTTCTACTTTGCATTCTTATGTTTCTTTGATTTATTGTACGTGAATATTAAACCTTATGGATCTATGATATTGCCTTGCCATTTGTTGACATATACAGATAATTGCAAGGTGAAGGTTCTTTCATTTGTCATAAAGTGTGATTCTTAGGTATGATGAGCTCCATGTTTATTTGTTTTATTATGATTGCTCATTTTATTTTGTGTCCTTGCATTTTAAGTTTTTGCTTGAGGAAAAGGAAATGTTTAAGTGTGGGGAATTGATGTGTGTTGAGTAATGTATGAGAAATTGATGTTTTAGGTCTAAGTTTGTCAAATAAATATTTAATTTTTAGTTATTTTATGTAAGAAACATGGTATCTTTTATGTTTTTTGTGTGTTTAGTGTGTGTAGGAGTAAAGGGGAGAAAATAGACAGAAGGCGGCTTAAAAATTGAGCTTAAAAAGAAGGCGCTACCACGGGCGTGGTTGACGTCAAGAGCACGACAAGTCAAGGAAGAAAGAGGAAGTCAAAGCTTTGAGGAAAGTCAAACGAATGAAGGTCTTGGTTCTTTTATGAGCGTGATAGTAAGAGCCATTAGAGAGGTCATTTTTGAAAGATTCATTTGAATAGGCAAGTCTTTTCACCAAGGATCATGTACCTTTGGCGAGCAACATCAAGGAACACAATTCTTGGACTAGTAATATATAAATAGATGAAGATTCTGAAGGATAGAGATATATATAAAATATAACATTTTATTATTGAAAAAGAATAATTTTCTATAAGTTCTTAGGTTCAATTTATGTTTTGAAAAAAGACAATAGCAAAGAGGAAGCCCATCATTGTAAAGAGAAAAAGGGTTGAGAGTTCTCTTTCATCATCTTTCATCCATCTCTTCTTATTTGTACATTTTTAATGGTATCTTTAGGAACTTTAACAATTTATGTTTATGTTTATTTGATCATATTAACACAAGTGGTTTTGTTTGAAGAATTTTCTATTAGTACTTTATGTATGATCATAATAAGAAAAAATGTAGTCTAGAGATAGGTTCTTCCTTATATCTAATAGAAATTCATAATTAAAGCATTTCTTGAAAGATCGGAATGTTAGATGATTACTATAGGTTGGTGATTAATCTTGAGATATGTAATTATAACTCACTAATTCATTAATGAGAGTTAAGAGTTAGGATTATTGATGAATATTTTAGGCACTCTAATTCATGTCGATAGAGTGAACTGGAACTTTAATCCAACTTGGCTTCCATGATAAGTTCATATTAAAAATTAAGAGAATATTCCAATTTCCATTGCTTTATTAACTTATATCATAGTTTTATTTATATTATTTGATCATCACTAATTAAGTTAAGTTAATAATTAAATTCAACATTCCACTAATAGTCTATTTTTATTATCACAATTATTTAAAATTGTAAACAAGATTACAATCAGATAGTAATAGTGAGTAATAATAAATCTTCTATCTTTGTGGGAACGATATCTTAAGTACTATAATCGGTAAACCGTGCACTTTCGGATTTAGCACAACAATCACTTGTCAAGCTTTCATGGATTTCTACTCCAGTTTTTTCTATGGCGATGCATGTAGATAATCAAGGCTCATTTCCTAATAACCATTAGGAATTTAGATGAATTAAAATGGCAATTAAGCACTTTAATTAATTTAACTTCGATTTTTCATCATTTTTCTGAAATTAATGTTTGCTTATCAAAATGTTATGAAATTTTACCCCGTATTCAATAACATATACAAAAACAAGTGGTAAAATTTCAAGTCATTACAACATTGTTTTGATGTACTTCTAACTCCGGAGGAAAACTCAACCAATCTAAAACTCAAAATTACAAAACTGCAAAAAAAAATTATTTTTCACTTCTAGTAGCTTATTTAGGTCATATCTAATATGTGTATGTGATTGGAATAATTTTAAGAGGTCTTTAAAGCATTTTATGGCTCGATCAAAGTTTAGGTCAACCGAGTTTACGATATTAATGTTGGTTAATCTATTTTGCTAAATAGTTTGTAATTAAGGGTAGAATATTAATTTCTTCTTTTTCTATTTGTATACCTATAAATACACCCTTGTATCATTGTTTTAGGGTAACTTATAGATAATAGAAAATTTTGAGTTCCACAAATCTACATGGTATCAGAGCCATTGCCGTTTCGAAGGTCGAGTTAACTCCCTTCCGCAGTTGGTTATTTTTTAGGTAACCCTTTTTTTCGACGAGTGTAGAAGGCCGTGTTTTAGTCCTTCTCTTTCGACACCGCCACCATAGGAAGATAGATTGGGTTAAGTTCGGCCTGTGTCCAAATTTTCGACGCCGTCAGAAGCCACGCATGAGTACACGTGTCGCCCATCACTTGCTACCCTTTCTCCACGCGTTCCAGTACATGAGGCACATGGCTCCACCTTCAGCCATTTTTTTGCTGCCTTTTTTCTTTCGATATGCTCGCTACTCTTTTTTGCCTTCGACCCATTGATCTCCGGTGACTTCTGACTTTCTTAGTTTTTGGGTCACACGTAAACAAGTTCTGTCTTTTTCTGGGTTATTTTTTCCTACTGTTTTTTTTATCCTTTTTTGGCTTTTCCATTATGGAAAATATTAAGGATGATCATAAGGAAATTGAGAAACATTATCCCATTAATGACAATCCTTATTCTTAAATTAGTCCAGTTAAACTTGAGGGGAGCCGTACTTATTTAGCCTGGTTTAGATCATGTTTATTGTCGATCAAGGATAGAAGGTTGTAGGCTTATATTGATGGAAGTAAAAAATTGCCATCTATCACCGATCCTAATTTTAATCAATGGGACTCAGATAACTCACTGGTTATGTCTTGGCTCCTAAATTCTATGCATCCTAAAATTTATAGACAGTATTTATTGCTTGAAACTTCAAAGAAGATATGGAAAGCTGCAAAAACAACCTATTCTCGAATGGGAAATGATGCTAGTATCTTTAAGCTTAGGAACAAAGTTCATGGTACAAAACAACGTGAGCTTACTATTTCAGATTATTTCTCTGAAGTGGGTTGTTTATGGCGGGAACTGGATTATTATCATGATTTTCAAGCAAAATGTGTTGATGATGCGGTGCTGATTCAAAAGATGATTGAAAAGGAAAGGGTTTTTGATTTTTTGGCTGGTTTAAATCTTGAATTTGATCAAGTGCGAGTTCAAGTTATTGGCAGAACTCCTTTTCCTTCACTTGAGGAGGCATATTCTTTAATCCAGCAGGAAGAGACTAGAAGAAGTGTTATGCTTTACACTGCACCTATTGACAAGTCGGATTTGACTGCCCATACCTCTCTTGAGCAACCAAAAGGTATTCTTTCTGATAAAAACCACTTGCACTGTGATTACTGTGGTAAGCCAAGGCACACTAAAGAGACTTGCTGGAAATTGTATGGGAGACCTAGTAGGGGCCGTGGGGGAAAACGAGTTAATCCAACAAGGGCTTAAGCATATATGTTAGAAATAGTAGAATCATCTAAGGAGTTGGCTTCAGTTGAGAGTCTCTCATCTGATGAGATTTTGTATTTCAGGCATCTTTTGTCTCAGCTTACTCCTTCATCCAGTGTTACCTCTAACTTGGTCAAGTCAGGTACTACTTTTTCTCATCATAACTCATGGATTATTGATTCTAGTTAGAATAGACATATGACAGGTATTTCTAAAGGCTCTATTAACTACTCTCCTTATTTAAAAAGGGATAGTGTTAGGGTCGCCGATGGGTTTTTAACCCCTATTTCTGGGACAGGTGTTGTTGTTTGTACTCCTAATATTAAATTGGCTTCTGTTCTTCATGTTCCTCAATTCCCTATCAATCTTTTATCTGTTAGTGCTATCACTAAAACTCTTAACTGTAAGGTTAAATTTTTTTTCGTGATTTTTGTATCTTTTAGGATCTTCAAACAGGGAAGAGGATTGACAGTGGTAGAGAGCATGATGGCTTATATATGCTGGAAGATAGTGAAAAGTTGGCTCTTTTTGGAGGGTATCAGGATGTCAACCAGGAGATCATTCAGTGGCATAGACGATTAGGGAATCCATCATTTTTTGTTTTAGAAAAACTATATCCTAGTTTATTTGCTAGAACTCGGTTTGATTCTTTATCTTGTGATGCTTGTGAGTATGCTAAACATACTAAAAACTCTTATCCTTTAAGTGATAATAAAGCCAATGAGCCATTTATGATTGTTCATTCTGATGTTTAGGGACCTACACAAATTGCCTCTTTGTCTGGAAATCGATGGTTTGTTACTTTCATTGATTGTTGCACTAGAATGACTTGAGTGTATTTAATTAAGGCAAAGAGTGATGTTTACTCCTGTTTTCAATTTTTTCATAAAGTGGTTCACACAATTTGATGCTAAAATAAAAGTTTTGCAGTCTGATAATGGGACATAATATATGGATAGTAGGTTTGGTATTTATTTAGAGTCTCATGGGATTATTCACCAAACTAGTTGTCCTTATACTAGTGCTCAAAATGGTGTAGCCGAAAGAAAAAATAGGCATTTGTTAGAAGTTGCTAGATATCTTATGTTTACTATGCATATTCTAAAGTCATATTGGGGCGATGTTGTACTAGCGGCTACCTATCTTATTAATCAAATGCCTCTCAAAGCTCTTAACTTTAGGACTCCTGTAGAAGCCTTAATCGGGAAAACTGGTTATATTGTTCATTGTGTTTTCTTTGTTCATATTAGGAATGTTGGGAAATTAGATCCGAGAGCATTAAGATGTGTGTTCGTTGGATATTCTCCAACTCAAAATGGATATAAGTGCTATCATCCTCCATCTACGAAATTCTTTATGAGTATGGATGTTACCTGTTGGGAGTCCAAACCTTATTTTGGCACTATACAATCACCTCTTTAAGGGGAGAATAGTGAATAAGTGGTGATGAATGTACCCATGCTACCTCATGATCTAGTTCAAAGGGAAAATGAAGAGATTATTGTTTAGGAAAAAAATGGTGTTGATGTTCAGGGAGAGCAGAATGTTGATGCTCAGGGGGAGAAGAATGAGAATGTTGGTCATTTAGATAGATCTGATTTGTTGAGATACTCGAGGAAGAATAGATCTAAAGAAGCCATCATGCATTTTACACTACCAGAATCCTCAGGTGAGTCACTTCTTAACTCTGATCTATTTCTTGATTCTGATTTAAATTTCCTTATTGCTCAAAGAAAATGAGTCAGGTCGTGTACAAAACATTTCATCTCTAACTTTGTTTCCTATGATTATTTGTCTCCTTCCTATAGAGCCTTTGCCTTGTCTCTTTCCTCTAAGTTTATTCCATAGGATTGGAGAGAAGCTATCAAGGATCCAAAGTGGCGATAAGCTATGGTTGAAGAAATGAAAGCTCTCTCTAAAAATGAAACCTGGGAAGTAGTTGCATCTCGAGACAAGAAGTTAGTTCGTTGTAAGTGGGTGTTCACAATTAAACACAAAGTTGATGGTTCAATTGAGAGATTTAAAGCTAAATTATTGGTTAAAAGATTCACCCAGACTTATGGAGTTGACTATTAGGAGACATTTGCACCAGTTGCTAAAATGAATACAATTAAAATCTTGCTGGCCTGTGCAACTAACATGGATTGGGATTTGCTGCAATTTGATGTGAAGAATGCATTTCTCCATGGGGACCTGGAAAAAGAGGTTTATATAGAGATTCCTTCTGGTTTTGATGATGAGAGAACTCAAGGGAAGGTGTGTAAACTGAAGAAAGCCTTGTATGGATTGCCGAGAGCTTGGTTTGATAGATTCAGCAAAGTTATGATATCTTTTGGTTATCAACAAAGTAATGCTAATTATACCCTCTTTATGAGGCACTCCAAGGGTAAGATCACTCTTCTCATTGTTTATGTTGATGACATAGTGATGACAGGGGATGATAAAGAAGAAATGGTTCGACTGAAGAAGCTCTTAACTCGGGAGTTTGAAATCAAGGATCTTGGGAAGCTATAATATTTCTTGGGAATTGAAGTTGCCAGATCAACCAAAGGGATCTTAATTTCTCAAAGAAAATATGTTCTGGATCTTTTGGATGAAACTGGTATGTTGGGATGCAAACCAGCAGATACACCCATTAAAAGTAACCATAAGTTACAAACAGGAATTAAAGGATTAGTTGATAAGGGCAGATATCAAAGATTGGTCGATAGACTTATCTATCTATCTCACACTAGACCAGATATTGCTTATGGAATTAGCTTGGTAAGTCAGTTTATGCATGATCCTAGAGAATCTCATCAACAGGCTATTTTTTGCATTTTGCGGTATTTAAAATTAGCTCCAAGAAGAGGTATTCTTTTTTTCAAAAAACCGTCATCTACGAATTAAAGCTTTCATAGATGCAGATTGGGTTAGATCTTTAGATGATAAAAGATCCACCTCTGGTTATTGTACATTTGTGGGCGGTAATTTAGTCACTTGGAAAAGCAACAAACAGAGTGTAGTTGCAAGATCGAGTGCAGAAGCAGAATATAGAGCTATGCCTTAAGGTGTTTATGAGTTGTTATGGTTGCAAAAATTATTAGCAGAGTTGAATTTAGCTGAAAAAGACCGACTATTTTTGTATTGTGACAAAAAAGCTGCAATCAGTATTGCTCATAATCCAGTTCAACATGATAGGAAAAAACATATCGAAATTAATTGACACTTCATCAAAGAAAAATTATCTGATGGTGTTTTAAGCCTATTTCGTGTAACATTGGAAAGACAATTAGCTAATGTTTTCACCAAAGGACTCGGTAGTCAAGTTTTCCATGCCATAGTTTGCAAGTTGGGCATGTGTAATATATTTACACCAACTTGAGGGGGAGTGTTGGTTAATCTATTTTGTTAAATAGTTTGTAATTAAGGGTAGAATAGTAATTTCTTCTTTTTTTTATTTGTATACCTATAAATACACCCTTGTATCATTGTTTTAGGGTAACTTTGAGATAATAGAAAATCTTGAGTTCCACAAATCTACAATTAAGTAAAAACTTCTCTATCTATTTTGATGGCTTATCTAAACTCAATTTTTTCTTAAATTGCACCATTGGATTATGTTTCACACCTATTTTTATAGTATAAGATTAAGTCAAATTATCTGCTAGGTCACCCATTCTTGGATGTCCCTAGCCTAAGTACATTTGACCCTTATACACTTTCAAGTTTTTCTATATTATTCAATTTCATTCACTCCAAAAAATATCATTAGATTACTATTCATGCTTTAAAACATATCATGCATAACAAATGCAATTTTTGGGGTGTTAAAAAATACATGCAATAAAACTAAAGAATCGATACAATAACAATAAAAATGTTTTGCTAAATTGCATGACATCACTTCTTATCGCTATGCGTCTTTTTTGATTTAAACCGATTTAAGTAATTCCTTGCAGCATTGCATACATCTTAGAGTAGTAATAAAGGAAGAAGAATTATCATAGACACCTAGCCATTTCCCATTCATAAATACTTTATCCTTATAATCCTATTTAGAATTGGTATCATTACCAAGTTTCTCCATTCCATAAGCAAACAATATGTCTACTATAGGTTCTCAAACTTCCCAATGACTGGGCCCTCATCATCACCAAGGTTATCTATGTAACACCCCAAAATTTATATTAGATAGGTATGGTATGTTATAGAGTATGAATAGTAACCTTAGGATATCACCAAGGTTATCGATGTAACACCTCAAATTTTGTAGTAGATAGTTTTTACAGTAAAATTTAAAAGTGTAAAAGTGTTAAATATGCTCAGCTTGGGAAATACGAGGGTGGATGACATGGTTGGTAGTTTGAATTAATCTTGGAATAAGAAAATAGGTATTAAATGAAGTTTGACGATATACTTTGAAATAAACTTAAGCTTAAATAGGCCCTCAAAATAAACAACAAAGATTTTGCCAGGTACGATAGAAAGGGTTTACCGAAAGTTTAACCACGCTAAAAAATGTTATATGAAAGTCCAAAGATTTTTTCATTTGCCTAGATCTACTAAAAATAGTCTAAATTAGTATCTAAAGGTGAAAAATAATTTTTTCAATGATTTTGCATTTTTTGGTTTTAGATCAACTGAGTTTCCCTTCGAAGCTGGAACTATACCAAAATGATCTTAGAATATTTTAAAATTTTCACCACACTCTCTTGCATAGATCTAAACATGTTGAGTGAAATATCACAGTATTATGTTTATTAGAACATCAATTTTTTAAAAATAATGAAAAACCAAGTTTAATTTAATTAGGCAAGTTAAAATGTATTTTTAATTGCTTTAAGGGCATCGATGTCATAATAAATTAGGATAGAATCAGTTGGAACTAGAAATTAAGTAAATAAATTAATAGAGAAATTAATTGGGCTCAAAAGCAAATTAACTATGTGAAATTAGGCCAATTGGTTGGACCAAAGTGGTTAGGCTTGATTTAGCCCAATTGACACAAGTATATAAAGGCAAGAAATACTAGATTTTTCCAAAAAATCTCCCTTCTCCTTTCATTTCAATACTACCCCATCCATGGAAGAAATATAGATAATTCTTCCAAATTCTATTAAACCATTCTTACATAATTCCATCTCCCGTACAATTGTAAGACATAGAATTTATTACTAACCATCTTAGAAGCTTAGAGGAAAAGAAAAAAGGAAGAACTCATATGAAGAAAGGAAGAAAAATTAGAGAATGGCTTAGGAAGGATTTGGCCATGGTGGAATATCAAAAGAAATTAAAAGGAATCAAAGAGGAAAAAGGTTATTTAGATGATTTCCAGCCATAATTAAGTAAGTGGGCACTAACTTAAACTTTAAATCACTTAATTTTCTTAAATTTTAAATAAGCTTACATTATGTAACAGTAGTAATTTTAGTGTAAATGTCAAATAAATTGAGTTATGCTAGAAAAATGGTGTAATATTATATGGTAACAAAGAATTAGTAGAGAAATCAATTATTAGAGATGAAATTGGAGGGTGAATGAGTGGACATCTAGGGGGTGACATGAGTTAAATTGTTGGTTATTTGAATATGAGATTTGAAATAGACAATAAAGAGGTTAGTGAACATAGCATAATAAGTTACAACCTCAAATACCATGTGTACATACTATTTCAATAATGTACATTTATGTAACAAGTGGTTATGGATATAGTATGAGCACATGCTTTTAAGTAAAGATTTAGTATGGTTAAAGAAACATAAATGACTTAATATTACATGGAAAAAATATAGTATAAGTTTGAGAAGCTAAATGAGCCAAATTGGGACCTAAGGCATACACTACAAGAAAAATATTCTTTAACGAAGGGAAATCCAGTCATTAAAAATTAAAATTCGGTCATTAAAACACTATAACGATCAAAAAAATTCGGTCATCACCGGTCGTTAAAAGCCCTATCGTTAATAGTATAGACGACCAGATTGATATCCAGTCGTTAAATGTATTAACTTCCGGAACAAATTCGGATGTTAAATATAAATTTTTAGCAACAGGATTTCCCTTTGCTAATTGTGTTCTGCTTTTAACAAAGAGAATTTCGATTGTTAAAAAAACACTTTTAGCTGCAGAATTTTCCCTTTGTTAATTATTTTTCACTTTTAGCTAAGGAAAATCTGGTCGTAAAAATTAACTTATAACGACCAAAATTTTCCTTCGTTGATTGTTTATATCTTTTAATGAAAGGAAATCCGATCGTTAATGATTACAAATGGTGACCTGATTTTCCATCGCTAAATGTAAATTCGATCATTAATATAAATAATTTTATTTAAATATTTCTCATACACCCCATTCACACTCCCACACATACATATATATCCAAAAATATCATAATACTCTTTTCATAAATATATATCCAAATATTATCTACACACAACATTCACACACAAATATATATCCAAATTATAATAAATAATCTTTTCATAGATTTTAAAATACCAGTTACAAAATATACCAATATTTTGAAATTATTTGAATTTTATTTGTCACATACAAGCTTGTTAAAAAAAATAGCCCCCATCTAAACCATTTTCTATTCACCCAGAATTTTTAGAAAAATGTATAATGAACCTCATTACTTCATCTTCCATAGTTTTGAAGACTTGTAAAATTCAAAATCAAATAATCCAATCAAATGTCTATAAATCAAATAATTCAATCAAATATTTATATGGATATATTAACATTAAGTTTGTAAAACCATATAAAAATTCTAATATGTTGAAGATAAAACATACCAGTTACCAACAGATATACATATATGTATGTATGTATATACATACATACATACATATATCTATGTATGTGTACATACATACATAGATATATGTATGTATGTATGTATGTATGTATGTATGTATGTACATATGTACATACATAAATAGATATATGTATGTACGTATGTACATACATACATATATGTATGTACATGTATGCATGCTTACATACGTATATGTATGTATGTATGTATGTATGCATGTACATACATACATACATACATACATACATATATGTGTTAGAGAGTATGCCCTAGAGCCCATGAAAAAGGGATGAATTTCATATGTGTGAATTTATATTCTTAATAAAAGGCATTATTCATTTATTAATGCTATGCTTAAATACATGAGTTTGTAAATCTTAAATTAATAAATGAAGTCCTTGATATTATAAACACAGTGCAAAGGCAATCATGAAAGTGTTTATGATATGAGGTGTCTATTGCATGTAAATGTGTTAATATCTAAATATCCCTAGTCATAAAATTAACAAGATAGGACATTGATAATTCGCATAGGCTAGCACATGTTATGCTTCTTGAATGGTTCAAGCAGTGGTTCTTATAACTATGATTATGGAAGATAATCAAAGCTAACATATGGATTCTTGTTAGAAGAACAAGTTCATTTGAGATCTGCAAAAAGAATCCTCATATGGATATTAAATCTATGTCAGTGAAAAATCTCTTCATAGCGGTTGTGCAAGTATACTTGGACTTGAGATCACCAAAGATATCTTAAGTAGCAAGTAGTATATTTTGACTCTATAACTAATTACTTCCAACTAGGAGTGAATATAGTTAGGAGATTTGATATATCATGACCTACTTGAAGGTAGTTGAGTGATTAACAAAGGATTCACCATCCCAGATTTAATAAGGGAAGTTCTCTCGCATGATTCTACAATTGCCTTATTCAGAGAATCTCTGGCCAGAGTAATATGCCAAGATGGATAGAGATCCATAGAGGGCATTCTGGGAACAATGGTTAAATTAATAGAACATACATAATTAGATTTATATGAGTTGATAGAAATCCATACTCAGAATCTAATTGAGATAAGAGTGGTGGAAGGAGTAATTGCACGATAATTTTTTCGATAGAATGGTATAGTCAAAACACTTGAATTTCCTGACATTTGGGTAGTCATGATGCCTAGCTAGAGGCCAATCATGATTTTTATAATAGTGTATCAAGAATATCAATAGGGATTGATAAAATAATATAAAGAAGTTTAAATCATGTGAGTTTTGAATAGAACTTACAATTGCATATTATACTGCCAATATGAACAGGAACTCAATAGGTCACACATATATAGAGAAAAAGGATAAAGTGGTAAAATGACAAGGATAATAATATTTGATATTATTATGGGCATAGAGAATTGAATAAGATAATAATTAATTAAAGAGTTTAATTAATTATGATCAAGTAAAATTGTTCGCATAACGTTTTTTGAAATGTTTTGTAAAATTGGACCAAATTGAAATAATGTATTTCATAATTGATTATTATTGAACAATAAGTGTTATAGGGCTGATATAATAATTAATAGGTTCATTGGAGGAGTTATAATGGCCCAAAGAAGTCAAGTTAGCACATAAGCCCTCAAAAAGAAGGGCCACACGTCACTCAAAAATAAATATGTTACATAAGTGTTGTGGAGCCTACATATTTAATTTGGTTGGATTTGGAATTTATTTGGGTAATTAAATCCAAGTATATGTACAAAGGGCCTAGTTTGTGGGTTTTGTGCATAGTCTTTTGTGAAAGGGCCTCAATTGGATTTAATTGAGCCCAAATAATTATAAATAATTCTAGAAGTCCAATTAATAATTCTCCATCAATTTTAAATAGACCAATCCCATCATGAAGTTGGATTTTTTTAACCTAACTATAAAAATCCAAGAGATGTGGAATTAGGATTAAGTGTGAACAATTAAAAAAACACTCTTTCTCTTTTCTCTCAACCCTAGCCTCCACCTTCCCTAGCTAGCATCTAGGGATTTCAGCCAGCCCTTGTTCCTCCCAATTGTTGGTTCTTTCAATCCTTCTCTAGTGTGGATTACTCATTGGAGGTGTTTGATTTTGGACACTGTGGTTTGCGACAACCCGGTGAGAAGTAAAATCAACTGTTCAACAAAAATCAAAGGTAATTTTTCTTATTCTCATTAATATGTATATTGTAAATTCATGGTAATATCAAATATATTGGTTAAAAATTTTAAATTCCGCTTATGTATGAGATGCATGTAACCGATAATTCCCAACATGGTATCAGAGCCTCGGTTTTGCCATGAATATACAATTCTATATTTTTCTGTAGAATAAGTTTTATTTTTGAGTTATTTATTTCATAAACTTTAAAATATCAGATTTGATTGTTCATGAATGAGAAATATTGATTTCTGGATATATGTGTGATCAAATAAATAAAACGAAAACAAAAACGATTCTTTTAAGAAAGGGATCATGGTTTTGTCGTGAATGGCTTTTAATTTTATGGGTTGTTCTAAATTATTTGTTATAAATCCACTCTAAGATCATTTTGATGATAATTTATGTGTTTAATATATGATATTAAGCTGTAGGATCAAACAAAATTAAAATCGAATAAGTTTAGCATGAAAATTAGTTTAGTCGAAAAGTTCGATAAATTGGTGTTCTTGGTGTGTTCTTGTTTAGAACAATTTTTAATCTTATAAATCTGATATATATGATATATTAAAGTGTTTTAATTAATTGGATTAATTAAAATGGGCCATAAATTAATTGGATTAATTTTAATTTGTTAAAACCACTTAATGACCTTAATTATGTTTACGGACTTGGTTTAAATTAGTGAATGACTTGGTGGACCCAAGGAGCTAATTTAAATTAAATATTATAAACTATAATTAAGTTTATTAAAGGTTTTTAAGGGCTGGAGTGGGCTTGGCTCATTCCAAAAGGCCCAAATGGTCCAATAGACACAAAAATAGTTTGTGTGTGAACACACTTTAGGGTTTTGTTGTGTGGGTTTTGGCCTACGCTTGTTTTAAGCTGAAAATTAATTTTTTAATTATTTAATATGATTAATTAATTAAATAATCAATTTATAATTAATTAATAATCAATTGGATTGATAATTAAGGTAAGAACACATACCTGCAAAAAGGTTTCCTAAAATGAAAGTTTCCAAAATGAAAAAAGTTACCTAATTTGATCACATTATTAAAATAACTCAAAAGTATGTTTCAAGAGTTGAAAAAAAGTTAGTAATCCATTATATGTTTTACTTTATGCATTAGAAATGCATATAGGGGTGTATGATTTGCATGATGGATAGTTATGGATAAGGCCTAATGTGATTGAGCATTATGCATGCTTTGGCCTAATGAGGACGTTCATGTCTCGGCCACTTGTTTTTTGTTTGTATTTCTTTTTCAAATTATAATATGTAATTAGATTACTTAGATTATAATTAGAGATAGAGATGGAGACCACTATAAAGGAGCAAGATGGGCCGGATGGAGATCAAACAAGCTTGAAGATAATGTAATTATTTTTTACTTGTTTGAATCATGCATACTACCTAGGTGTGACCTTTTGATTTCCCTTTTAGCTCGGGGAAATCAATGTAGTAAAGTCCATAACTATAACATATTTGTATGCTTATATTTATGTAATAGATATAGGATGCATACCAATGTATGCCTACCATGTATGATGAGACTTAATTAACTAAAACCCTCAAACAAATACTAAGGTATATAAGCCTTCCATTAATTTGAGGAGAATCAGAGTTCTTTATAGTGTGGGTTGTTAACCACAGTCAAGCTCACATTATATCCAATATGTTCAAATCTAATTAAATGGGTCATCTTAGCTAGCCCATTAGTTTGTTGACCACAGTCAAGGCTAATGGTTCTAGAGGAAAGATTAGGAAATGCATATATGATATGCATGTATCAAGAGTTGATAACCTAATGATCCAATAGTTGTGTAGAGACACAATTGGTATAGAGATAACTACCTTTCAAGGGTATGGAGTTTGGCTTGTTGACCATAGTCAAGGTCAAATTACACATCAAGGATTGGATATTGGCCCACTAGGAAAACCATCGGGTTTTCTCGGATTAAATAGTGAGGGCTATTAATTCTTAATAGAATAGTGGGAGTAAATGGATTAATTAAAGACCTAATTAATGCATACATATATATGAACATACTCTCATATGTTTTATTTTTCACATCTAGGTCATCATCATGAGCCCATCAAACATTAATATACGATCAATCTTGGATAAAAAGCTGGTTGGCAGCAACTATTCTGACTGGATTAGGCAAGTGAGAATTGTTCTCAGAGCTAAAAATATCCATTATGTCTTGGATAAAGATCCACCACCACTTTCATCAGATGATGCCATTGATGAGATCAAAGGCACTTATCAAAAATACATGAAGGATAATGAAGCGGTAGCATGTCTAATGCTGGGTGCTATGTCCTCGGAGCTTCAGAATCAACATGAGATGATGGATGCAAGAACCATCATTTTGAATCTTGAGGAGCTTTATTCTTTTCAGGCTAGAACAAAGCAATATGAGATTACTCGAGCTCGATTTAGCTGCAAAATGGTGGAAGGCACTTCAGTTGTTATTCATACATTGAAGATGCATAGGTATATTGAGCATTTGAGTAGACTTGGCTATGTAATGGATAATGATTCATACATAGATTTAATCTTGTACTCGTTGGCTCCAAGTTATGCACCTTTTGTGCTTAACTTGAACATGAACAAGATCCAAGTTACCATTCCTAAGTTAATCAACATACTCAAAATAGCTGACAGATTAAGAAGGATCCAAAAAGTGTCATGGTTGTCACTTCTGCTAAAGGCAAGAAGCAGAAGAAGAAGATAACTAAGGCGCAGCCAAATAATGGTGGGATCTCCAAGAAGAAGGTTGCCAAGAAAGAGAATCCCAAAGGAACTTGCTTCTATTGTGGAAAGGATGGTCACTAGAAGCGTAACTGTAAGGCCTATCTGGATTCTCTCAAGGAGAAGAAGCAAGCTGATGCTTCTACTTCAGGTATTCATATGATTGAAATTAATACTTATTCTATTGCTTCAAAATGATGGGGATTTATTTGAACCCTTAGTCTCACTAGACTGCGTATAGGATGAGTAGGGTATTGTTCCAAAGGGAACGGGGTAAATTTTGTATTGAAATCACAAAGATTAGATGGATAGGTAACAAATAAAATAAAGATCATGCATTTAACTAAATATTTAAACTACTTTGGATATATTAAATTAATTTGGATTAAAGATGACTTAAATGATGGTATGAACATACATTAAAAATTATGAAATAGTAATTCATTTAAGGACAAGTTCTAGATAATTATATAAATAAAGTGACTGGAGAATTTAGCCAAGATTCTTTAAAGCAACTCTCGTTGTCAGTAAAGATATTTTTATTTAGAGTCTATAAGCACTCTCATGTCATTATAGAGATAAACAAAAATTATGAAGCTCCATGCCAATTCTTTAACCCCTCAAAGTGAATTCCTTAAGTCAAATTAAAGGAATTCAATGCTTCAAGTACATTCATTTGTTTTTCCATCAAAGAATTCCAACTCTCGTTGCGAATAAATTGACTAACATGCCAAATATGGTGGCCAATCATACATTGCAAATCAAAGCACACAAATGGATGTAAATCATAATTCATGCATAATAAGAATAAACATGTCTTAAACAAATACTAGTGCATATTTATAATGTATAAAGGAAACTAGCCAAAGTATATAATGAAATTAAAGACAAACAAGAGAAAGAAAACTATCTCATTTTCCTTTGGATTTTCCCTTTGTAATCATCTAATAAAAGCTAAGTAAAAATGTTTATCCAAAATAATAACTATATTTCTAATAACTAAACATTGATTGATCTCCTATATATAGAGCTTGACTCTACAGATATGTCCCTTAAGAAATCACGAAAGGTTGCTTCTGAAAGGACATGATGTATGGCTGAAAGATCAGGTGCAAAAGACACAACGGTTTGGAAACAAATGCTTGTCCGACTCGTGAATGCCTTCACGAGTCGTGAGCCTCTACTTCACTCGTGATTGCTTGCTTTAGTCGTGATTTGTGCTGCTTTCCTTACTGAGTCGTGACTACCTTCACGACTCGTGAACTACTGCTGGGACTCGTGAAGATGTTCACGAGTCGTGAATTGTACTACTCTTTCTTCTTCACTCCTTCTCCACTCGTGAGGCTTTTCACTAATCACACAAAGCTATCCGAGTCGTGAACCACTTCACTACTCGTGATCTTCTTCTTCAAAATTTCACCATCTTCTTCATTTCCTTCATACTTCACCAATTTTAACCTAAAAACAAACATAAACACATAAATTGAACATAAACACATAAAAATACATATAATATTACATACTTAGCTACATAAATAAGAGAAAAACACACATAAAAAGGTAGACATTTTACATGACATCACAAAACAATCTTGGATATTTGATACCGCATGTGGATCTAACTTGTGTAAAAATCTAAAGGGGCTTAGAAGCTTTAGAAGAGTTGGAAAGGCAGAGATATGTATGCAGTCAGCTACTGGACAGAACATCTCTATAACAGTTGTGGGGACTTACCATTTGCCTTTTCCAAGTTGATTAGTATTGGAATTAAATAATTGTTATTATGTTCCAGCTTTATCCATGAGTATTATTTCTTTCAGTTGTTTATTAAATAATTATGACATTTCTTTAAAGGACAAGTGTTGTTAAATTTTTAAGAACAATATGTTTTATGCAAAAGCTATCATTGAGAATGGTATATTTGTTCTTGAATTAATTAAAAAAGTGTATAATGTGGATACCAAGATAATGAAACATGATAATCTAAATACCTCATACTTATGGCATTTTTTTAAGGCCATATAAATGAGAAACACATGACCAAATTACCAAGTCAGGTCATTTGGGATCATTTAATTATGAACCATTTGATACATGCGAATCTTGTTTATTAGGAAAAATGACAAAAGCTCCCTTTATTAGTAAAGGAGAATGAGCTAAAATGGTTTTGGACTTAATACATTCAGATGTATGTGGTCCAATGACTACACATGCCAGAGGAGGTTACTCCTACTTCATTACTTTCATAGATGATTATTCCAGGTATAGATACATCTATCTATTGAAACATAAATCAGAAGCATTTGAAAAGTTCAAAGAATTCAGAAATAAAGTAGAGAAACAACTTGGCAAGAGTATTAAAATACTTAGATCATATCAAGGTGGAGAATACTTAAGCCAAGAATTTCAAGATTATCTTAGAGATAATGGGATTTTATCTCAATGGACTCCACCATATACACCACAACACAATGGTGTATCTGAAAGGAGAAATCGAACACTCTTAGATATGGTTCGATCAATGATGAGCTGAGCTGACTTGCCTAAGTATTTTTGGAGATATACACTAGAAACTATTGTTTATGTGTTAAACAGAGTTCTTAGTAAATCGGTTGATGTTACTCCATATAAGATGTGGAATAACAAGAAACCCACGCTTTCTCATATGAAAGTATGGGGTTGTCCTGCTTATGTGAAGAGGACAATGTCAGACAAACTAGATGTTAAGTCTGACAAATGTTTATTTGTGGGATATCCAAAAGAAATATTTGGATATTATTTCTATCATCCCTTAAAACAAGAGGTGTTTGTTTCAAGGCATACTGTCTTCTTGAAAAGAGAATTTCTCCTACAAGAGGACAGTGGGAGTAAAATTGAACTTGGTCAGTTCAAGACCCACAAATAGAAGTAGATCAACTGATTGAACCCGAGACTGAATTTTATAATGATGAGATTACAGTTGAACCTAATTATGCACAAAATCCTACAAGATCTACTAGGATGTGTTCTATCCCAGTGAGATATGGATTTCACATTGATTCGGATAGAGGCATAAATATAGTAGAGGACAATGAGCCTACAAGCTATCAAGAAGTTTTGAACAGTTTAGAACGTGATTTATGGCTTAAGGCTATGCAATCTGAAATGGACTTCATGTATGATAACAAAGTATGGACATTAACTCAACCACCTGAAGGGATAAAAACCAAAAGGTGTTTTGAAGACCGACATGGAAGGTAATATAGTTACCTATAAAGCTCACTTAGTAGCAAAGGGCTATCATCAAAAAGAAGGTATTGACTATGATGAAACCTTTTCTCCTGTAGTGATGCTCAAGTCTATAAGAATATTTTTAGCCATTGAAGCTCATTATGATTATGAGATTTGGCAAATAGATGTGAAGACAACTGTCCTAAATGGAAATCTGACTGAGGATGTGTATATGACACAATCAAAAGGGTTCACATCAGGAAATGGCGAAAAGGTATGCAAGCTTCACAGATTCATTTATGGATTGAAGTAAGCCTTTAGGAGCTGGAACATACGATTCAATGAGACAATCAAAGAGTTTGGTTTCTCACATAATAAAGATGAACCTTGTGTGTATAAAAAGGTCAGTGGGAATGCAATTGTCTTCCTGGTTCTATATGTGGATGGCATATTGATCATGGAAAATGATATTTCTCTTCTCCAATCTATTAAAATATGGTTAACCAAGCAATTCTCCATGAAAGACATTGGAGAAGCATCCTATATTCTGGGAATAAGGATCTATAGAGATAGATCCAATAGGTTGCTAGGTCTTTCTCAAAGTACATACATAGATAAGGTGTTGAAGAGGTTCAATATAGATCTCTCTAAGAAAGGGTTTATACCCATGGTGCATGGGAAATGCCTTTCTAAGTCTATGTGTATGCACTCACTAGAGCATAGAGAGAGCATGAATAGAATACCATATGCATCGGCAATTGGTTCTATCATGTATACTATGATTATGTACATTTCCAGATATAGAATTTGCTTTGAGTGTCACAAGCAGATTCCAATCCAATTTTTGAGAGGAACACTGGGAAACTGTCCAGAATATCCTTAAGTACTTGAGAAGGACTAAGGATATATTCTTGGTATATGGAGAGGGTAGTTTGGAAGTAAAAGGGTATACAGATGCCAGCTTCCAATCTGACCAAGATGATTTTAAATCACAGTCTGGTTATGTGTTCATAATGGGAGGAGGAGCATTTAGTTGGAAGAGTTCCAAATAAGAAACAACTGCTGATTCCACGACAGAAGCTGAGTATATTGCTGCTTCAGAAGCAGCTAAAGAAGCAATCTGGATCAAAAAGTTCATATCTGAACTAAGAGTGGTGCCTAGCATTGTTGATCCAATTCCCTTATATTGTGGCAATAATAGAGCCATTGCGCAAGCAAAAGAACCACAGTCTCATCAGTTATCCAAGTATGTTATCAGATGCTACCATATCATAAGGGAAATAATAGCTAGAAATGATGTGAAAATAGAAAGGGTCCCAACAGATGATAATATGGCGGATCCTCTCACTAAAGCACTTTCCCAGATAAAGCATGATCACCATATAAATAGCATGTGTCTGAGACATATGAGTGATTGGCTCTAGTACAACTGGGAGATTGTTAGAAAGTATGCCATAGAGCCCATGTAAAAGGGATGAATTTCATATGTATGAATTTATATTCTTAATAAACAACATTATTCATTTATTCATGCTCTGTTTAAATACATGAGTTTGTAAATCTTTAATTAATAAATGAAGTCCTTGATATTTTAAACACAGTGTAAAGGCAATCATGAAAGTGTTCATGATATGAGGTGTCTATTGCATGTAAATGTGTTAATATATAATTATCCCTAGTCATAAAATTAACAAGATAGGACATTGTTAATTCAGACAGACTAGTACATGTTATACTTCTTGAATGGTTCAAGAAGTGGTTCTCATAACTGTGATTATGGAAGATAATCAAAGCTAACATGTGGATGCTTGTTAAAAGAACAAGGTCATTGGAGATCTGCAAAGAGAATCCTCACATGGATATTAAATCTATGTCAGTGAGGAATCTCTTCATAGCGGTTGTGCAAGTATCATTGGACTTGAGATTACCAAAGTTATCTTAAGTAGCAAGTAGTATATTTTGACTCCATAACTAATTACTTCTAACTGGGAGTGAACATAGTTAGGAGATTGGATATATCATGACCTACTTGAAGATAGTTGAGTTATTAGCAAAGGATTCACCATCCCATATTTAATAAGGAAAGTTATCTCGCATGATTTTATAATTGCCTTGTTCAGAGAATCTCTGGCCAGAGTAATATGCCAAGATGGATAGAGATCCATGGAGGGCATTTTGGGAAAAATGGTTAAATTAATATAACATACATAATTATATTTATATGAGTTGACAGAAATCCATACTCAAAATCTAATTGAGATAAGAGTGGTGGAAGGAGTAATTGCACGGTAACTGTTTCTATGGAATGATATAGTCAAACCACTTGACTTTCCTGACATTTGGGTAGTCATGATGCCTAGCTAGAGGCCAATCATCATGTGTATAATAGTGTATCAAGAATATCAATAGGGATTGATAAAATGATTTAAAGAAGTTTAAATCATATGAGTTTTGAATAGAACTCACAATTACATATTTTACTGCCAATATGGACAGGAACCCAATAGGTCACACACATATAGAGAAAAAGGATAAAATGGTAAAATGAAAAGGATAATAATATTTGATATTATTATGGGCATAGAGAAGTAAATAAGATAATAATTAATTAAAGAGTCTAATTAATTATGATCAAGTAAAATTGTTCGCATAACTTTTTTTTAAATCTTCTGTAAAATTTGACCTAATTGAAATAATATATTTAATAATTGATTATTTTTGAACTATAAGTTTTATAGGGCTGATATAATAATTAATAGGTTCATTGGAGAAATTATAAAGGCCCAAAGAAGTGAAGTTGGCATAGAAGCCCTCCAAAAAAAGGGCCACACGTCAACTCCAAAACAGAAGGCCTTAGAGGCCTACTTCTTGGACCAAAATAAATTAAATAAGTTACATAAGTGTTATGGAGCCTACATATTTAATTTGGTTGGATTTGAAATTCATTTGGGTAATTAAATCCAAGTATATATACATAGGACCTAGTTTGTGGGTTTTGTGCATAGTTTTTTGTGAAAAGGGCTTAAATTGGATTTAATTGAGCCCAAATAATTTTAAATAATTCCAGAAGTCCAATTAATAATTCTCCAGCAATTTTAAAGAGCCCAATCACATCATGAAGTTGAATTTTTTTAACCTAACTATAAAAATCCAAGAGATGTGGAATTAGGGTTAAGTGTGAACAATTAAAAAAACACTCTCTCGCTTTTCTCTCAACCCTAGCTGCCACCTTCCCTAGCTAGCATCTAGGGATTTCAGCCAGCCCTTGTTACTCCCAATTTTTGGTTCTTTCAATCCTTCTCTAGTGTGGATTACTCATTGGAGGTGTTCGATTTTGGACACTATGGTTTACGACAACCCGGTGAGAAGTAAAATCAACTGTTCAACAAAAATCAAAGGTGATTTTTCTTATTTTCATTAATATGTATATTGTAAATTCATGGTAAGATCAAATATATTGGTTAAAAATTTTAAATTTTGCTTATGTATGAGATGCATGTAACCGATAATTTCCAACATGGTATCAGAGCCTCGATTTTGCCATGAATATACAATTCTATATTTTTCTGTAGAATAAGTTTTGTTTCTGAGTTATTTATTTAATTAACTTTAAAATATCAGATTTGATTGTTCATGAATGATAAATAGTGATTTCTGGATATATGTGTGTTCAAATAAATAAAACGAAAATAAAAACGATTCTTTTGAGAAATGGATCATGATTTCGGCGTTAATGGCTTTTAATTTTAGGGGCTGTTCTAAATTAATTTTTTATAGATCCACTCTAAGATCATTTTGATGATAATTTATGTGTTTAATATGTGATATTAAGCCATAGGATCAAATGAAATTAAAATCGAACAAGTTTAGCATGAAAATTAGTTTAGTCAAAAAGTTCGATAAATTGGTGTTCTTGGTGTGTTCTTGATGTGTTCTTGTTTAGAACGATTTTTAATCTTATAAAAATGATATATTAAAATTTTTTAATTAATTGCATTAATTAAAATGGGCCTTCAATTAATTGGATTAGTTTTAATTCATTAAAACCACTTAATGGTCTTAATTATGTTTACGGACTTGGTTTAAATTAGTGAATGACTTGGTGGGCCCAAGGAGCAGATTTAAATTTAATATTACAAACTATAATTAAGTTTATTAATGGGTTTTAAGGGCTGAAGTGGGCTTGGCTCATTCCAAAAGGCCCAAATGGTCCAATAGACACAAAACTAATTTGTGTGTGAACACACTTTAGGGTTTTGTTGTGTGGGTTTTGGCCTACCCTTGTTTTAAGCCCAAAATTGATTTTTTAATTATTTAATATGATTAATTAATTAAATAAACAATTGATAATTAATTAATAATCAATTGGATTGATAATTAAGGTAAGAACACATACCTGCAAAAAGGTTTCCTAAAATGAAAGTTTCCAAAATGGAAAAAGTTTCCTAATTTGATCACATTATTAAAATAACTCAAAAGTATGTTTCAAGAGTTGAAACAAAGTTAGTAAACCATTATATATTTTAATTTATGCATTAGAAATGCATATAAGGGTGTATGATTGGCATGATGGATAGTTATGGACAAGGCCCAATGTGATTGAGCATTATGCATGTTTTGGCCTAGTGAGGACTTTCATGTCCCTGCACTTGTTTTTGGTTTGTATTTCTTTTTCAAATTGTAATATGTAATTAGATTACTTAGATTGGAATTAGAGATAGAGATGGAGACCACTATCAAGGAGCAAGATGGGTCTGATGGAGATCCAACAAGCTTGAAAATAATGTAATTATTTTTTACTTGTTTGAATCATGCATACTACCTTGGTGTGACCTATTAATTTCCCTTTTGGCTCGGGGAAATCAATGTAGTAAAGTCCATAACTATACCATATTTGTATGCTTATATTTATGTGATAGATATAGGATGCATACCAATGTATACCAACCATATATGATGAGACTTAATTAACTAAAGCCCTCAAACAAATACTAAGGTATATAAGCCTTCCATTAATTTGAGGAGAACCAGAGTTCTTTATAGTGTGGGTTGTTGACCACAGTCAAGCTCACATTATATCGAATATGTTCAAATCTAATTAAATGGGTCATCTTAGCTAGCCCATTAGTTTGTTAACCACAATCAAGGCTAATGGTTCTAGAGGCAAGATTAGGGAATGCATATATGATATGCATGTATCAAGAGTTGATAACCTAATGATCCAATAGTTGTGTAGAGACACAATTGGTATAGAGATACCTACCTTTCAAGGGTATCGAGTTTGGCTTGTTGACCATAGTCTAGGTCAAATTAGATATCAAGGATTGGATATTGGCCCACTAGGAAAACCATCGGGTTTTCTCGAATTAAATAGTAAGGGCTATTAATTCGCAATAGAATAGTGGGAGTAAATATATTAATTAAAGACCTAATTAATGCATACATATATATGAACATACTTTCATATTTTTTTTTCACATCTAGGTCATTATCATGAGCACATCAAACATTAATATACGATCAATCTTGGATAACAAGCTGGTTGGCAGCAACTATTCTGACTGGATCAGGCAAGTGAGAATTGTTCTCAGAGCTGAAAAGATCCATTATGTCTTGGATAAAGATCCACCACCACTTCCATCAGATGATGCCATTGATGAGATCAAAGGCACTTATCAAAAATACATGGAGGATAGTGAAGCGACAGCATGTCTGATGCTGGGTGCTATGTCCTTGGAGCTTCAGAATCAGCATGAGATGATGGATGCAAGGACCATCATTTTGCATCTTGAGGAGCTTTAATCTTCTCAGGCTAGAACTAAGCAATATGAGATTGCTCGAGCTCTATTTAGCTGCAAAATGGTGGCAGACACTTCAGCTGCTACTCATGCATTGAAGATGTATGGGTATATTGAGCATTTGAGTAGACTTGGCTATGTAATGGATAATGATCTATACATAGATTTAATCTTGTACTCGTTTGCTCCAAGTTATGCACCTTTTGTGCTTAAATTCAACATGAACAAGATCTAAGTTACCATTCCTGAGTTAATCAATATGCTCAAAACAGCTGATGGATCCTTTAAGAAGGATCCAAAAAGTGTCATGGTTGTCACTTATGCTAAATGCAAGAAGCAGAAGAAGAAGAAGAAGAAGAAGAAGATAACCAAGGCGCAACCAAAGAATGATTGGATCCCCAAGAATAAGGTTTCCAAGAAAGAGAATCCCAAAGGAACTTGCTTCCATTGTGGAAAGGATGGTCACTGGAAGCGTAACTACAAGGCCTATCTAGATTCTCTCAAGGAGAAGAAGCAAGCTGATGCTTTTACTTCAGGCATTCATATGATTGAAATTAATACTTATTCTATTGCTTCAAAAAAATTTTGGGTATTAGATACCAGATGTGGATCTCACTTGTGTAATGATCTAAAGGGGCTTAGAAGATTTAGAAGAGTTGGAAAGGCAGAGATATGTTTGCAGTTAGCTATTGGACAAAATATCTCTACAACGATTTTGGGGACTTACCATTTGCCTCTTCCAAGTGGATTTGTATTGGAATTAAATAATTGTTATTATGTTCTAGCTTTATCCAAGAGTATTATTTCTTTCAGTTGTTTATTAAACGATTATAACATTTCTTTAAAGGACAAGTGTTGTTACATTTTTAAGAACAATATGTTTTATGTAAAAGCTATCATTGAGAATGGTATATTTGTCCTTGATTTAATTAAAGAAGTGCATAATGTGGATACCAAGAGAATGAAATATGATAATCTAAATGCCTCATACTTATGGCATTGTCTTTTAGGAAATATAAATGAGAAACACATGACTAAATCACACAAGTCAGGTGATTTGGGATCATTTGATTATGAATCATTTGATACATGCGAATCTTGTTTATTAGGAAAAATGACAAAAGCTCCCTTTATTAGTAAAGGATAATGAGCTAAAATTGTTTTGGACTTAATACATTCAGATGTATGTGGTCCAATGATTATAATTCCTAGAGGAGGTTACTCCTACTTTATTACTTTCATAGATGATTATTCTAGGTATGGATACATCTATCTATTGAAATATAAATCAGAAGCATTTGAAAAGTTCAAAGAATTCAAAAATGAAGTAGAGAAACAACATGGCAAGAGTATTAAAACACTTAGATCAGATCGAGGTGTAGAATACTTAAGCCAAGAATTTCAAGATTATCTTAGAGATAATGGGATTTTATCTCAATGGACTCCACCATATACACCACAACACAATGGTGTATCTGAAAGGAGAAATTGAACACTATTAGATATGGATCGATCAATGATGAGTCGAGTAGACTTGCCTAAGTCTTTTTGGGGATATGTACTAGAAACTGCTGTTTATGTGTTAAACAGAGTTCCTAGTAAATCAATTGATGTTACTCCATATAATATGTGGAATAACAAGAAACCCACGCTTTCTCATAAGAAAGTATGGGGTTATCCTGCTTATGTGAAGGGGACAATGTCAGACAAACTAGATGTTAAGTCTGACAAATGTTTATTTATGGGATATCCAAAAGAAACCTTTGGATATTATTTCTATCATCCCTTAGAACAAAAGGTGTTTGTTTCAAGGCATGTTGTCTTCTTGGAAAGAGAATTTCTCCTATGAGAGGATAGTGGGAGTAAAATTGAACTTGGTGAAGTTCAAGACCCAAAAATAGAAGTAGATCAACCGATTGAACCTGAGATTGAATTTCATAATGATGAGATTATAGTTGAACCTAATTATACACAAAATCCTAGAGGATCTACTAGGATGCATTCTATCCCTATGAGATATGGATTTCACATTGATTAAGATAGAGGAATAACTGTAGTATAGGACAATGAGCCTACAAGCTATCAAGAAGTTTTGAACAGTTCAGAACGTGATTTATGGCTTAAGGCTATGCAGTCTTAAATGGACTCCATGTATGAGAAAAATGTATGGACTTTAACTCAACCACCTGAAGGGATAAAAATCATAGGGTGCAAATGGGTCTTCAAAAAGAAGACCGATATGGAAGGTAATATAGTTACATATAAAGCTCACTTAGTAGCAATGGTCTATCGTCAAAAAGAAGGTATTGACTATGATGAAACCTTTTCTTCTGTAGCGATGCTCAAGTCTATAAGAATACTTTCAGCTATTGCAGTTCATTATGATTATGAGATTTGGCAAATAGATGCGAAGACAACTTTTCTAAATGGAAATCTAACTGAGGATGTGTATATGATACAACTAGAAGGGTTCACATCAGGAAATGGCAAAAAGGTATGCAAGCTTTAAAGATCCATTTATGGATTGAAGCAAGCCTCTAGGAGATGGAACATGCGATTCAATGAGACAATCAAAGAGTTTGGTTTCTCAAAGAATGAAGATGAACCTTGTGTGTATAAAAAGGTCGGTGGGAGTGCAATTGTCTTCCTGGTTCTATATGTTGATGACATATTGATCATGGAAAATGATATTTCTCTTTTCCAATCTGTTAAAATATGGTTATCCAAGCAATTCTTCATGAAATACCTTGGAGAAGCATCCTATATTCTACGAATAAGGATCTATAGAGATAGATCCAATAGGTTGCTAGGTCTTTCTCAAAGTACATACATAGATAAGGTATTGAAAAGGTTCAATATGGATCTCTCTAAGAAAGGGTTTAAACCCATGGTGCATGGGAAATGCCTTTCTAAGTTTATGTGTCCGCAAACACTAGAGGATAGAGAAAGCATGAATAGAATACCATATGCATCAGCAATTGGTTTTATCATGTATGCTATGATTATAAACACATCCAGATATAACATTTGCTTTGAGTGTCAAAAGCAGATTCCAATCCAATTTTGGAAAGGAACACTGGGCAACTGTCAAGAATATCCTTAAGTACTTGAGAAGGACTAAGGATATATTCTTGGTATATGGAGAGGGCTATTTGGAAGTAAAAGGGTATACAGATGCCAGCTTCCAATCTAACAAAGATGATTGTAAATCACAGTCTGGTTATTTGTTCATAATGGGAGGAGGAGCAGTTAGTTGGAAGAGTTCCAAACAAGAAACAACAGATGATTCCACGACAGAAGCTGAGTACATTGCTACTTCGAAAGCAACCAAAGAAGCATTCTGGATCAAAAATTTCATATCTGAATTAGGAGTGGTGCTTAGCATTAATGATCCAATTCCCTTATACTTTGACAACAATAGAGCCATTGCACAAGCAAAGGAACCACGATCTCATCAGCGATCCAAGCATGTTGTTAGACGCTACCATCTTATAAGATAAATAGTAGCTAGATATGATGTGAAAATAGAAAGGGTCCCTACATATGATAATAATAAAGCACGATCACTATATAAATAGCATGGGTTTGAGAAATATGAGTGATTGGCTCTAGTGCAAGTGGGAGATTGTTAGAAAGTATGCCTTAGAGCCCATGTAAAAGGGATGAATTTCATTTGTATGAATTTATATTCTTAATAAAAGGCATTATTCATTTATTAATGTTATGTTTAAATACATGAGTTTGTAAATCTTAAATTAATAAATGAAGTCTTGGATATTATAAAAATAGTGCAAAGGCAATCATGAAAGTGTTCATGATATGGGGTGTCTATTGCATGCAAATGTGTTAATATCTAAATTTCCCTAGTCATAGAATTAACAAGATAGGACATTATTAATTCGGATAGACTAGCACATGTTATGCTTCTTGAATGGTTCAAGCAATGGTTCTTATAACTGTGATTATGGAAGATAATCAATGCTAACATGTGCATGCATGTTAGAAGAAAAAGTTCATTGGAGACCTGCAAAGAGAATCCTCACATGGATATTAAATCTATGTCAGTGAGGAATCTCTTCATAGTGGTTGTGCAAGTATCCTTGGACTTGAGATCACCAAAGTTATCTTAAGTAGCAAGTGGTATATTTTGACTCAATAACCGATTACTTCCAACTGGGAGTGAACATATTTAGGAGATTGGATATATCATGACCTACTTGAAGATAGTTGAGTGATTAACAAAGGATTCACCATCCCAGATTTAATAAGGAAAGTTATCTCGCATGATTTTATAATTGCCTTGTTCAGAGCATCTCTGGCAAGAGTAATATGCCAAGATGGATTGAGATCCATAGAGGGCATTTTAGGAATAATGATTAAATTAATAAAACATACATAATTAGATTTATATGAGTTGACAGAAATCCATACTCAGAATCTAATTGAGATAAGAGTGGTGGAAGGAGTAATTGCACGGTAATTATTTCTATGGAAGGGTATAGTTAAACCACTTAACTTTCCTGACATTTGGGTAGTCATGATGCCTAGCTAGAGGCCGATCATGATTTATATAATAGTGTATCAAGAATATCAATAGGGATTGATAAAATGATTTAAAGAAGTTTAAATCACGTGAGTTTTGAATAGAACTCACAATTACATATTATACTGCCAATATGGACAGGAATCCAATAGGTCACACACATATAGAGAAAAAGGATAAAATGGTAAAATTACAAGGATAATAATATTTGATATTATTATGGAGATAGAGAAGTGAATAAGATAATAATTAATTAAAGAGTTTAATTGATTATGATCAAGTAAAATTGTTCGCATAACTTTTTTTCAAATGTTCTGTAAAATTGGACGAATTAAAATATTGTATTTCATAATTGATTATTATTGAACTATAAGTGTTATAGGGATAATATAATAATTAATAGGTTCATTGGAGGAATTATAAAGGCCCAAAGAAGTGAAGTTGGCATAGAAGCCCTCCAAAAGAAGGGCCACACGTCAACTCCAAAACAAAAGGCCTTAGAGACCTACTTCTTTGACCAAAATAAATTAAATATGTTACATAAGTGTTGTGGAGCCGACATATTTAATTTGGTCGGATTTGGAATTCATTTGGGTAATTAAAGACAAGTATATATACAAAGGGCCTAGTTTATGGGTTTTGTGCATAGTCTTTTGTGAAAGGGCTTAAATTGGATTTAATTGAGCCCAAATAATTATAAATAATTTCAGAAGCCTAGTTAATAATTTTCCATAATTTTAAAGAGCCCAATCCCATCATGAAGTTGGATTTTTTTAACCTAACTATAAAAATCCAAGAGATGTGGAATTAGGGTTAAGTGTGAACAATTAAAAAAACACTCTCTCCCTTCTCTCTCAATCCTAACCACCACCTTCCCTAGCTAGTATCTAGGGATTTTTGCCAGCCCTTGTTCCACCTAATTGTTTTTTCTTTTAATCCTTCTCTAGTGTGGATTACTCATTGGAAGTGTTCGATTTTGGACACTATGGTTTGCGAAAACCCGGTGAGAAGTAAAATCAACTGTTCAACAAAAATCAAAGGTGATTTTTCTTATTCTCATTAATATGTGTATTGTAAACTCATGGCAGGATCAGATATATTGGTTAAAAATTTTAAATTCCACTTATGTAAGAGATGCATGTAACCGATAATTCCCATCAATATGTATGTACATGTACGCATGCTTACATACATACGCACGTATGTATGTACGCATATATATATATATATATATATATATATATATATATATATATATATATATATATATATATATATATATATATATATATATATATATATATATATATATATATATATATATATATATATATATATATATATATATATATATATATATATATATATATATATATATATATATATATATATATATATATATAAAGGGATCTTTTTTAAACATGTATCCATAAATAATAAAATAAAAATCTTATCAAAAATCACTTCATTTTTTTATATATGTTTGAGATGAATGGCAGACTGAAAAGGACTTTTTTATACATTTAATTTCACAACCACTTATTCACATGAGATGTAGGTCTTACAGTTTTCAGTTTTCATGTGACTGGCCTATTGAACCATGAAATCAGAAGATTGAAGTATTATTCTCTAACATTTTCTGAGTTTCTTTTAGATATTCTTCCATGCAGTGTAACTATGTTTTTGCAGTAAGCTATTTACACATTAACAGCAAGAAAAAATGGAACACCCATCAGCTATCCTGACTGCAATTCTATAATGCAGTTTATCAAATTAACCGTCGTCCATTGATCAAAGAATTATGTGTGAAAAGAGAGAGCAGCAATGATGCACTCAAGAATCACTTCGTGCAAAATGGAAGTTAGTTATTTGAAATGCATTCTTAGTGTTTGAGATGTATCACAATCGACTGAACATTATATTACATGTATTCACAAATAATAAATACTGAACTCAGATAATGTATAATTCAACAGAGAGAAGCATCTACTGCCACTTCAGATAATATATACTACCAATATATTAGCAAATTTCTCATGAACTAGCAAAAGATGATGCAACTTAATTGTAAAATTACCATTGGAAATTGGTGACATTCAAAAGCCTCTATCTGACTTATGCCACAGAAATGACCAAATGTTTGTGAGTGCTGTCCACTTGTAACGACACTCTCTCTGTAAAAAATACATCAAGCATCTATATTCACATTGATAAAATGAAATTTTAGAAAACCTATTCAATGAGTTAAGTGCATTTACAATTCACTAGATTCAGGATGCCCATGCAACTCTCTGCAGGTGAGAAAAAACAAAGCAAGCTATTTCATGTAATACTGCAACAAGACAAAATACTTATTTGACTAGATTTCAAGAACTTGAACAAGAAATAAAACATAACACATATGGACAAAGAAGCAAAAACCTCAGTTACAAATTGCCTTCAGTTGAAAGACTCCATTGCCACGTGGCCCTGATACAGAAAATGTACAAGATACAAAATCCCACATGTACAACAGAGCGAAAATGTAGTAGAATTAATAATGGGCAAAAGAAAGAAACCATTCTAGGATTAGGAAAAGAAATAAAAAAACAACTAAATGATAGCATCATCACACAACATATTAAAGAAAAACTAAAAATACAAATTAACTTGTTATGAGACATTTACTTAATAACTTAACCTGACAATGCTAAGTGTAAAAGAATGGACCAAAACTCAATGAAAGCAAGCAAAGATCTGAGATTAGCAAAGTATCAAACTTAAGCTACAAAATAATATGTCATAATATCATAACTCAAGCTACAAAATAAGCCAACATATAAACAAATCAAAATAAAAAAGATACATGCACATGCACGAACAATGACAGTCCATCAACATGTTGTCAAAAAATAAAGAGAAAGTACTTAGAAATCCTACTCCACTTGTTAGAACAGTTGCACCTAAGATACCCTTCATAGATTAAACAATTATCAAGGTTATTCATTCACTCAATCTCATTCCAACCTACTGGTTTCAATTTTAACAAGGCCTAGCCATTTCCAAAATGTTTAATGGCAGCAATGAATTTCATTCTGGCAAATTATTTAATGACATATAACCATAGTCTGTCCAGAAATAACTTAGTATTTATTAGAAATGATGACACTTCCTGATAGCTCTATACGCAAAGTCAATTACCAAATAAAATAAATTACCAATTTATTTGAAAGACCTTTATGTTCACGGTAGTGTAAAAATGGGGCATAGAGATAGACATCCTTGCATACTAAGAATACAAAACAATCATTGAACCAATTTCAGTTAGATTTTTAAAATTACCTGGTTCTCCCACTATTTGGCAATGCTTACTGCCTCTTCATAAGAAGAAGAGATATTAGAGTTTTCCTCAAATAGTTTCTCTATCTCTGAAGATTGGGAATCAATTTTAGCAGAAAATTATCAAGGAAGGTCATATTAAGATGGATAACTTAACCTAACACCCATTTCTTATACTAAAAGACTAAAATGCACGTAAAGACTGCACTTCCTTTAAAAGCTTCTATCTACTACTCTCCAATCTTTCAACTGCTACAGCCATATCATGCAGTACTTCTCAAGTTTATCTTTCTCTTCCTGTAAAGTAAGTAATATAAATCAATACTTTTCCCCCAATATAACATTAATCCTTCACACAAGGGAGAATGAATTGTTTCTGAAAATAAAACTTGTGAAAATGAAGACATTAAAAAGACACCTTCATTATAGTAGAAAGGCCATCAATGTGCCAAGGTTTCACAAACAAGCAACAAAACTAATGGCAATAACAACCGCATTCTCTTACCATTAAAAATGCCTTTGGGGACACCTTTTCAGATATTTCTTTTGCAATACACAAAGAAGAGAAAGAATAAAAACAAAACAAATTCCTGCCTAAACCATATCGAAGCAAAAAACAAAATAACAACACATATATAAACCAAATAATGAGATAATACCGCTATCAGCCTTGTCATAAAATTAACCAAACATAACCTAGAAAGTTCAAACTAGATAACAACAATATACATTAGAACAGAGAAGAAACTATTCAATATTAGCAGCCTATAACAAACATAAAACATCCCTCACAATCAAGAACCAAGAGTTGTTCCACACCCTTTTTTCTAGATGAAATTTATCCTTGAAGAAAATGGTTGGCAAGACTTATACTACTGGAAAAAATGAGATTATACTAGAGCTAGATGGCAATAGCCACAACTAACAAAAGCAAATGCAGAGCCTGAAAACAAAAAACAAGTAGCAAAACTGTTGAAAACAGAGATTCCAAGATAAAACTCTAAAATCACAGCCTTTGACATCTCGTAATATTTTTTTGATAAGCTAAAAGAGTTTAAAATTTTTTGGTAATATTATGTATACATACAGTCAAGTAATTTTCAGAACATACATTTACTTTGGCAAGTCCTTCACCTCCATTCTAGCATCATTTAAGCTCCCAAGAAAATCATTGTGCTCATATTGCAAAAAGGATTACAATAGAATTTTATCCATAGCATTTTACCCATATAGAAAAAATTAACAATCAAGATTTCTTTAGGAAAGTGAACAGTAATGGACAACATTTGATTATATTCCACAACCAGTCACATAGAAGCCACAAGTACAAAGATGCATAAAGGAAACTTTTGGCATCAAAATCAAACAGTAATGCTTATAAACACAATTTCTAGCAAATCAATTATCCCAAAATCCAATTAAGAATTAAAAAGATTTCAACATAAAACAACTTAATTGCATCGGCTTCCCTTTAAATCAAACAATATTCACTAGGCAATTAAACACCCATACAGAACAGAGATATACCCA